>WOVY01013647.1:0-137337 GCA_013436015.1 Rhipicephalus annulatus
TTGAAGCCAGGACGGGAGTATTGCGAACCAAGACATATCGGGCCAAATACGAAGGGTAGACACGGTATCCAGTGCGTGTGGAGAGGAAGAGGAAAGTTCCGAACACTGATAATGTTCTGTAAAGGGCTTCACCCTATAGTTCAGGATGATGGCGCAGAGTTTTTCAAAGCACTGGGGTTCAGGGACGGGAGGGCAAAATAGACTTTAAGCGGGTAGAACACTTCGCGAGTTGTGCACCATATAATAATCAAAACAATTGTTCATTTTATCCTAAATGTTTCGGCTGGTGGTCCAGCCAGTGAACGTAAGGCTGCGAATAACAGCGGAAACTGTCTGGAGAAAATAAATAATGTTTTGTTTCCTGCAAGTTGCACTGCTCTCCAAGTTTATAATATATAATATGTATGATTCATCCCGCTCCACTTAGCAAACACTGATAAAAAATCGAAGCTGGCGGTGTGGTTGAATGAGGTGGGAATGACGTGGAATGGGTTGTGTAACTGAAGTCTTATATTTTCTTAAAGTTAACTAGAGAGGATGCTGGCGCTGCAATCGCTCAGCGATCATGGGAATGACGGGTAACACACCAACTTACCTTCTCTTCGTTCTTGCGGTCTTCGAACGTACTTGTAGCGTTTATTTGCCGTGTTTTGGTTTTTCTTTAGAAATAAAAAGACGGACCGTAGTGAACTTCGTGACCCGATTTGAATTTGAGAACCTTAAGTGTTAAGGTGGTGAAGTGCAACTACTGAACATTCGCTGACTGTTGTCTCGTGACGAAACAGCTCCAAGCCACGCGAAGTCAGAACGGGACCCGAAAGAACGAAGTGTTGACAATTTGTACACTACCCATCATTCGCATGCTGACTGAACCGCCGTCACGGCGTTAGGTTAGGTTAGGTTAGACACTAGACACTAGCGCCAGAGTTCTCTCTATTGTACTTATGTGAAACTCTATATGACAGAAGTGGGGCGTAGTGGTCAGTCGTGCGAGTGAGTAAAGTGCAGTGGGACAGGTCGAATGACTAGTGGACATGGTGGTGAGAAGAGTGGCACATGTTCTATCCGTAGTGAGATTTGCCCAATTATGTGGGTATCCCACTATAAAATCTACGCACGGTGTCCGGAGATGAAAGCTTCGACCAAGAACAGTACCACTGATAGAAAGTGGTTCAGATATCGGCGGCAGAAGATGGCAATGTACTTTTTGTGTCCGGATATCTGCTATTACAGAAATCGAATCTACCCTATAATGTAAGACTGTTTGCCAGTGACGCTCTTTCTTTGGTGAACTCCTCTCGTCTCGTGAGAAAAACAAGCCCAACAAGCTCGGATGCTGAGGAAAGCGTAGACGTCATTTGTTTAACTGTAAGAGCTGCAACCGTGAAATGAAACTGAAAGCTGAAACTGAAATGCAGACGAAACTTGTCCACGAATAACAATTGAACCACCCAAGGCATGAATATTTTCGTAGTATATTATACAACTTGTTAAGGCGGCGACTGTACTACCGTTGGCTTTCTCGATGCATTTACATGGACTACGCAGCTTTAAAAAGTGTCGGCTAGCGTCACTCGTAGTCGCAGAAGCCCCCCTTTGTTTAAAACCAAACATTATCTCAAAAAGAAACTTTACCTATACTGATGGTATGGAGCCTGTTCCACGAGTGAACCTACCCATGCCACACGGGCACAGGAAATTACATTTGGTAGTGAAGGAATTCAGTTCCCGAATGACATTTTTTTAGACCGAGTCGCTACACTTCCGAAATGAGTGACATTTTGATTCGGATGATGTCGATCACACCATCTTCTGTAGCAAGCAATTGTGGAGTAGTATAATATAAAAATAAACGTGCGTTTACAAGCTAGACATACACCCGAGAAGACTTAACTGTAAAAATAAGGCATATTACAATGCCGTTAGATTTAATTCGTTACTTTGTTTCATGACATTGCAACCGGCCATGTAGCAACTTAAGCCAAAGCTAGTCAGAGCCGCAGCGTAAAAAGAAAATAGCGCCTTTCACATAATTTTACAGCGTCTACCAGCTAAAGAAAAGTTTTAACCACTTGTTAAGTGATCAGTGTAAATAAGAAACGAGCAAAGTTTCCTTCCAGTCGAATTGAATGTCGTTTCATACGATTGCTTCATCAGCTGGGCCGTCGAGAGTACGCACTTCTCAGTCGAATGAGTTCCTCCGGCGACATCAGGTGACGAAGGATGTTTGGGTGAATGCTATTTCGTTCATCCGTGTGGTGCCGCGTGAATGACTTTCAATCTGAAGGCATTAAGAGGTAAATGTCATTTTCTCTGCCCTTGTTGCACGGGTATGAAGTTGTCTTTAATACCAAAATCAACCTCTGGCCTAACACCTCCTTCAACAGCTTAACAGTTAGTTCCTTGACGGGAAGCTAACGACGATCGTCCTTAGCTTCCCGTCAAGGAACTTGGGTTTTTTTTTCTGGTTTTAGCGATTGATTATATCGCTGCGGTTGCCACCCTTCGGCTAAGACGGAGAGCGCCGTGTGTCACGTGACAGACTACTGCATACCATTATATATATTTGCTATTCTTGTAGATGGACCTGTCTGTACGAATGGGCGCCGCCGACGCCTACTATCACGGTCAGTTCCCGCCGCCCCAGAGACTGCACTCGGCCGTTGGATTGGACTGGCACCAGCAGTCTCAGCAGCAGCAGTTCATTGACAATGGCGCCGCCAGAGCACCTCCGATGAGCCGGCGCCCTTCGCTTTCGGCATTTGATAACGGATTTGAATCTACCACCGCCGGCTTCTATGCGAACCAGGTAAGAGAGAGAAAATCGAAGGCGAGAGACAGAGAAGTTAACCAAAAGCATGTATGCTTGGTTGGTCACCCTGGCTGCTCCCCCTGTCCCTCTCCATGCTTGGCTGGTTACACTTACAAGGGGTGGGGGGGTGTAATAAGACAAGCAAGAAGTCTGTTGTTGGGCCTGTTGGTACATAGCACGAAAAATATAAGAATACGTACACAAGAGAATTCTTGTCTACGCATTTCTCAAAGCTGGGTTCATCCCAGCGTGTATGGTCGCCATGAACCTTTCTTCTTGTGCATGTTCTTTCAGGCTGGGTTCGTTGATTTTTTCAAGAAAAAGAGCAAGCTAAATGTCAGATAGGCCGCGAGCACGCGCTATAGTAGCTCAAAAACGTTCGTGAAAACTAAGGAACTTCAAGAGGCACAACAGGGCTTTTGAGTCCTTGTGTATTTAAGGATGCGTAGCGAAATCTTGGTAGAGACAGTGGGGTTTAGTTTTCTTGAACACATCATTAAGTTTTATACAGTCCTTAATGGGGTGTAACGATGGAGTCATCGATTGTGTCTAATGCTTTGGCTCTAGCGACATTTCCTGCTTAGTGATTTACACCATTTGGGCATTACAGGCTCAAAGTGCGATAGCTGCAAATGTCTAGAATTTCTTGACCATATATCTCGTGTGCTACTGTCTGCAATGTGAACAGGATCGCCGGACTATGCAGTGTGCCTTAAGGAGTCTCGATGATCGTCCCTTTACTCAAGATAATATAGCATGGCCTCACAGAACACCAGTGAAAAGAACCACACAAGCCCTGCTGCAGTACTTGAAGGCAACATCACTGAGCGACCACCTGGGAAAACCGTGCATAGTGCGTGTAGTGTGCAAGGTGTCTCTCCCTCTCCCTCTCTTACTTCCTCATTCCCCTCTCCCCACGTGTAAAGTACTGAACTCGAGATAGTATAGTTAACTACCCTGCCTTTTTTATATTTCTTATTCCTCTCTAAACTCACCAGCTGAGAGTCTGGTCATAACATAGTCTTCACATAGTCACTAGTCAATAAGGACCATAATTAGGGGAAAAGGGTTACTATGTTGCGGGACAATATATGTTGCAACATCAATGACTTTCTTGGGCAGCTATGACCGTGAGGACAAGCTATGACTCACCTGCAGTTACCCCTGATTGTGAACATTTAGTCCTTTGAGTTGCACCATTGAGTTGCTCCCTTGGGCCTGCATATATTTTATGGAGACTGTAGTTAACCTCCCTAACTTTTCTATATTCATTCTATATCTCTCATCTCTCTTGAAGACTGCATGGGCAAATTACACTTTTCCGTTAGAAGCGAGGAAATTGAGTTGATCATTTGTGCCATAGTGAGCTATAGTGTCACTTTCGCTAAGAGCAGTTGCGATCGGGATGGGTCACTTTCCCAACAGGCTTGGCATGGACAAGAAGGCATGGTTACTCCCGTCTCCGGTGGTGCTCCCGAGGTTCCACTTTCTCCGACTGGTATTTTCCTGAAGCGCTTCCCTTACGTCGGTCCACGAGAGGACCCCATGGCAACTTCGCTTCCACCCGCACCACCACCGACGCCGCTGCCCGCTCTTCCACCGAGCGCGTCGCCTCACCAATCTTCGGGACCTCATGCACCGGACGTCTCCAGCATCTACTATCGCAACGGTACGATGTTCAGGCGAAAAGCCTTAGATTCCTCATATAACGCGCGAATTTACCGTCGGCGTCGACCATCGTTCCGCGGCGTCGGCTTAGACATGACATCCCAAAGATCATGTTATAACGAGTTACAAATATAACTATAATGAGTTACTATCGAGTCACAAGCCTGCCATAGTCGACTTATAACGCCCCCATACGCGTCATCACGACGTCACAGTTCCCCAAAATATGTGACGTCCACAGCGCGACGTGACATGACTTCATCACGTGTCGAATTTCGTGGTGCGTTTTTTGTCACTGTTTTCTTTCATATACTCATTGCGCCATACCTGTACGGTATTTACCATGGACCAAGTTGCCGAAATGGAGCTCTTGTTGTGAGTTCATCAACTTTGTTAATCAAGAGTACAGCTGCTAAAGCTTGGGAAAACTTCTGAATCGTCCGCACGAAACTGGGCCAGTATGCTTGCCTCAGAAAACGGGTATGTGCCAGTGGCTCCTATTATGACCTAGACATCCATAGTATAGACCTATTCCATGCTTGTAGACAACAGTAGTCACCGTCAACATGCTAAGGCACTGGTAGCGCCGTCATGCGCTTGGGCACCACCCAGCCTAAAACTTGCCACCACCGTGTATGATCACGAGGGCGCGGGAGGCTCCTCCGCGTTGCGCTTTGCTCGGAGGCAGCTTTGCAGCTGCTCTGCCAGTTATCAAGTGATTCTAGAAGGCGGTGACGAGCTTTGCAATGGGTAGAACCCGCGCTCCGTGACGCTGCTACAAGCGCCTCAGTTAAAACCTCTAAATTTTGGGAATGTCAACACTCCTTGATCTACGCTGCTTTACTCTCCCCGAGCCGTCGACCTCCACTGTTTTCACCTCCTCTTTCGCGGAGCTGTCGCATCCGCAGCGCTGAATGGTTGGTATGCGCGCAACCGACTAGTCAGGTGACCCTGACGTCACGGGCAACGCGTGCAAGCAAAGTTCGCGCGCTCTTCGCTCACCACGCACGCCACGAGCTCTCCAGGCTTCCCGCTCCAAACGTGCTTCGAGGAAGAATTCTGAGCTTCGTTCTTCGTGGAAATGCTTGACTGCTGCGCGTCTCCACTGAACAATATTTGAGCGGGTAGACCTCTTTAGTGCAAAAGTGATGCTTTCCTCACCGTAGACGTTCATGGTTGCGCACGCAGCAGCTTTGTGAGGCCTCCCCTCCGGCACAATCATGTTCATCTCTTCATTCACACTACTACGCTGTTTGTTTCAGAGATAGAGCGCGCGAAGCAAGCGCTTTTATTGTACAGAACCGTGCAGTGCCGCTAGCGGTATCCACTCATACCAGAGTACGCACCGGATTGAAGCGATGGATGGATGGATGGATGGATGGATATGGCTGTACCCTTTAGATCGGGCGGCGGCTAACGCCACCTAGCCGTAATACAGCGGTGGCCAGCGGTCGCGAGCGGTGGCGCCCTTTAGATCGGGCGGTGGCTAGCGCCACCAAGCCGTAATACCTAATGAACCAAAAACTATATTTTTTTCCCTTAAAAAGTGAGTTTGAGGATTCGTACTTTGCAGTGAAGAGTTTAATTTTCACTCGTGCCTTGACTTTAGCCACCAATCAGATAACCTCCTTCTAGTTAAGTCTACCCGCTTAAAGTTTATTTTGCCCTCCCGGTCCCTAAACCCCAATGCCCTCCCGGTCCCTAAACCCCAGGCTCTGGGGTATAGTGAGCGCTATACCCCAGAGCCATCTAGTGGGCACTCCGAGTACTAGTGTGACAACAGGCAGGAGCAAAAAGTTCCACTTCTGCGTGGACGTTTGCGTAAGTCGCGCACGCAAAACAGAAAAAAAAATTTGCGTGTACCATAATCCACGTACTATGGAACATCGGGTAGTGCGTTGCACGGGCACCCATCGATTCCCGTTATCTAAAGTTTACCATACCATCGATGACACCAGTGTTGGAGAAAAGCACTTAGGGTTTTCCTACACGAGTACAATCTTGTTAGAGAGATTCTAAGACTCGGATGACATGCACTACTTTTGGCTTGGCTTTATCGACTTCCTGCAAATTACAGTAGTTGAAATACGCATCGTCTGCAGTGACTTCAGACAGGTTTTTCTGCGTCATTTTAGGGGCAAAACTTCCTATAGCGGCACCCGTTCGTACCTCGTAGCCGTTGTAGTATGTAACAAGTATAACATTTTGATCTACAAGGTTGGTGCTGGTGAGATATTTCTTCTGTGCGCTGTTGAACAATAAAAAATAGTGCGCAATGTACATGCCAATAGCTGCTAATGGGGAATGAGAGACAGGAGCATTCGGCTTTTAGTTAACGCGCACGCTGTGATTCCCATTAGCAGCCATTGGCATGTACATTAAGCACTATCTGACAGGAAAAGGTTGCTACGTAGTACTCGCTGGGCGTAACCTCCTTGGTTTTAGAAAGGTTTAGCGAGCGTTGGGCCGCAGTGCCATAAATACGGTGAACTAGTATACACCATGAACTCGAGGTGGTTAAAGGTGGGAAGTAGACACGAAGCGCAAACCGTAAGAAAGTGTGCGTGTGCCACCTCTCGTTTAGTTCTTGGAATGTCCGCTGGATGGCGGTGCTTCTATATGGGGAATATGTGATGAAAAGATGCGAGATGGTGGTACTTGGAGTGCTAAATAGATGGACGAACAGACACACAGACAGATGTATGGATGGATGCATGAAAAGACGCAGGGGCGGATGCATAGACGAGCGCAGGGACGGAAGCACGAACATACGCACGCACGGACGTGCGGATGGATGCGTGGACGGTCACACAGGCGGACGCATGAACGGACGGAAGCAAAAACGAATGGACGGACGAATGCTTCGCCCCACTCTCCATCACCCACTCCGTGGATATGCTGCCATTTTTTTCATCTATTTATTCAATTATCTATTTATTGAAATATCTATTTATTTATTTATATGTCTGTCTGTCTGTGTCCAACATCTGGGTGAACTCGTGATCGCCCCATTACCATGGGGTAAACCAAAATTAGTATGGGAGGGTAAGATGGTTTGACGAATACGACTCGCTGGTCATGACATGAACAATGTTACCATCCCGTCGCGAACATCGTCACACTTTCCGCCAGACAGTGGCGCTAGACACTTCATATCAACCCAGGAACGGTGAAAGCCCGCCCAACGAATGCAAAAAAAAATGTGGCCCAGCAGGAATCAAACCCCAGCATTTTGCGTGGCAGTGAAGTAGTATACCACAGAGCCACGCGAGGTGTCGCAACTGCTTTTCGTAAAGACCGTAATGTTCGTGAAGCATCGAAGGAGGATGCAGTGATGACTATCCAATTTTATAGACATTGTATATGTAGTCCTACGATACAGCCGTCACGTCGGGTGAAGATAACTGTAGTTAAGCACAGTACACCGAAGGTTATTGACAGTTTATATTAACCAAGAAACGGGGCGAATAGACATTGCTAATTTAATTTTAGAGCTTCAAGAAAAATCAGTGCATTTCGACGAATTGAGTAACGACGAGTGGGCGAAGCTATAGGTCTTAAGGTCCATAACGTCTACGTGGAAGTCACCGACTAGTATAAAGGGCAAACGTACGGACGAACGCACGGATGGACGCATGGGCGGTCGGATGGACAGATGGGTACACGACCAGATTGATGGATGGATGGATGGATGGATGGTGATGGCACGGGTGATGATGTTGTGCTGTCGTATAGTTTATTACGGAATTGGTCAAGGAGAGCCGTCAGGTAGGTCCTAAAGTTAATCTGCAGAAAACGAAAGCAATGTACTGCAACCTCGGAAGAGAACAGTGCTTCGAGATAGGTATAGTAGTGCACTTGAAGTTGTAAAAGAGTACGTCTATTTAGGACAGGTAGCAACCACGGAACCTAACCACGAGAGCGAAGTATCCAAAGAGGGAGGCGCGCAAGACTCGAGATAAACTGGACCGTGAATGCGTCTCATGGAGAACGTGAATGACAAGCCGCCATGGCTTCACTGACTAAGAAGGAAAGCAAAGCCTCGAGCGCTACCTGTCGATCATCGGAGACATAAACAGGGGATGATGGCAAAGGTAACACATCGCGACACATAAGAAGCTAGCGCACTTGGCACGTGGAAGCGATCAAACCTGCTATAGACGATTATACACGCCGCCATGCCCCCAGAACATTGTGATACATGTACTAGTCTGTACGCATCTATTAAAGAGAAGTGCTGGACAAGGCGACGCAGTTCGCGTGCGTTCCAGTCAGGTCAACCCCATCCCGGATCCTGCACATAAGCTCGCGTATCTAATACACACTTACAATCTCCGGTGAGTATCACATGCCGACTGTCAAGAAAAGGCACGTCCAGGTCACGAAAAAAATGTTAGAAGTGACTACTTGGGCTGGCCCATAAACATACACAATGCGTAACCTGAATAATATGATGTGTTTACAATAAATTGTGAATGCTTTGAGAGCATTCTACCATGAGCCAGCTGTAAGTTGCCCCGGTGTGTGTGGGTGTGTGGGACAATCCAGCTATTCGTGTATAGTAGAAATGTTCAACGGTTTGATGTACAATGTATAAAACTATCGGAGAGCGTTAAGCTTCCCGGTTATACTGAGGGAAGCTGCAGCATCAAGGAATGCGTTTAAAAAAGTTGGTAGCGATTTTGGGTACTAGGTAATTGACCATGACAGAGCATAAAGCCACCCCGTGGGTTTCACATGGCTTTTCTCTGAAAAAAGCGATACAACCATCACCGGGGAGCTGCAACTGTGTTTAGAAAAAACTGGCGAACAATTTAGAGTACTTCGTACTCTACTATGGGAGAGCACTAGGCTATCCCGTGGGCCTCACACTGATACACAAAGGATGATTACTGTGTGTGTGTTTAGAAAAAAATGGCAGCATATCCACGGAGTGAATGAAGGAGAGTGGGGCGAAGCATTCGTCCGTCCATTCGTTCTTGCTTCCGTCCGTCCATGCGTCCGTCTGTGTGACTGTCCATGCGTTCATCCGCCCGTGCGTGCGTCTGTCCATGCGTCCATCCCTGCGTTCATCCGTGCATCCGTCCCTGCGTCCGTTCATGCGTCCATTGATACATCTGTCTGTGTGTCCGTTCATCCATCTATTCAACACAAGTACCACCATCTCGCATCTTTTCATCGTATATTCCCCATATAGAAGCACCGCCATCCAGCGGACATTCCAAGGACTAAACGAGAGAAGGCACACGCACACTTTCTTACGGCTTGCGCTTCGTGTCCACTTCCCACCTTTAACCACCTCGAGTTCATGGTATATACTAGTTCTCTGTATTCATGGCACTGCGGCCCAACGCTCGCTAAACCTATGTGAAACCAAGGAGGGTTACGCCGAGCTAGTATAACGTAGCAACCTTTTCCTGTCAGATAGTGCTCAATGTACATGCCAATGGCTGCTAATGGAGATCGCAGCGGGCGCGTTAACTAAAAGCCGAATGCTCCTGTCTCTCATTCCCCCTTAGCAGCTATTGGCATGTGCATTGAGCACTATCTTTTATTGTTCAACAACGAACAGAAGAAATCTCTCACCGGCACCACCTTGGAGGTGGAAATGTTACACTTGTTACACACTACAACAGCTACGAGAGACGAACAAATGTTACACTTGTTACACACTACAACGGCTACGAGGGACGAACGGATGCCGCTATAAAGAGCTTCGCCCCTAAAAGTGGTTAATGATTCAGAGTACTAGGTTCTCTACTATGGGAGAGCATAGAGACGTCCCGGGGCCAGACGTAAACCGATAAGGTATCACAAGAGAGAGACAGGCAAGTTTATTGCAAACTGGTAACAGCATTTCAGGTGAGTACAACTGACTGGTGTAACAAAATCACTTCACACCGGTATATTTAGGCTGGTTTAGCCCTTCGACCGACAACCCAATGGTGTTCATGTACTATTTCAGTCGAAGAATCAGACGCATGTCTCCAGTTCTGACCTTTCTGGACATGGGCTTACTAGAATGTGAAGGACGCATGCCAGCCCCGCAGTGTGGAGGTTAGATCAAAGAGTGTGGCTGCATGCATCCTTTATTACAAAGCAACACTGAAGCGAATGCAGACGTGTTACTGTTATAAATGGAGTGTTTTAGCAGTCTTTCTGCAAGCGTGTTGTGATCGCAGACAATTCTACGTCTTCCACCGAACGATGACCTCTTATGTGTGTCGCCACGCCCTAACTGTTACGTAATTGTATTAAGGCGACAGCATTAGAAGCCTACCAAACTCTCGCTTCCACGAGACACGTCGCGAGAGTTTGGCAGGCCTCGTGGCTTACGCGAAATCCCATCCCAAAACCCACGCGACCTTTTTCGAGTAAGTGACGATTGAAGAGTGAACATCGTGGGGAGGCAGGATGGGGGAAGGGATGCCATTATGATGTTACTGACCACCAGACTTTGGGACGTCGTCATGACGCTATTGCGACGTCGCGCAATAACGTCCTTAGTTGACATCGTCGATTGGTCTACGGTGGGCCTATCCTGGAGGCAGCGCAGCACCACGTGACAAGGTGCAGGAGTGGCGGGAGGTCAAGGAAATTGAGTGTGTTTCTGTCACTCTGCGGCTCGTTTCATGGACAGCAAGAATTAGTCGCAGTGTGTGTATGGCTCAAGAAGTTCCAAGTGTTTCGTAGGCTTTCGTCATCAAACGCTACGAAAAGTGTAACATGCGCCAATTTTAACGCAAAAGTTTCATCAACTGCAGACATAATTAGTGTGAAGAGGCTACAGACAAGGTAAAGACTGCAAACAGGACGGAGCACATAAAGTTTGAAGTTATAGGCGCTCCGTCCTAGCTGCTGTCTTCACTTTGTCCGTTGTTTTTTGCACTCTTTAGATATGGCTGCAGTTAGCACACCCCAATTAGGCCAACTCACTTCTCTAATGGCTAAGCAGACGCGAAAATTTACTATCAGTGTCGGTGGCGTGCGCGTCAACACAAGTGATGAAAATGCTCAGCACGCGTTGATGTTACCTTGTGACGCCTCAGATTGTCGAAATTTCTGACGTCATACGGACGTCACGATGATGTCGTAGCGTCGTACAGTGTGACTTAACATGATGACGTCATCACAAAGCACTGCCGCTTCTTCAAATCTGGGCCGACCATGGGGGTGGAGGAAAACTTTGTGTGCAGTAACTTTCCGAACCTTCAGGTGGGGGGACGCGGAAGTACGAATTCCAGCGACTGATAATGAAGGCTCTCGCGGCTCGCCCTCTAGTCGTCTTCGGTGAATGGGTAAGAGAGCGCGTGAGTTTTATTTTTATTTTCTTTTATTTTACGCACTTGCTGGCAGACTCATGAAATCGCTCACTAACAAGGCCGCTAATGTTAGCGCTATATCCACAATATTCAATCAAATCCACGGGCTTCGTTCGTCCACACCCTGTCAAGGACACGTTATAGGCGCACGTCAAGGTACTTAGAAAGACCGCACAAGAAATGACCGCACGTTCAGACGCACAGTGCACCATATCGATCGCCGACACTCGTGGGATCTGACGCAAGACGGCGCTGGTTCGATGGTCAGCGGCCAGGGCCTTTGGGGCTGACGTCAAATGTTGCCGTATATGCAGTGTCGAACAGTGGTGCACCGTGACAGTAATCGCAACTAGTTAGTCGCTGACAGGGTGACTGCCATTTTTTTATCCTTTTGAAATAAACGTAAAAAAAACAGCGTTGCATGTATTTACTGTGGAAAGCGATGAAACGACAGGCTCTGTCAGGACGTTTAATGCCGCGTGTATTGTTACCAAACATAAAAATTGCGCTGTTAGCAACGCCAGAATGTCAAAGCTTGACACTTTCGTAGGTGAGTTCTCATCTCCGAAGACAGGCACGAGTGGACCGTCGAAGACCTCTTCGGGCCTTTGACGCGCACATATGCGTCACATTGTCGCGGACGCAAGTCGTCCGTGAACCGCGGCCGTGGAGTTTAACGTCGTCTATCGCAATCGCATGGCGTCAGCCTTCAACGTCGTATCGGAAATCACTCGCTTCGACTCGTGCGAGGGCAACTGTCTTCAAACTGTTTCTTTTTCTTAATTTGATATACAGGAAAGTTCTCTCCATTTCTCTTATTTTGATATCGGAAATGCTGCAACAGCTTATATGATTGCATGGGTTATAAGGTTATTTCAGATACGCGAGAGAGTGTCTCTCTAAATGTTTCGCGACCATTCCCAAGCTCAGTCATTTACACGCAGACTTAACTAGGAAAAAATCGCAGCATGTCTGCGTACTTCATGATGATGAGTGGGACGACTGTCTATCCGTGCGTCTAGACAGGGGGTTGCACACGTGCCCAGTGTGCAACCCCCCGGCTACGCCCCTGTCCTAGTACCCCAAGAGAGAAGGGGCTAAACCCCATTATTTGTCTTAATAGGGAGGGGGGCGCAATGTGAGCCCCTTCGTAACAGTGAAGGGGTGGGTGTGCTGCGACGAACCTTCACGGCTCCCTAATGGGGAACTATGCGTACGCCTGTGATGATCATTGTATATGATAGGGTAACATGACTGGTAATTAAATATCAGGCAATTCTCATGACTAAACGTCACCACGAGTTTCACAGTGGACTTGGTATGCTGCTGACACTCGATTCGGCGACACTGATGTTTTAAGCAAAACCCCTTCATCTGGTGATCTATGTGGTGTCGATAGTGAGGAGCACACGGGCTCCGTGCGTTTGGGTCATTCGATGATGAGAACAAGATATGTTACTCCTCGTCGTTCCTACGTCTTATTTGTTCGAACATTACTCGTTGTTGCAGATTATTCGAAAGATATCTAAAAAATTCGGCAGATCCCCCGTACCTTAGAATCGACGTTATGCGAAGCATGCTGAGGGAAGGTGATCGTGTTGAAAATCTTTATTAAGTGACACATCATGAAATGACGCTAAATATATGTACAAATGTTGCACGCAGAGATATATGTTGAAGAGTTGCAGATGTTTATATAACCAGTTGTTCGCACTTGCGCAACATTGTCAACTGGAACACACGTATTAGCAGCACCAGAAGCTGGTATCAAGCGCTGATGCTCGCGAGGATGCTGGCCCTGGACACTGCTCCATAAACCAACTTCAGCGCATCGTAACTAACCACAACTGACGTTAACCCGACGTGACCGCTCTATCAAATGAGTACATATGTAATGTTTATAAAATTGGGTAGGCAGAACTGCAACCACTATGAACGTTTCATTAAGATTAGCATCTGTTCTAAATGTAGTTCTGAGACCTGGCGTAGCTCCATGTTATAATGCTTCATTGCCACGCAGAATGCTTGGGTTCGATTCCAGCTAGGACCCTGCCATTTATTATCCGGGTCGACGCTACCGATGTCGGGTATTTCTTAACGCTTGCGCGTTGAAATTGCCAACGTCTGTTGTCGGCGTTCCTGGGTAGGTACTAAGCGTCAATCACCTGTGGAACGTACCCGCCCGTGGATATGTGCTACCCTGTGGCGGGAAGTGTTTGACGGCGAGCACGACGGGATTGTGACACTATTCATGTCTTGACCAGCGCGTCATATTTTTTAAACCATTTTACCCTCCCATGCTAATTTTGGTTCACGCCAAGTTAAGGGGGTGTCGCGAGAGCAGCCAAACGCAAGCGACTTGATAGATAGATAGATAGATAGATAGATAGATACGCTCAGTCACTGAAGTTTGCTAAAAATGCTGCGCATTAAAAAAAACGGGCATGTCTTTGCAAGTTCGACTGCAAATGTCTTCGACAGAATACTGTCTTCCGCCGTCTGGAGAGAGTGGATAGAACATTTATTTCATGTTCTGCGGGAGAAGGTCAGTGAGTGGTATTCTGAAGGCGCTGTGTTAAAAATTGGCAGATACCACGTAGACTGGGAATCGATGATATGCGAAGCACGAATTATAAATGTTGATGTTTCCCTTTAAAATCAGCACAACGTTATGATGTGGGCGTAAAAAGTGCCGTACATGACTTCCGGTTGATGATTATCATGTTTGCATGTATCGTTTACCTTCGTCATCTATTCATGTCACGGGATACCAAATTTAGTATATATGGAGCTAGCGAAACGGCCACAAGCACGCTATGAGCGTGGTATGTTGTCATGTTCCTACATGACACGCGTGTCATGATTATTATGTTTGCACTAATCATATATTTCGTCATCCATTGATCTCACGTAGCACTAAATTTGGTATATGGGGAGCTAGCAAAACGGCCGCGAGCGCGTCCTGAGCGTGGCATGTAGTCAAGCTGTTACATGACACGCATATCATGATTTTCATCTTAAGGTTAGCTGCTTGTGTTGGCCATGCAGTCATGTTATATTATACCAGTTTTGAAACATGTAATAAGAACGAAACCACCGCAAAAACTGCAGGACCTTGAAATATAAATCATAATATTGATGACATACACGTCATGATTTTCATGTTATGACTAGTGAAGCATGTTCTCCATACAGGGATGTTATGTCATACCAAGTTTGGTATCGATATCATTATGGAAACGGCCAGGAGAGCTAGAAGTTGTAAGTGGCTAGATAGATGCATACGCTCAAAGTCGCTGAAGTTCGCTATTGGATTGGATTGGATAAACTTTTATTTGGTCCTCCAAAACACAGATCATTGTGCTGCGGGCCGCTCCCACGTGGGGACTGAGGTGCCAAGCTCCTCAGCCGCCTCGCGGGCTTGGTGGACAGCCCAGAGCTGATCTGCCAAGGACGAGCTGCGGATTGCCGCCTCCCATCTGGCAGAGGTGATGTTCGATATATATGAGCGAATTTGGTGCACTGCCAGAGCATATGGTCTAATGAAGCTATTTCCCCACAATGTGGACAAAGATTACTTGGGTATAGGTCAGGGTACATGATGTGTAACATTTTTAAAGTCGGGTACATCCGCGTTTGCAAAAGCCTTAATGTAAGTGCTTGGGGCCGGGTTGGATTTTTGTGAGGTGGAGGGAAAATCCTTCTAGACAGGTAGAAATGTTTAGTGAGCTCGTTATATGTTGTAATAATTTCCTAAGTTCCTAATAATTTTCTAATAATTTCCTAATAATCCCCTAAGTTCGCTAAGAAATGCTTCGCATTTAAAAGTGGTGAACAATTTTGAGTTCTTGGTACTCTTCTATGGGAGAGCATGAAGCCTTCCCGTGCACCTCACACTTTATGAAGCCGAGTTGATGAAATTTACGCCGCTAACCGGTTCACGACATCGAACGTTGCTGAGACTGCCTCAAAGGAGGCATTGGGCAGTGTTTAGAATGAACGTTCGACCATTTAGTGTACGATGTACTCTACTGTGGGAGAGCTTTGAGCTTTCTCAACACCAAAACACAAACTAAAGCGAAAAATTACATTTGTGTTCGGAAAAAATGGTGAGTGATTTAGAGTACTTGGTAGGACCTGTTTAGAAAAATTTATTTACACAGACGTCAATAACATTTTAACAGAACATTTTCTTCTTAGTTATACTTAACGATGATGACAAAACAGACGTCATGTCCTGTGCGTTTAAAAGTGGTTAACGATTTACAGCACTTGGTATTGTAATGGGAGAGCTGAAAGCCGTCCCACGTGCTGGAAAGTTCAGCTACACAATGAAAGCATGTGTGTTCATAAAAAGTGGTCAACGATTTTGAGTACTAGGTACTCTACTATGGGAGAGCACAAAGTCGTGCGCAGTACACATATCGACAATGTGTAGGCAACTGCCTCAGAACGAGAGCGCAATGCTGTTCATGAACTGTATCAATCAAAGAGCCGGACGTAAGTCCCCAGTATTGAGCTCACTAGGCATGGGTATTTTTTTTTTAATGTAAAGGGCTATTGCGTCCTTAGCACAGGGCAAACTTTTTGTTGTTTGTTGTTTATTCAAAAATAGATACATTTTTTATGAATACATTTTTTGCGTGTCGAATGAACAATCGGAGGTCCCAAAGTAAAAACTGTGAGGGGGACCTCCTAACAAAAAGTAAAAAGAGGATTAGCTTTTCAGTCAGCAAACAGCGACGAAATCACAGCAATATTTAAAAGAAAATGGTGCAAAAACGTAGAGACATAGAGCAATAGTGACAATGTGCTTGGAACAAAGAAACCCAAAAGAAAACATTCAAATCATAAGTCATTTAACAATAAGACGTTTAAACGCTTACTAAAGGAGTACATTGAGCATGATTTGAGATCTACAGGCAGCATGTTCCACAGTGTTATGCATGAAAATCTTGCCGTCATTTGACCATAGTTGGTATGTACTTTAGGTAGAAGTAGATTACGGTTAGCTGAAAACCTAGTGTTGTTAGTATTTACAAGAGTAACTCCAGAGAAACTCGAAATGTATAATTCATTATTAAGGACACGAAACATGATCATTAGAATTTTGTAGCTAAAGAGTTTATGCAGAGGTAAAATGTTCATGTTGCTGAAAAGGGGGGCTGATGGTGATGAAAATAGTTTGAAAGTAATGAGTCTCAAAGCTTGCTTCTGTAATCGTTCTAGATGATTTACATGTGATTAATATGTATTTCCCCATGATGATACGCAGTATGACACATGACTATGAATGAATGCGTAATATAACAATAAAAGGATTTCAGTGGGGAAGTAAGGTCGTGTTTTGATGATCACGTGAATACCGAAAGACACCTTTTGAATTAAGGCCTGCGAATGCTCACTGAACTTCAAATGTTTATCTAATACCACCTCAAGAAATTTAGTAGATGAACATGCATGAATGAAGTGTCCATCAAGCGTCACTGCTAATGAGGCGATGTTTGGAAACAACTGCTGGCAATGGGATACCATGAAATGAGTCTTTGATGGATTGATGAGTAACAGATTCGATACACACCATGAATGAACGTTATTTAGGTCGACGTTTAGTGATTGTTGTAGCATGAGTGGATCCTTGTGTGCGGTAAAAATAGTAGTGTCATCAGCGTAGAGAAGAGCGTTAGTGTGATTCAGACGAAGTGGTAAGTCATTTATAAATAACAAAAAACAGGACGGGTTCCAGGATTGACCCTTGAGGAACGCCAATGTTAGTGGTTTTTGGAGATGAAAAACTCTGGTTTATCTGAACAACCTGCGTCCGATCACCAAGATAGCTTTTAATGAGCTGAAGGGGTGGTCCAGATATGCCGTAACAGTCAAGCTTATGAAATAGGATGGCGTGGTTAATTTTATCGAAAGCTTTAGTAACATCAATAAACACCGCTCCAAAAAGAAGACCTTCATCAATTGTCAATTTAATCCTGTCAGTGAAAGTTATTAGTGCAACTTCAGTCGAAAGACCTGGACGAAAGCCAAATTGGTGATCAGATAATATATTGAATTTAGATAGGTATTTCATTAAACGGTTGCAAATTAGTTTTACAATGACTTTACTAAAGAAAGGTAAAATGCAAATTGAGCGATAGTTGTTACAGCATTCGCGATCAAATTTCTTAAAAATGGGGATAATTTTCTCTGCTTTAAGGCCTTTAGGATACACAGCAGCCGCGAAAAGCTTATTGATCAAATAGGCTAAGATTGGGGAAAGTTCTTTTGATACAAGTTTAATTTTATAAGAGCAGATTTCATCAAGCCCTGGGCCAGTATTCTTTAATGATATGATATTGTTAACTTCATCTGCTACCGTGGGAAACAAAAAAAAGATTGAGGAGTACGTGGAAGACTTGACAGTGAGAGTTCCGACTGAATGGTTGTAATAGTACTCACAGGGGTGCTGAAAAGAGAGCTGAAAACATCCGCAATAGAATCAGAATCAGTGTATCTGTTTTCGTTAACAGATATAGAAGTTGGGTGGGATTTAGGCTCAATGCTGTTCAGAAATTCTTTAACTACTTGCCACTTCTGCCTTGTTTTGCCACAAGTATTTCTAATCTTACTTTGATAGTATTCCCGTTCAGCGTGCTTTAGGGCAGCTCCCAGAATATTGGAATAAGTTTTTAGCCGACATTTGAACGAATGATTGAATGGTTCTGCCTTTACCTTTTTGCGAAGATTGTCCTTTTTCCTTATAGAATGCATTAGTGCCTTAGTAATCCAAGGATTCCTAGGTACATGGAACCATTGTTTAATTATGGTTTCAGAGCACGACTGACTAATACATTCTCTTACCTTAGCTGAAAAAAGTTGAATGCAGTTTCAGCGTTACTTTCGTCATATATTTAGTTCCAGTTAGTCTTTCGAACGGTGTCTACAAAGGCTTTTGAATCAAAAGTAGTGTGCATGTTAGTTTTACTACGGCGAATCTCTTTAGAACCGAAACACAAAAATATCGGATAATGATCCGTGATAGCAAAATCCAATACTCCTGCTCTAATGTCATCAGTAGACATACTGACCAAAATGTGATCGATCAGTGTATTGGAATAGTACCTATTTGGAGTACGTATTACTGACGAAAAGCCGCAACTAAGAAAACAACGTACGTATTCAGAACAGGATTGGCTCTGTTGATCAGCGATATTAATGTTTATGTCACCACATACAACTACGTTCTTGTTCTCTTCAACTAGTTTGTTTAACAATGGCTCAAGTTCGGCGCAAAACTCTGCATATGATGAAGAAGGGGATCGGTAAACTGATTGATGATGGTGTTACGGTTGGTCATCGACAAATAATGACAGTCAATTTCAATGCAAACGAATTCGCAAAGTGGTGTGCTTAAGGGCAAATCAAGTCGCCGCCGGTAAGGCACAGAAGATTCAACCAAAATAGCTGAACCGCCTCCACGACTACCCTTACGACGACAATATTCTGATGTGTAGCCAGGGATTCCATACAGGGCGCCGTCGTGTGAAGTCAACCAAGTTTCTGATAAGCATATGAGTGAAAACGTATGATCGACAACTGAAAAGAAAGCGCTAAGGTCATGGTAGTGTTTACGAAGGCTTCTGATGTTAAAATGAATCGGGGACAATGCAGACGTATTGTCCTTGAGAAGTTCTTTGGTGCGCTCGAGTGAAAATATGGTGGCGTCCATTTTGAACGGTGACTATAGCATAGTAAAATGGGGCTTACAATCACAAGTTCTTTAAATACGGCAAGATCTTCCACGCCAGAGATGCGGTGTACTCGACTAGCTTCCGATTTCCTGGCCTTGATAATGCAGTTATCTGTTCAGAGAAATTTCCATCCCCTGGTTCTCTTCAGCTCAAGGGTTTGCGCAAAAAGTCGCTTATTCTCTGGTGTCAGGTGGTCATTGACGTAGATAGGTGCAACTGAATTCCTTGAAAGCCCAATAGCTATTGTATGAAGTCTTGCCTTTCTTGCTTTAGCAGGGAAGTCTGTTTTTTTCGACCTTGAACAGAACCTCGCAATAATATGCGTGCCCTGCCTTCCTGGTACACGGTGCGCTATATCTACATCACTCGGGGCAATCACACAGCCAACTTTTTCGCCAATGACCTGCACAACAGCGAGGCAGCTCTCGCCATCTGTCTTTAGAATACCTTTTATTTCGACATTGTTCGTCCGTGAATACTGCTCAACGCCAGAAAGCCGCTCCGAGAACAGCCTGCAGTCATCTTTCAGTGATTTGTTTTCATCCCTCAACTCCTTGATTTCTTTCGCGAGAGCTTCATTTCTTGTCTTGACTGATTCATAAAGTTGATTGAATGCCTCAAGGCTGGTTCGCATGTCTGAAACATCAGAGCGGAGAGCTTCTATCTCCCATGCCAATTCAGCATTTGTAGGCATATTGACAAGATGCAATCACAACAAGCGTATAATGCGGCTGCACTCGTCCGCTATTACAAAGAGAGCACTGAAGTAAACGCAGACACGTTACTGTTCAATATGATGGTCTGTATTCACGTTCATTCTGCAATCTTGTTGTGGTCGCAGACTCGGGAACAATGAAGTGGCCTCCTGGTAAGCGGTGATTCCGTATGGCTCTCATACCACCAAAGCCGGTTCTCTTGAGCAAGTTGCCAGGGTGGTTACGTAATGATATTGAGGCGAGAAACCACTGAGGTGGCCGCGTTGGCACTCGCTTACACGAGACCTGGCGCGAGACTTTGTAACGTTTCGCGACATCCACTGGACCCGCCTAGCGAAACCCATGTGTCCTTCTCAGAGTGGGTGGTGTGTAGAGGGAGGATTGGCGTCATCGAGTCGTTCACCTATCACCAGAGTTTGTGACGTTATAACAACACCATCGCAAAGTCGCACAATCGCGTATAGATGAAATTGTCGATTTGCCAAAGGTGGCGTCCCTCACAACCATATCTGGGTTTTTGGGACGTGAAATCCCAAATATTATTGGCCAAAGTTCGGCTCTTTCGGACGCAGTGCGGCCCCACGCGAGGCTCAAACCCCTAAGGATATTATGAGAACGAACTATGCACTTGACTTAGAAATTCGAGAATATTTATAGTCCATGTCTATCACTCAGCGGCTCCTTACGTGTTGCTAGAACTCTGGCCCTCGACTGTCTAACTTGATGAATTACCAAGTGCGCAGTCAGTTCCACCTTCAAATATTACAGAGAGATTGCTTTTCTTCACGAGTCTCGACAAAGTCACCAAGTCTCACAGTCTCGCACCAGGTCCCTCTATGCTTTCGTTTCATTCTGCCGATATTAATTTATGAACTTACTGGCAGACTCGTTAGTTAATCGCTAAATCAGGCACGCGATCATAGCGCTGATATTAACACCGCATGCTTTGTTCGGGCGCATCAGGCCAAGTGCTCGTTAGAAGCGTACGTCAAGGTTCTGTAAACGTCATTGCGTATGAAATGACCGCCCGCTGAAATGACCGTGCACAATCGCAACGAGCTAACGCAAGACGACGCTGTCTTGGCGATCAGTGGCCAAGCCTTCAGGGCTGACGTCAAATGTCGCCGTCTACGCAGCGTCAAACAGTGGGGCACCGTGACAGCAATCATAAGTATACCAGCTGATACGGCGGCTGTGATGTTTTCCCCTTTATATCGTAAAAACCAGTGCTTCATGGCTTGACTGTTTGTTGCATACGACGAAATGACAAGCTGTGCCAAGACTTTTAGGGCTTGGCGTGAATTACGAAAGTTAAATCGCACAAAAGTATTACACAAGTGGAATCACCGATGGCAGGCATGGGTGGACTCTCGAACATGACATCAGGCCTCTGACGCGCATGTATGTTGCAGATGGTTGCGCCTGCAAGTCTTTCGTGAACCGCGGCCTTGGAGTTTAATGTCCTCTATCACCTTCGTGTGGCGTCGGCTTTCGACGACGTATCGGCATTCGCTCGTAAGGACACGTACAGGGCAGCCATCCTCTCGCTGTTTCTCTTTCTTTTCTTTTTGTTTTGACATCAGGAGAGTTGCAACAGTATATCAGATTCCGTGAGTGACAAGGTTGTGTTTTGGCCGAGGGGATAGCTCTAGATGCTGGACGACATTTCTTAAAGGCGAAAAAGAAAAGCTCTCCGAGTCGCTTACTGCCAGAACTGTCGGTCTATAGCCAGTGCGATCGGTAAGGACGTCGTGCAACTAGTGGTTCGAGTCGACTATGATTCGCTTGTCCGCACCTCTTGTATGACCTTTGCAGTAAAAAGACGTGGATCTTTTTTTTTACTCAAAGGCGAACTTGCCGCAAATAATCACGTGTAGTCGTTCGTCTCTTGCTGTATGCGCGACGTAAAGGTAGCTTCACTACATGCCCTTTGCACATTAAAGCGAGTGAAACTCCGAAACAGCGAGCATGCCGAGTGGTGGACGCAAACTTGGAGGTGGGAAGAAAAGAAAGTTTGGTTAGTTGCAATGTTTGCATGATTGGCGTAGCAGCACTGCGTCAATCATATGAGGAGGGAACAAGGGCAGGAGGCGATGCGCAGTCGCACTTCTGACGGCTCCGATCGCTTATGGCGAAGCTTCAGAAAGCGGCCCAACTAACGCTCGAGTGCTCGTGCTGTCCACATGACGTGGGTCATTTAAGGCCCTATACAGGCGGCTTGGAGCTCGGCGGGCAACGCCGAGGCAAGCGGCGAAGCATCTTTGACTATCTTTTCACTGGCGGCTATAGTCATCGCTGCTACCCAGTAAATGGTGTTGTTGTCGCTGGGTGTCAGAAGTGTAGCGGTGCTACCCTTGTTCGGCACAAAGTGTTTATATTGTCTGACGAATCATGATCGCTAATTGCAAACAAAAGAGTGATAAGTTATCTCCGTGAGGATCCATGTGTGCTATTGACGCGAAGTCTTCACCCACTCACAAAAAAATATGTGACGTGTCAGTGTCGCTCAAGAAGACAGGGCGAGAATGTACACTTTGGCACGCATGATATACAAGAATTACGCTGCACGCAGGCCAGCGGTCACTTTCGGCGTGTTCTTCACCGCAATGTAGTTATTGCCTTGAGTTGCTTTATGTTTAGATAAGACCTATCTGCACACCGCACTGCTGTAGTGGTGCTTGACAGCTGACCCGTAGGTCGCAAGATTAAATCCTGGCCGCGGTAGCTGCCTTGTGAAGAGCGGAAGATACTTGAAGTTCGTATACGGGTAGATTCAGGTGATCAATGTTCCTGGTGCCTTCCAGTATGCCGTCTCAAATAATCGTATGCTGCTTTTGGGAGACAAAAAAACCCAGCAGTCGATAAGAGCTAAGTTTCTAGGTGGTACAGTAGTAAAATGTACGCATTAATGGGTTGATAGCTGCGATCCAGGATTGTCCCTGCAGAGCTCTTTGAAGCAGAGAACACCACTGATAATTGTGGTGTCAGTAAAGAAGCACTATTTCATAGATATTGACTGGTGTACAACTCTGTATCTGCTGGATACGTAAGATTCCACGAGGACTGCATCACGTCAGACATATCATCGATGTAACGGCGCATATATAATACACGCATACGCGCGAAATATTAATAATAGCCTTAAAGGGACTGAAACGGTTTTGGGCAATTTTTTACAAACACATTGAGCCGGTAGACCAAGTTCCAAGGGTAATTTAGAGACGTATTGCAGCTCTTACGTAAATTGTGTAATTTATTACAACGCTTTAAAGCTGCGAATCACTGCAGATCGCTGCAGATCGCTACGACTCGGCCAAACGCGTTTTCAACCGCCCATACACCAAGGGACGCGCTCTGCCCCACTGACGTCATCGTTTCCAGCTGATCTGATTGGCTGTGGAACGCGCAGCACAGACTGCCGGTATCGGATCGGCAGCGGGATTTGCGCGTATGTCGTCTCACGCCACAGCGTGACGCAGGCGCCGTGAAGGCGGAGCTCAATCCCCAGCGCTCGAACGAAGAGCTTTTTGCCCTTTAGGTGAAAGGCGGAGCGGAGGAGGAGGGCACTTTTTTAGTACTCGTAGCTCCGTTAATAATAGGTGTTTCGTTTGAACTCTGGTGCCAACGATTTGCTCGATTCGATGTATAATCAAGAACGGAATGAGAAAAAACCGTTTCAGGGAGCCTTTAGGGGCAGATCTGTGGCGCATTAAAAGCTGCCACTAACTCCATGTTATTGTGAAGGCTGTTTAAAATTACTTAATTTTGAAAATTAACATCACAACATATGCTCACAAGACGTTATTTTGTAGTGAGCCGAGTTGGATTAGATGGAAAGGTGCGAATCAACGAACGCTACAGAAATATATATATATATATATATATATATATATATATATATATATATATATATATATATATATATATATATATATATATATATATATATATATATATAGGCAGGCATGGTGGTTGAGTGGCCGTAGCGTTGCATATAGTCTAGTAGATCCTCCGTGAGCGGTCACAACGTGGTTTATTTCGACGTTTCGGCCTAGAGTCTGGCCTTCATCATTCCTGATGAAGGCCAGACTCTAGGCCGAAACGTCGAAATAAACCACGTTGTGACCGCTCACGGAGGATCTACTAGACTATATATATATATATATATATATATATATATATATATAATATATAATATATATATATATTATATATATATATATATATATATATATATATATATATATATATTATATATAAGGGAAAGAAGTGTATACTTAAGTGCTCGTTTTTCCGTGTTTCAACACAATATTAATGAGATCTGACAGACAGTAATGCCAAGGAATGTACAGGGGAAGTTATTAGAACCAATTGAATGTAAATAAGAAGAAAGAAAAGTGGATGAAAAAATAACCAGCCATGAGCAGGATACCTGCAAATAACCTGCTCACGGCTGGTTATTTTTTCATCCACTTTTCTTTCTTCTTATTTACATTCAATTGGTTCTAATAACTTCCCCTGTACATTCCTTGGCATTACTGTCTGTCAGATCTCTCTCTCTCTCTCTCTCTCTCTCCTCTCTCTATATATATATATATATATATATATATATATATATATATATATATATTATATATATATATATGTATATATGACAGAGCGCGGAATGCTTACAGACTGCGCGACGGGTCAAGAAACTGACCGCCGCGTGAATTGCGCCTAGCTGGATATCTTTCAACTCCGAAACTGGATCACTCGCCGAGAAGCTTTCGCTTGGTCCCTCGTACACCTACTCGAATTCTCTCCCGCCCATTGCTTCCTTCTATTTTTGTTCCTCCTTTCCCGCTGACCTTCCGGCGACGCTGGACTTTTTTCTCAACTCTTTTGGGTGCTAAGGCACGTTGCCGGGCTAGTTGTTTGAGATTCATCATTTTCACTGGTATAGCGCACCACGACAAGGACACACACAAAGGATCGTCTGTAGCGCTGTGTGTGTGTGCATCTCTCCTTTGTGTGTGTCCTTGTCGTGGTGCGCTATACCAGTGAAAATGATTAATCTTTTGGGTGGCGAGGTTTTCGGTGCGCTGATCTAGATCAAGCCGGTACGTTGCGGGAAAAAATAAGCGAAGACGGTGAGCGTTGTTTATTCTCTCGTGGTGACAGGGCGTAATTCGGAAAAGCAGCTTTTTGTTTTTCTGTTTCCTGGGTGCCGGGGTCCCTCGATTTGCGGAGGAAACGGGACGGCTGTTCAACTAACGAGAACATCAAAGTTAGACGTAAGGAGTCAGTTTAAAACTATAGCCAGCTGTCTTCCAAAACGGAAAACGTTTAAACCGCCACATTCTGTAAAAAAAGAGGATTTTTTAAGCCCTGACTTTCCGCGAGTATGAATCCCTCTGAAGAGAGTCGTGAAGTGTCCTGCGGATCCTACTACTCCCCGAAAAGATTTTATAACGATGTCCCAAGAGAGTGTCGTTCTCTTGTACGAGAAAGTAGGGATATTTTTCGAGGGGCGTTTTCTTTATTTTGTTTGTTTCTTAGACACGGCCAGCAAAAGCGACAGACAGTTAGGTCAAGAAAACTATAGGGGACATTACTTGTTACTGTTCATTGTAGCGGAAATAGTGAAAATGTCGCACAATGATTGAAATTGAAAGAAATATAACTGGACGAAAAAGTACCCCGTCCGTTGGTGGGATCCATAGGTTGGCAAACTCACTCTTGTGTCTGAGTATGAGTGAGCCAGGGTGGGCAGCATTTTGGGGAGCTTGAGTCTGTCTGAATCTGGTTGAGAAAAAATATTGGTGAGTCCGAGTGAACCTAGAGTGTAAGGTAAATTAGGGTGGATCTAGTCGAGCTCTACCTTTAATTGCTGATCTGTTTTCCTATATACTAACTTCCATCATTTATCAACCTTGTATGAGCTTATGTTCATGCCCTATCTATTCATACTATTTCAATGCACTAGCCCTCATCCACCACCTCAGTATTCATTTATCAGAGCCGTGGGTTAAACAGGGAACCACTCCAACTCCCCTGCCCTCCCCCCCCCCCCCTATATGAATAAATGTGTCGCGTGTAAGATGCGTGTTTTGAAAAATAATTCCTTACTTGGTCAAAACCACTGATACGTTTTAATTGAAGGTACAAGGTCAAAAGGCGTATCCTAGAAAGCCTATAGCAGCACTACAGCAGTGCGCTCGCGGTCTGTTCCACGGCCTATTTTCAGATTTCGCGGGCTTTCTTTACAACGTGGAAAAAATAGCAGTGCGAGACATGTCGAACAGGAAACAATTTAGTCCGTTGTTTCTGAAAGGGCTCTACATTTCGGTGTTTACATTTTGGGTTTCCGGCTCATAATAAAAAAATAGGTAACTAAGAATTATTAAATAATTAGTATGGGGAGAAAGAAAGAATAGCTTAAGTACCTACAGGCTAGTGCGTGTAGTACGCGTTTGGTTCCATTCGCCTCCTAAGTGCCTTTGATTTACAAATTTTCTGCTCAAGTTATGTGGGACACCCTGTATAAACATCCTGGAAGAATTCTACAGGGGATCAACTGCCACCACAGTGCTCCATAAAGAAAGTGACTAAATACCAATCAAGAAGGGTGTAAGGTAGGGGGATACACTCTCCCCAATGCTATTTGCCGTGTGCTTACAGGAACTTTTCAGAGGCCTAGAATGGGAAGAGTTGGGGATAAGAGTTAATCGCGAGAACCTTAGTAACCTGCGTTTCGCCGATGACATTGCATGGCTGAGTAACTCGAGGGACGAATTGGAACTCATGATTTCGTAGTTAGACAAGGACAGCAGAAAAATAGCTCTTAAAGTTAATCTGCAGAAAAGAAAAGTAATGTGCAGCAACCTCGGAAGAGAACAGCGCTTCGAGATGGGTAATAGTGCACTTGAAGTTGTAAAAGACTGTCTGCTTAGGACAGGCAATGACCGCGGAGCCGAACCACGAGATTGAAGTAGCTAGAAGAATGAGAATGAGGTGGAGCACATTTGGCAAGCACACTCAAATCATGACTGGTAGATTGCCACTATCCCTCAAGAAGAAGGTATATAACAGCTGCATCTTGCCGGTACTTGGCTATGGAGCAGACTCCTGGAGACTTACAAAGAGGGTTCTGCTTAAATTGAGGACAACGCAGCGGGCGATGGAAACAGAAATGATAGAGGCAACCTTGAGAGACAAGAAAAGAGCAGAGTGGGTCGGGGAACAAAGTGGGGAAGGATATCATAGTTGAAATCTAGAAGAAGAAATTGACATGGGTTGGGCATGTAGCACGTAGGCAGGATAACCACTGGTCATTAAGAATAACTTACTGCAATCCAGAGAAGGCATACGCACGAAGGGAAGACGGAAAGTTAGGCGGGCCGATCAGATTAAAGAGTTCTCAGGTATAACGGGGCAGCAGAAAGCACAAGACCGGGTTGATTGGCGAATCATAGGAGAGGTCTTAGCCCTGCAGTGGGCGTAGCCAAGCTGATGATGATGATGATAGCCCTTTATCGCGTCGCGCTACGAATCGAATGGGTTGCAGGTTCGAATCCCAAGGTTATGCACTTGAGAAATGTTCAGAAAGCGATTGACCTCCGTAGTATTCAAACGGGTGTCCTTCCGGCCTGCAGAGGTTAAACAAAGTTTTCCCAACGCCGTATGGCCACGCGTGTCAGTGGTGTGGTGGATCGCCATCGCGCTAGCAGAATTCGTGGGGATGCCTAAACCGACCAACAAATTTAGATACTTTCTTAAGTCGGCACAAGCCCTCTAGCACTTTCGAGGAATGAGAGGCACAGCTCAGCATCTCTGAGGTACAGCTCGTGCCCTCGGATCACTTCAGGCAGGCAGCAGTAGCCAGTGAAGCCCTGGACTTGGTGCCACACTAATCGAGCTCATGAGCCCTTGTCCCGAAGGCTTGCGAATGAACTTCCTCTAGTGCATTATGACAGCGCAGCTCTTTAAGCTGCCCCTGTTACCTAAATCATGCGCACGCAAGTAGGCCGGGCATGCAGCATAAGAATAGGTCGAGCCCCCTTTAAAAAGTACAGTGACTTCGAGGGAGAGTGAAGAAACTCCAGGAAGAGAGCGGGGTGATAGATATGGGCAGTTGTGGGCAAGAAGGTTGCAAAGGGGGAGTGAGAGAGAGTAAAGCCTATCCAAACGAGGTGCGCCGAAACAGAGCCAGAAAGGGCGGGGGAGGTGAGCGAAAAAGAGAAGTTTGTGTGGTGAACCAAAGAGGAAGAATTAAATTAGTTGGATATAAGATGAGAAGATGACAGGAAGAAGAAAGAAAAAATGGCAGCATATCCACGGAGTGAATGATGGAGAGTGGGGTGAAGCATCCGTCCATCCATTCGTTCTTGCTTCCGTCCGTCCATGTGTGCGTCTGTGTGGCCGCCCGTGCGTCCATCGCCCGCCCGTGCGTGCGTCTGTTCGTGCGTCCGCACGTCCACCTGTGCGTCCGTCCCTGCATTCGTCCATGCATCTACTCCTGCGACCGTTCATGCGTCCATCCGTCCGTGCAGCCATCCGTGCGTCTGTCTATGCATCTGTGCATCTGTCAGTGTGTCCGTTCATCCACCTATTCAACACTCCAAGTACTACCATCTCACATCTTTTCATCACATATTCCTCATATAGAAGCACCGTCATCCAGCGGACATTCCAAAGACTGAACAAGAGGAGGCACACGCACACTTTTTTACGGCTTGCGCTTCGCGTCTACTTCCCACCTTTAACCACCTCGAGTTCATTGTATATACTAGTTCACGGTATTCACGGCAGTGCGGTTCAACGCTCGCTAAACCTTTCTAAAACCAAGGAGGTTACACCCAGCGAGTACAACGTAGCAACCCTTTCTTGTCAGATAGTGCTCAATGTACATGCCAATGGCTGCTAAGGGTTAATGAGAGACAGGAGATGTCGGCTATTAGTTAACGCGCACGCTGCGATTTTTTTTTATTGTTCAACAACGCACAGAAGAAATCTCCCACCGGCACCACTTTTGAGGTCAAAATGTAAGACTGGTTACACACTACGACTACTACTACGACTACTGCGAGGGACGAACGGGTGCCGCTTTAAGGAGAATCGGAATTCTTTTCACTAGGTGAGAAGTTCCTGAAAAGATGGTCCTGTGCTTTCATTAAAATCGTCAACAATCGGGTTGTTTTGGCGTGTTCGCCGATCCAAGGCCTGAGAACCACCTAAACAAACCCACTTTTGTTGTGTTGTGTGCCAGAACAATTCAGTGCCAACATGTGATATATTGATTGTGAATGTCAAGTGCCATAATTTTGTGAAACTGAATTTGTATGTGTATAAGGAACCGAATTTGTATGTGTTTGTGGAACCGAATTTGTGTGTAATGTGGTGAACAATAAAATTCCTTTTTCGCCCCTAAAAATCGCAGCATACCTACGGAGTGATTGATGATGAGTGGGGCGAAGCGTCCGTCCGTTCATCCTTGCATGCGTCCAATCGCGTTCGAGAATGCAAACGGCGCGCGGGTAACGCCAACGAGACGCGAGCCAAGGAAGCCGAGTGCAAGCGTCTTCAACACGTCCGCCGCTCTGCTCCGTCCATACCCACCAACGATCCGCCACGCACGGTGACTATACAGGGGACTGAGAGAGGCAATCGTTGGCAAAGCGCGTGCAGCAGCCAATCGGAGAGTAGCGACACTTCGGTGAGTTGCGAAAGAGTAGCGGCATCTAGTAAAAGGGACGAGAAATCCTTTATTTTTCGCCTCCTCTTCTTTCTCGGCTCGTCTTCTCTCGGTTACGTGTGACTAGTCACAAGATTAGACTATTAGGAGCTTCGCCCCTAAAAGTTAGTGAAAAGAAGTGACTTTTCTTGCCGAGGTGGGATTCAAACCCTGCTGCCAACGGACCGAAGGCTAGCGTCGTAACCAACCGGATATCCAGGCAGTCACAGAACAAGCATTTACGGAACCATATGGACAGGGTCACATGAACCCACTTGGTGCCCTTCAGCTCTTTCTTTCTCTTAATCCCTTCACCCCTTCCCCCAGTGCAGGGTAGCAAACCGGGCTTGGGTCTGGTTGACCTCCTTGCCTTTCATTTCTTCTCTTCCTCATGCTATGGATCCATATGATTGCGTTACTATGGGTAAAAAAACAAGAGAAAGAAGAGCAGAGAAAAGGAACCGAAAGCATAGCTAGGTATGTATAGTATAGCATAGAAAGAGAGTGGGAAAGGAAAGTGAGGAGAGAAAGGATGTGGGGAGATAATAAAGCATAGCATAGCAGTAGACGTAGCGATCAATGGTCTTTCGTTCTCACCCAAATAGAGTGTAGCTCGACAATTGTTTTCCTTGCATATGTACTGGTAACGTTGCCGAGAACAATCAGCCGAGGGGCAACATTATTGCCATCGGTATAAAATAATCCCCTATATAGCCTTTTGTTGACTAATTGACGGATGGTGTCGCCTAGTGTTGGATATTGTGTTACGTTGGCGAAAGTGGCGTCATGATCATCACTAATGTTAAGAGGCCCGCCTCTTCTATACGGTACTTTATCGGAATGCCGCTACACTTACGATTCACGTACCGCATCTGAACGTCATTACACACGGCCCTTATTTAGGCTTCAATGGTGTGGCCGTGTTACTTGGGGGCAAGCAACACGCGTTTCAGCCACCAAACTTGAGTACATACTAACCACTGATTCATTGATTGCTATCACAATCAGTGCTTATTTTGGTAGAACGGGCCCTTCCTTGGTAAAAATATTTGCAGCAGATATTTACATGGTACCGTTTCAGGTATTTTCATTGCCTTGTAGTTGCTTGGTTAAAAGGTGGAAAGGAATCTTAATTTATCGTTCGCAATATTTTTCATTGTGCACGTTTTGAGTAAAGTTCTTTTAATAGGCTGCAGACCTTCGCAACATAACATGATATAGCGCGGTGTTTTTTTCAGGATGGCTTAAGCTAGGTGTATGCTTTGATATCCGGCTCCGTAGACAGTTATGTATAGCACCCTTTCGTTAGAAGAAAACAGAAGAATAGTGTAAACAAATAGTCAAACTTTCCTTATAAACAACTTGAACCATCATCTGTTATCATGTGTGTCGCCCTCGGGACGGCTTTATGCTCTTTTATAGTAGAGTACCAAGTATTTTAAATTGTTAATCACATGTAGTAAACACGCTTGATTGATATGTGGAGTTTAACCTCCCAAAACCACCATATGCTTATGAGAGACGCCGTTGTGGAGGACTCCGGAAATTTCGACCACCTGGGGTTCTTTAACGCGCACCCAAATCTGAGCACACGGGCCTACAGCATTTCCGCCTCTAGCAGAAATGCAGCCGCCACAGCCGCGATTCGATCCCGCGACCTGTGGGTCAGCAGCCGAGTGCCTTAGCCACTAGACCATCGCGGCGGGGTAGTAGTAAACACACTTGAAACAGGAATGCTGTAGACTCGTGTGCTCAGATTTGGGTGCACGTTAAAGAACCCCAGGAGGCGAAAATTTGCGGAGCCTTCCACTAAGGCGTCTCTCATAATCATATGGTGGTTTGGGGAGGTTAAACCAAACATATCAATCAGTACTTGAAACTGGAAGATTTTCCGTTCGCTGTATATAATGCACGCCTCTCTTATTGCTGGGGATGGCTTTCTGCCCCCTTACAGTAGAGTACCAAGTAACCAAGTACTCTAAATCGTTAAAAACTTTTTCTAAACACACAGTACTCTAAATCTTTACACTTTTTGTAAACGCACAGCTTGATGGAGTGCGTTACTTATTATACCTCGGACGGCTTTCTGCTGTCCCATAGCAGAGCACAAGGAAATCGAAATCGTTGAAACATCTTTTCTAAACACGCAGTGTGATGCAACTATTGTCGAAAGGCCGCGGCCGCTGAATGAATATATATATATATATATATACAGCCCCGCCGCGGTGGTCTAGTGGCTAAGGTACTCGGCTGCTGACCCGCAGGTCGCGGGCTCGATTTCCGGCTGCGGCGGCTGAATTTCCGATGGAGGCGGAAGTGTTGTAGGCCCGTGTACTCAGATTTGGGTGCACGTTAAAGAGCCCCAGGTGGTCAAAATTTCCGGAGCCCTCCACTACGGCGTCTCTCATAATCAAATGGTGGTTTTGGGACGTTAAACCCCACAAATCAATAATATATATATATATATATATATATATATATATATATATATATATATATATATATATATATATATATATATATATATATTGGGCATGTATCTGCGTACTTCGCTGGAAATGTCATCGAAAGATAAGTCTTCTGGCGGCCGTACTGGAGGAGTCATGTTTTTATCCGAGGTCACTTACATTTTGCCTTGCCTCAGCCAGTGCCTCCTCTATGTTGAATCGGCCGCATCTGGCAGGCATAGATAAACAAAAAAAACAAGAAAACAAGGCGCTGCGTGAGATAAAGACGCCACGTACTGTGCGATGTCCGTTCGCGTTGATATCCCCAGGTCACCGAAATCACTGGAGACCTCCTATATGGCGTCGCCCTTAAGAATGTCGTGGTTTTGGCGCGTTAAAACCTAACATTTATTCTTTAATACCCTCCCCCCTTTTTGACAGATATTTCTATTCCCCTTTCGCAATTCTGCAGCGTGGGGTATAGTCAATCGGACGTTTTTCTGGTTAACATGCTTGGCATTAGAGGGACACTTATGGACAGCTCAGCGGGCCCGCGAAGGGGCCAGCAGGTATTTCGGTCCCAACGTGGGAGCGGCCCGTTTCGGGCAGTGAAACTAACAAGACCTAGTGGACCCGAATGAAGCTCTCTTACTCATCCATCCATCTCTGCGTTCGGTCGTTCCATGTCGTTCCTTCCTCTGCCGCAGCAGCTTATTTTATATGCTGGCGAAAGCCGGTTCTCCTAATGCCTGTTTTACGTACGCAGTTCTCAAACAGATATAGGCGTGTAGATTGATGTAGTTTTATATCCTGTGTTAAAAATGCAGCTCCACTGCTTTTGAACCTGATAAGGTGCGTAGCACGTCCAAGCAGAGATTTCCGTTCGTAGAGTTCTCACAGTTGCGTTTAGCAAGCCGTCGATGGCGTCAATATTTGAAGTAAGCATGTAGGGTGCACGCGTGGAATGTTGGTGAGAGATTCGCAGGCTCTGTGTCCGTCGTGGAAGCTACATTTGCCGCGCTTTAAGGACAACCTGCTTGTTACGGCAGTCAAGATGCGTGTCCACTGCAGCGAGTTCAGTCAGGTTGTTTTCCTTTTCACATGTAGGCACAAAGGCACCGTAGAAGCGCTTGTCGGAGGAGTGACCACGCACTTGGCGCGGCGGTGGTGCCCTTTTTAGTGCGGCGCTGATTGATTGATTGGTATTTGTACTTTAACGTCCCAAAACCACCATATGATTATGAGAGAAGTCGTAGTGGAGGGCTCCAGAAATTTGGACCCTTGTGGGTTCTTTAACATGCACCCATATCTGAGCACAAAGGGCTACAGAAAGTTCGCCTCCATCGAAAATGCAGCCGCTGCAGCCGGGATTCGATCCGGTGAACTGCGGGTCAGCAGTTAAGTACATTATCCACTATACCACTGTGTGGCGCTGGTGTCGTCATAAGTTTTGGAGCTTCTTTAGCGTTTTAGGGGCGAAGCTCTTTAAGGGGTGGGTCGGGTCGTCACCTGTGTGTATTCATGTAGGTAGTAACCACCTTACAGCACATACATTGTGTGAATGATGATGAGTGCGGTGAAGCTTCGGAGGGTTTTATCGGCAAACCATGGATGCGATAGCCACTCCCGTTCGTCGTCTGTCTATTTGTCGCACGCGCGCACGGACGGACGGACGGATGGATGGATGGATCCATGGACAGATGCATGAATAGATAGATGAACGGATGAATGGACTTACGAACGCACGGATGGACGGATGGACGCACGGACGGACTGGTGGACGCTTCGCCCCACTCATCATTCACTCCGAGGATACGTTGTGATGTTTTCAGGTTATTTCGGTTACTCCTAGAGGGCCTTTTTGTTAATTATATTTAAAAAAAACTATCGATCGGATAAGAAACCAGACCGAACGCTGTTCGTCGTTTACCACTTCTCCTTATCTAGAAGAGAAAGAATGGTAATGCATCAGCATGGGTCATGGTTCAATATTTTTCTTTACAATATTAGTTTACACCATGCTCGCTCATTTTAACTTGTTTTGCGCAATGCCAGCATTGTTTCAGGTCTGTTTTGACCACGTGGTTGCGAGCGGTATCACGCCTTATGAGATGCACGCGTGGACACGCCGGGCCCCTGAGGTGCCCAGAAACGTGCGACGCAACGCGAACGCCAGCACTGTTAGATACCATCAACTACATTCTGTATAACATCGCAGGCTCCCCGACGGAAACTTTTGGCCAGGCGTCTTCTTCGAATGGCGCTCCGAGCCGAGCCTACCAGGCACCTCCGTCGCCGCCAGAGACGATGACCACGCTACTGTCCGCTGTCCAACAGAAGCAGCAGCAGGTGATCGCCAATGTCGCTGCCTACCACCAGAGGCCCCGCAGCGTGTACGAGAGGCCCTTCGTGGCAGCGCAGAAGAGCGCCAGGGTTCAACCAACGGCGCTCCCCACGCACACCCTGGTCACTCTGAGCCCCCGCTCCTCCGCCGGCACCCCGGCGGCTGCGGGCAGTGCTTCTCGCTACGCCTCTGGGAGCCCCGCGTATTACAACGCGCTGTTCAAGCCTCTGCCGGCGGTCAACCAGGTAAGCGAGGTATTTACCACTAAAGACCTAAACAATTTTTCGCGTATTAGAAAAGAATAATTTCACGATCCGGAAAACACGACTCTTATACTGCGACACGACGCTTGGTATTAACAACAACAACAACAACAAAAAAAATTGCCAAAGGAATATGCGGGTGCACACGCTACCTAAACATTTTCACACTAAGCGCGGTGACGTCATGGATTTTGAGTGCGCCTACCAGTAACCTTCAAGAGGAAGGTGCATGAAAGCTGCATCGTGCCGGTACAGAACCGACACTACGGAACCGACACTACGTGCCTCTACAGAGCAGTAACCTGGAGGCTTACATATAGAAGGTTCAGATAAAATTCAGGGCGATGCAGCGAAGAATAGAACTGGAAATGACAGGTGTAACCTTAAGAGACAATATCAGCGCAAAGTGGTTTAGGGAACAAAACAAGTTTTAAAAGAAGTAATGGACATGCCTGGCACGTAACACGTAGCACGTAGGCAGGATAACCGCTGATCATTAAGGGTAACCGACTGGAATCCCAGAGAAGGTAAACGAATGAAGACAGAAAGTTTGGTTGGCTTATGAGATAAACAAGTTAGCACGTATAACGTGGCAGAAGAAAGCACATGACCGGGTTGACTGGAGGTTCATGGGAAAGGCCTTTGCCTGCAGTGGGTGCAGTCAGGCTGATGATGGTGATAATGATGATGACTGGTTCTTATTCAGCTTCTAATCGATAAAACAGGAAGAAATGTATTCTGTGGTGCCATGGGCCTAAAACACAATGTTTTGAGAAAATTTGACATCACGCGAAAAGTTGACATCACGCGAAAATTTGACAGCAGAAAAGTTGACAGCACGCGAAGAAATGTCGGCGCGAAATTTAGAAAAAAAATTTTACCGCTGATAATTAACTTACGATAGCGAAACTTGTGGTGTCTGAATTTTCAGAGTGCAGTTTATTAGTATAGTCATCGTTTTTCCCTTTGATGCTTTATTGAACATACGCGACTGATCGTCGGCGATGGCGTCAACACAAACTGTCCAAACGTGACTGCAGATGACATCATCTCTGATCTGCGGCGTCACAATCACGTGACAACTTTCTGTAATTCATTAAGTCATCATGTCACCGCTACGTCGCCGCATGACATCAGGTCACAGGATGACGCCATCACGTGTCATAATTGTTTCGTCAATTATGCGCGGTCCTGAAGAAAGCGCAACACTACGTGTTGCGCTCTCTATACCAGACTGCCTATACGGGGTGCATACGCGCTTTTGTTTCCAGTCCTCGGATCACACCTTACGCCCTGCTTAACCAACTAAACTAAGAACAGGAGATAGCTTCGAGCCGCCTTATAGGCAGGTACGTAAGGGTCTCCGTACTATTTTAATGGGATTATCATTTCTTTGGCTAGCACTACCGACCATTTTAGGACATAACCAATTCACCAAAAATTCACTCCATATCAGTTGCGTCTGCGCAATTGCACACGTTGCGCATATCGTTGTCTTCTTGCCGCGGCAGCCGCAATTTCAATAATATTAAGTGCCTGAGGCCCACTTAGTAAGATGTAGACGTACATGCAACAACCCCACGTGGCCGGAATTTCCGGAGCTCTCGACTACAGTGTGTCTCGTAATAATATCGTTGTGTTGGCTCGTGAAACCCCACACATTAAAGACACACTAGAGCCTAAAAATTTGGTTGATCTCACGTGCCTGGGAATCGACGTTATGTGAAACATTCTGAGGGAAGGTGACGTTGTTTTTTTTAAAGCGACACGTCATGAAATGAAGCTAAATATATTTACAAATGTTGCACGCACAGACATATGTTGAAGAGTTGCAGATGTTTAAATTACAAGTTGTAAGCACTTGCGCAACGATGCCAAATGGAATATGTGCACCAGCAACACCAGAAGCTGATAGGAAGCGCTGATGCTCGCGATGATGCTGGCCCTGGACACTACTACATAAAACAACTTCAGCGCGTGGTAACTAACCACACTTGACGTTAACTCAACGTGACGGCTGTATTAAATGAGTACATATGTAATGTTTATAAACTTGAATAGGCATCACTGCAACCCCTATGAACGTTTCATGAAGATTAGCATCTATTCTAAAAGTAGTTCCGAGACCTGGCGTAGCTCAGTGTTAGAATGCTTCATTGCCACGCAGAATGCTTGCGTTCGATTCCAGCTGGGACCCTGACATTTATTATTTGCATTCGTCGGGTCAACGCTACCATTGTCGGGCATTTCTTAACGCTCGCGCATTGAAATTGCCCATGTGTGTTTTCGTCGTTTCTGGGTAGATACTAAGTGTTAATCATACTCGCATATCAGCGGCACATACCCGCCCGTGGGTATGCGCCTCTGTGTGGTGGGAAATGTTTGACGGTGGGCGCGATGGGATTGTGACATTATTCATGACTTGACCAGCGCGTCTTATTCATCAAACCATCTTGCCCTGCCATGCCAATTTTGGTTCACGCCAAATTAAGGGGGTGACCACGAGAGCACCCAAATGAAAGCGGCTAGGTAGATAGATAGATAGATAGATAGATAGATAGATAGATAGATAGATAGATAGATAGATAGATAGATAGATAGATAGATAGATAGATAGATACGCTCAAGGTCGCCGAAGTTTGCTAAGAAATGCTTCGCATTTAATAGCAATTTATGTCAGAGTGAAACCTCAGTGTGTAACACCGTCTACAACGACAATATTATCGACAGCAGTGCCCTACTTTCTGAGAAATAAAGAAAGGTAAATGCACGAGAATACATGTGCCCCGTGTAAGACATTCGCAAAGTGATCCTCATGACGTCAGAGCTACCGTCTATAAATAATCACTAGTAATCAAACTAGCTACACAAAAAAGGACCTTCTGTGCATCAAGATACGTAATAAAATGCTACTTGTTCGTTTCTGTTTGATTCGTAAAAAAAAGAAAAAGAACCGCCGGACGTTACTATGGGGAACAACACGACTGATTTAACGGGGTCGTGAAACGCTCGCTCTAAAACGACAAGCGAAACCACCAGCGTCCGCACGCACTAACTAGGTGACGTCATAATAAGTAATGCTTTGCCTATCGAGGAACGTGGAACTCTTCGGTACTTGCGAGTGCGTGCAACTGGGACACTCATCAGCGTCATGGGCTGTGTTCCAATTCTCAGACAGCGCAGAGACAGTCTACGTGGACTGCTTAGAAGACAGCACCGAGCCCATGCTGTCCGTGAATCGGAACACGTTTGGACGGCTTTTACGCTACGAGGCGCTCCCTCGTGTCGAGAAGAGAAAGCCAAAATAAACAAACGTAACAGTTGTATTTTCTGGCTTATATCGTATTGAAATATTAAAAAAATAATAAATGTTACTCACATTTTGCTACTGGAGAAACGTCTGCTTGTGTGCAGATGACCATTCCGGCGAGATCCTATATATATGAGCGATTCGCTGAGCTGCCATTTTGTTTAGACAGCAGAGTAGCCTGCATCATATTTGGACCGTTTAAGGTCTCCTTTAAAAGTTCAATTTTTCCCTAGTTAGACTGGACAGGTCGTGCCATCTAGCGAGGCCCAGTTGAACCAAGCACAATACCATCTCGGAGGCCATGGCTCAAAATTGTTCAATGACCGTTGCCGCTGCAGCTGTGGCTCCCGCTACTTTCACTCTGCTGCTACTAGTGGATGTCGACCGCGCAGTAGAGCCTAGCAATGTTGTGCGCGGCAATAGTGAGGTTAAAATTTTCCGTTTGAGGCGGGTAATTTGAAGTGTGCTAACGTGATGCGGACCACTAAAACATGATTTTATTTCAAAATAACCACTTTCTTGGCCCAAAACTAGCACTGGGAGGTTTCTGGACTGCTATTTCAGTAACCAACATCGACCTAATATGTGCTTCAGTGTCCCTTTAAACATAACGGCTTCTTGTTCCTGCCAGCAAGCTCCCAGTTGTTAAGATTCCGGTCTTCCCGCTTTCAGGTGCCTTCCAGGCCCGGAGCCATCACCGTTTCCACCGCTTCCCACGCTACGCCCAGCCCGCACCAACAGCAGCAAGCAGCACAAGTGGTGGGCGAAGGTCACCAGCTACAGTCCCAGCCCCAGCCGCAGCAGCAGCACCAACAGTTTCGGTATCCCAAGTCCAACCTGACCCTGTTGCTGACGCCCACCGTCAGGCACGGCACCCTGTCAACGGCGCCCGGTTTCAACCTGTCCACCACGGCTCCTGCCTCCATACTGATCCACTCGCAGCCAGCCGGACAGTTCCGTCACCCGTTGGCGCCACCCGCAGGGCTGGTCCACGTCAGCCGATTCCAGACTGCGCAGGCCTCGACGCCCACCTCCGCGACTCCAGACTCGGCGACCAAGCCTCGCAGGACTGCTGCCGGTGGGATATTTTAACAGCGGAGTGGCTTAAGCTTCTCAATAGCCCATATCATGTAGACAAGAAACTGCTTCTGGTTATGACATCACTGCGCATTTTCTATAGCAAATGTTTGGCACAGCTGTGTTTAATATGACATAGTAAGGAAGTGGGAAACAGAGTGGTCCCATATAATTCGGGACGATAAATGGCGCAAAACACTATTACCTCATCAAAATATAAATAATTACCGGTAATAAAGTAGAAGAATATGTAATTGAATGACTTAAAACGTTACAGTTACGTTATATCATAGCTATTGATATGATAGAGCCTGCCGTATTTGATTACAAGTAAACGATTTCTTGTCACACGTTACGTACGACTCGGACATCATATGACAGAGGCTGGTAATAAGTGATGCCACTACATGTAATTTTTCATATTTTTTCCCTCACAGAACGGTCCCACCCCGCTGTGAACTACGCGCTGCGTTCTTTGAAGATTGGACCTTTCACGGTTAGTGGTGCTTCCTTTATACTTCTGGTGAGGAATCTTTTTTTAGGCATATTAATTCGTTTTACACAAACAGAAAGAGTATAGTGTGAAGGGCAAGACGGGGTAAGTAAAATAGGTGGCCGTCCCGTTTTCTACCCATAATTACGGGCCAAATATTGTACGGAGACTGGAAATAGGAAAATAGACAGTAAACGCTGCGCACTCAAAAACTATAATCTGTCACCAAGGCCGATTTCTATCTTACATAAGGAATTCAACTCGTCCAGCTTGCTACTTAAGGATCATTGCTTTTTAAACTTGAGCGCGAAAACGTGGTCGAGCTTAATGAAGACTTGCAAGCCATAGATTAAGGGTATTATGTCACTGTAGAGCCCGTCGGGTTGTCTAATTCTACAGCAGTCTGGCGACGCAACGCGGCATGCAACAAAATATGATAGGGGCAACTTTACAGACAACACAGCAGAGTAAGTCAGGGAACAAAATTGTGTTATTGACATGCAGATACCTTGCTCGAAAACAAGAAGAAATTAACAAGGGCGTGGCATGTAGTCGGTAGGCAGGATAATCGCTGCGAATTCATGGTAACTCATTCCTAGTGAAGGCATATCAGTAAGGGGGAAACGGAAAGTTAGTTGATTGACTGATATATGGGGTTTAACGTCCCAAAAAACACGAAGAAAGATAGTTGGGCAGGTCAGATTAAGAAGTTTGCGAGTATAACAATGCCGCCGAAGGCGCAGGACCGAATTAATTGGCGAAATATGGGAGAGGTCTTTGTTCAGCAGTGGGAGTAGCCAGGCTGCTCTAATAATACTGGGGATGATAATTATATTAATAATAATAATGCTGACAGGGCAAGGGAAAGGCTAACTGACTAGTGAGGAGGAGTGGAGAATGTTACCCACTGCTAGGTAAACTTCAATTTCTGCGACTATAGGCACGTCAGCTCTAGTTAGTTTTACTCTCTTTAAACAGCGATGGGTGATAAAAGTGAAGTGAGTAATAAAAAGGAAGATATACTCAGAATTCAGTTAGTGCCTATGGAATTGATCTAGCTATGCGCTGGCATGTTCACGCACAGCTAAGCGAACTGTTGTACATGCCCCACTGCAGCTGGAAGCGGACGACCCTGAAGTGAACCTCGGTTACAAGTTCAAGATTATCTTCAGCAAAAGGTCAGTCATGTCCCCCCCAAAGAAAACAAACAAAAAACTTACCGCTATCTGGCAAGCACGTTAGGCTTTTCTTTGTAAAAGGGAACACGCGCGCGCATGACCTGCGTGTGCATTGGATGCCTACAGTGCGATGAACCGACAGCTAAAGCGAGCACGTGAACGTTTGGCGTTATCTACTGGCAAACGAAATAACCGATCTTTGCCGGTGGACAAGCGCTGCTTGATTACGCTCCCGTTCCAGTCTCGCAACAGTCGATGCCACCAAGAGTGGAAATCGTGTCTTTAGCACTCTGTTGATGGTGCTGTACGCAGCCGCCACCTAGCGCAGGCCACGCACTCGCATGTTCCCTTTCATAAAGGACGACAGTGTACCTAGTAGTTCAGTGGGAAAAAAATTACAGCATCTCCCACTAAATGGAACCATGTGGGGATGCGAAGCAGCGCTGATGGTAATTTGTTGTTTCTATTCATATATTTCCATGCATGTTTAATTTGTGTGTGGAGTTGTGTGTGTTGTGCGCCGCTTATGCTACCCCCCTCTTATTCGTGTGTATTACCGTGTGTGTGCCGCAAAGGGAACACCCAGCGCTGCTAGGAGAGTGCGATGGAGTGAGCGCGAGCAGCATTATATATACGAGTGCACAGCATTCACGGAGAGATAAACGTGAGAGAGGCAGCGCTCCAAGTTGGCGCATGCGGAGTGGGGGAGCGGACGGTCGCCGAGGGACATACGCAGCCCACAGCATAAGCTGCTTAGCATTGATAAGCTTTTATTTTATGAACATCCTTGAAAGCCCCTGCAGTTCATTTTGTTAGAGTGACGCTGTTATATATGGTTTGCATTACGGTTTTCGCGCATCTTCGGTAGCCCTATACCTGCAGTGTGGCTTGTAAATAGGTCGGCAAACTCACTCATTAGTCGACTCTTTCGGACTCAGATCGAGGTGATAGTCTGACTGAGCCCGAGTGAAGTTTGGTGAGTTTGAGTGCGAGTGAGCCCTGTCAAGTAAAATTTTATTCAGCCCGAGTCCGAGACGGTCCTTTTAATAAAAGTTTGATGAGCCTTAGTCCGAGCAAGTCCTAGGCGCAAAATACATTCCGTTAGTGACCCTGAGTGAGCTCTAAATTCCCCTCCCCCCCTCATTGTCCTGTCTACACAATTCCGGGAATTTTGATATCGATCTTAGGTCGGCTCACGTTTATAATAACGCCCACTCACGCATACCTAAACGAACTAGCGTTTACGCGGACGCTTAATATTTATTCACTAGAAGTGTGTGCACGGAACGGGGCCAACTATTTCCTGAAAAGTTGACCAAAATACATCATGTGAGTATCTCATTTAATAAAAAAAATGTCTTTACGGTATCGAAAACAAGGATGAGTCGAATTTCAAGGTATGAGATCGAAAGGCGTCAAGAAGAGGCCGGAATAATCAAGATATTGGTTTTAAAAACATACACCATGGTTTGAAAAGCTTAGTAAATGCTGACGGACTCGTGAGTCGACTTACTCAGACTCACTCAGACACAGATCAATCCTTGAGTCTGCTTGAGTACGGGTGAGTAATAGTTTGGGGAGATTGAATTTGGAGGAGTCTGCTCGGGAAAAAAATAATGAGTGATTCTAAGTCTGAGTTGCAAAAAAAAATATGACAAGTTTGAGTGAGTTTCGCATATTTTGCCGACCTATGCGTTAGTATTTTATGAAAATGTAATTGGAGAGATGCACAGAAGAAATGTTTCGTGGAGATTTTTCTTTTTGCTGTAAGCCTTTCTGAATGTAGTTCTCAAAATGCCCACAACCAGTGCCGACATCCCAGCTTGTGAGTACGACAAAACTCTGAACAGTTTTGTCGCACATCTGCATCCATTGGACAGCTGTAAGCTTCAAGCACGTCGCTGCGGGGAAACTAGTACTCTAAATCGTTACCCACTTTTTCTAAACACACGTCGCTGCGGTGACGTCTTTAGAGGCCCACGGTACGGGTTCAAACCCTCCCATAGTCGCTTGGCGTAACCACGGGACAGCTTTCTGCTCTCCCATGGTAGAGTACATCGTACTCTAAATCTTTAACAACTTTTTCTACACACACATATGTGTATAGTGGTGCGAAAAAAGAAACCTTCATAAACAGTTTTTTTTTTGTCCTTGCATTCCACCCTCACTCCCAGAAGCGTTGCGAGTGTTAACGTGACAAAATAATGGGACCTAAAAACAATGACAAAGCAAAATATTGCTCCGTGCGCGATGTAAATTCTGTCCTCAGGCGGCCACATTAGTTCATAAGGTGGAAGAGTGCCAAAACACTCCCAGTATTTCAGTCAATCATAATTCTACAATAGTCGAGTGAGAGGCGACTTTTTCTAGAGTTGACCCAGAGCAGCAATAGTGGTTGACCGACCCCGGACGACGGCAAGAGGCAATGGTCCTCCGGACTATGAGGTCTGACCACTACTGACTTATTTATCAGGAATAAATGCTTTATCCTCTCTCGCTCTATCAAACAAACTTCTGTTGATTGCAGGCGCTTCATGTACGAGTTCGAGAGCCTGCCATCCTCTGATGACGATGGGATGCGGCTGTCCTGCATCATTGTGCCCTTCCAGTCACTGCAATCGCTGCGATGCGAGGAAGACTACATCCTCATCCAGGTCAGCGACTCCTTTTCGCAGATGAATACAGTATAGTGCCTGGGCCCTCGAGGGGCTTGCGTTTTTTTGTGCCTTTTGACAGCAGAGCTGTTACTCTAGAGGTTCACCACCTGTCGTAGATGGTGAAGTACTATTATCTTGAACCAACACGTGCTCTCTTCGACCTCTTTTGCTTTGCCTTCCTCGTCCGCTTAGTGCCCAGAACACGTGCGCGAATTTTTCTGGCGGGAGATGTGATAACTCTAATTGGCTGTAGAACGAATACCGAGAAAAAAAGGAGACAGAAAGAACAAAAGAAAGAACGTTATAGATATAGGATAGTTATAGGACGGTTATAGATGTAGAAGGACGGGTATAGATGTAGAAGGGCGGTTAAAGATGTAGAAGGGCGGTTATAGATGTAGAAGGGCGGTTATAGATGTAGAAGGGCGGTTATAGATGTAGAAGGGCGGTTATAGATGTAGAAGGGCGGTTATAGATGTAGAAGGGCGGTTATAGATGTAGAAGGGCGGTTATAGATATATAAAGAGAAATTCTTGGCAAAAACTAAAACAAAAACGTTTGGCTAAGCGAGATTGCAATCCGTGGACCCACAATTCAAAGGCGACCGTTGTAATCACTCGGCTATCCAGGCACGCATGATCATCATCATCATCATCATCATCATCATCCTGGCCTCGTCCACTGCAGGACAAAAGAGTCTCCCATTATCTGTCAGTCAATCTGGTCTTGTGTTTTCCGTTGCCACGTTATACCTGCAAACTCTTTAACCTCATCGGCCCACCCGACTTTGTCTCCCTTCGTGCGTATGCCTTCTCTGGGGATCCAGTCACTTACTCTTAATGATCATCGGTTATCCTGCCTACGTGCTAAGAGTCCGGTTCATGTTCATTTATTTTTCTTGATTTCAACGATGACATCCTTAAGCCCGGTTTGTTCCTTGGCCCTTTCTGCTCTCTTTTTGTCTCTTAAGGTTACACCTACCATTTTTGTTTCCATCGCTCGCTGCAGCGTCCTCAACTTAAGCTGAACCCTCTTAGTAAGCTTACAGGCACGCTACCAGAACATAAATAGCTTATTGTTCTAGGCAAGGGTGTGAGAAAGCTAAGTGTGTTCGACGGGAGGTAAAGGAAAGTGGGTGAACGAACACACAGATAGAATAAGATGGAGATAGAAAGAAAGATAATACAGTGAAAAAGAAAGAAAAAGTGGCCGATCAAGAAAAGTGGAAATAGTCAGCAAAAAAAAAAACGAGCGTAGCCATGTATGGTACAGCATAGGGATGGAAAAGAGCGAAGGGAAAGCGTAAAAGCCTCACCAGGCTAGGACCAGCAACATGTTTTTTCTAAGTATATTTTGATCGGGATACCTTACCACTCTCGCATAGTCGACGGCATGACACTCTGAATAGTCGAACACTTGTTCTAAACAGCTGAACTCTATATTCATGTTTTCGTAAACTTATGTCTAGTGAGCATATGTCATGATGTAATGTTGAATTGTCATTGAGGTTAACTGTCTATGGCATAATAAATGTTTCTAAACACACAAGTCGAATGACAGCGTGAAGCAAATTGTGACTGTGTTGTACATGTTTTCATAATTAACTGTGCAAAGGCGTAGATTGCAAAAAAATATTGGTTTGTCCATAAGGGTACTTGCTTCGGAGAGCTGGTAGCTATTCATTTCGCCTGTGTCCATATAGGTGTTCATCCAAAGTAATCGTGTTTCAAGCCATGAGCAATAACATAACACTTTACTTTTTCTGGAATTTACATACAGCATTATTCGGCATCTCATTACTTCACCTTGTGTTCCTACGTGCACAAAGCGATGATTTCTGCGGAGGCTGTTCTACTAACCATCTGTATAAGACGTCAGCCATCATCTCTGATTGAACCCAACAGGCGATTGTTAACTTAGCTCTGCTATGACGGAAATCGAAGTGGGAACCTGTAGTGGTATTCTGAACAATTTCTGGTAGCACAGTCACACTTTTGTGTATTGCCTCATAGAGTGTGCATAGCATGCGGTATAACTCAAGAGATATAACGAAGATGGCTAAGTGCATTTCTTGCGTAAGTTTCTCCATGATTTGCATGGTTGAACTTCCTTTTGATAACGGGCGTATGCACGAGTATGTCTACGTTACTCAAGTTCGCGCGTTGTTGTTTTAGTAGACGAATTGTACAAAACACGCAGCTCCCACTGGCCACCGGCACAGGAAAGAAACAAAATATGACAGATACTTTGCGCTAATCTTTTGCGACAAGAGATGCTCCCAAACACAAGTAAAAGTTTTTATAGGTTGTTTGATGCTTGCTGAGAGTGTCGAATATAGAACACAAAGTTTAACACAATATCATGATGGTAAAAGGCTGTTCTTTCACGTAAAGGAACCGCGAATGTCTGTACGACTTCTCCTGTTCTTCTGGTCAAATATACGGTGTCCAGCTGCTTTGTTTACGGGCGTGCCGTCTTGCGCTCTCAGGTGCATTCGAGACCTGTCATGTTCTTGGGACGACGCACAACTCCTTCAAACAGGAAAGGCAGCGGTGCCAGCGCCACCGGCACGTCGTCCCTCTCCGATCACCTGGAACTCTATCCCGTGCACAAGGCAAGTACCTCACACAAGCTAAACCTTTCCGAGACCAACGCGCAGCTCGCGGGCGTAATCGCTTTTACAATCTGTTCTAGTTCGCAAGGAACAAATGAATCGCGCTCGTGGAAGTTCCGTAATTCCGCAAGAGCGGTGTCCTCTCGATTTGTCCTCGTCGAAGTCTGCGCCCCGCCGGGGTGGTCCAGTGGTTATGGTATTTGACTGCTGACCCGCAGGTCACGGGATCGAATCCCGTCTGCGGCGGAGGCATTTTCGATGTAGGTGAAAATGTTTGAGGCCCCTGTACTTAGACTTAGGGGCGCGTTAAAGAACCGCAGCTGGTATAAATTTCCGGAGCCCTCAACTACAGCGTCTCAATGATATAATGGTTGTGGGACGTTATACCCCGCATATTATCAAGACTCCTTCCTGAAACGGTGTTATCAACAACACTAGTTTCACGATGAATTTACGCCGCTTCATTACTCCGTCTCCCTCGCGCACTTCGGTACTGTTTGAACACGTAAGACATCTCTAATAATGTGCGCAGTCGCTTGGAAGCGATGGCAATGGGATAGAGAACACTCCTTTTCTATTTTTTTCTATTCCGTGTTGCTCCAGAAAAAACTCTTTCGCATGGCTCCATCCGTGTTCCCCGCCAACTAGCCCAGTGACGAATTACCTTCTTTCATTCCTTCTAACAGGTTCAGCTGAACACCTCCGACGTGGTACGGATCCGCCACCTGCTGTGGGAGTTCAACCCGCGCTTTCACGAGCTCATGCTTCGACGCATGAGCGACATCGACACCAAGCTTGACGAGCCTCTTCCTCCGTACGGGGCGCCTGGAAGAGCCGCCTGGAGACACGAAGTGGCCAAGGCCAACAAAGGTAATACGAGCGCTAATCTGTGTGCCTTCAGGCACTCTGCCTCTTGATCATCCAGTAACGTACTGCAGTGATATTCGAATGTTCGCTCATTCCTGGACTTAATTCGCCCCGTTAATGTGGGCAGTTTAGCTATCAACGTTGCCCAATGGTACGCTTTAATGGAGCAAGGCAAAGGAGAGAAGGGCAAGTTAACCATGTTCCGCCTGGTTTTTCGGTTAAGATTGGTTCTAGTGGTTGTTGAAGAAAAGATAAAGAGAAATAAACGTTTATTTTGCAACAGCGTTCTGGGTGATGCCCTGTATCACCCTAAGGTGAAAGGGTTCCCAAGTCTGGAACCTTCTGGTTTCCTCTGCCCTCTTGGCCCTGGTGACGAGTTCTCACTCGTCTTCCAGATCCTTGAGAACTAGCTTGGCCTTCCACGTTTCGTTAAAGTAAGGTACACAAGAGAAAGGACATATAATGGCTGCTTGCATTCATTGCCAAAGGCGGGCGTATCGTTCTTCATCAGGTGAGGGGTGTAGGTGAGGTGTCGCAGGCCCCCTCCATGCTAAGTCAAACATGGTACAGATTTTGCAACCTCACCCTTAGGTCACAAGGCTAGCAGTAGAGCTTCCCACTGGTCTTGTCATTGTTCTTCTGGTTAGGCTGAGTTCTGGTTCTAACGTGTTGATAGTCAAAAACGAAACGAAAAACAAAGAAAGAAGACTAGTGATTGTATGTAGCACAGTGATTCTTTTTGATCGGTAGTTCACCGAGTAATTGTGTTATTTTTTGCTGCGCATGCTTAATCGCAGCTGCCAAGAAGACTCCCGTGGGTCGACGTCGCGGCATGGTGTCCCGCAACAGGGCCGCGGCCGCTGCAGCAGGACATCCCGGCGCTACCGCTCCCGGTCACCCGGCGGGGGCGTCGTCGTTGGTGCCCTTCTCGGTATCCTCGTCGTCGGCGGCGGAGTCTGGCACGCCGTTGCCTTCCCCGACGTGCGCCTGCCGCGTCAGCTGCCGCGTGGCTCGTTGCTCGTGCGCCAAGGCTCGAACCCGCTGCGACCCTGCCCGATGTGTGTGCCTGGCCTGCGACAACCCCTTGAACCTGCTCGAGGCCGTGGGCATATCGCTCCGCGATGCCCAGGCGGACCCGTGTCTCATGCAAGCAGTCTTCCAGGTGAATTTTTGGCGCTACTTGGCTCGAGGTCGAGAGAGAGATGGTGAGGGAAAAGAAACGTAATGCGGAAAGGGAGGCAGGTTTAGTGGGAATGAATATCTAGCTTGCTACCCTGCAACGGAGAAGGCAAAAGGAAAGACATGCAGAACAGAAACATTAGGAATAAGAAACCGATGGAGGGAGAGAGTCAGAAGCACGAACGCGGGCGTTACTTCAATGTTGTGGGTCCGGATCCCACCGACGGAAACGGTGGATTTTTTATCCACGTCAACATAAATATGTAATTAACGGCGGTGATTATTGTCTCCCATGCTTTTCCTGGTCGAATCGTCTGTTGATTTTGTGACTCTTCGCCCCTTTTATCACTTTCTGGGCATGGGCGGTGCGTGCATGATGTCGTATTACTTTGCCTCTATTTTCTTCTTCCCTCCTCTATTTTTTCATCCCTTTCCCCCTTGCCTATGTAGGCTAGCAAACCAGGGGCGACCTGTTAGTCTCCCAGCCGTTCCTTTGCTTTTTATTTATCTCTTGTCTGTTGAATTCACTTTGTTGTGTCTGACGCGAGAATGTCATAATTGTTCAGCACATTGGGTTACTCGCCCAAACTTTGACAGCGCCTTCGTCGCTTTTTCTATTGTGGAGATCGGGTTTCCCAGCTTTCTAAGATGAATTGCTATGAAATAGGTTTATCGTGGAGACTCTCAAGCTCTTCTGCGAGTATCATTGCCCTAAATAGAGCTCTGGAAGCTGCATTGAGGGTGATGACACAGGATATGTTCAATGGTTCCTTCACTGCCGCAAGCGTCTGAGGCAACCTTGTCTGCCATTCTGATTTTCCTCCTAATACCATGCTTGGTCTTGCGTTTATGGACATTTTTCCATCTCTCTACTTATAAGAGTGCTTACGTCCGTATTATTTGATTTTTTACCCCCCGCCTTCCTTTCATCTACGTTTTTCTTTCCCCAAGAAGGTAGGCGTTATGCCCCTTTAAGTGGCAGGTGTTGACCACATATCTCCATATTTCCTTTAAAATCGTGGTTTCTGTGTGTCCAAATGAAAATAATAATTGGGATGCGATAAGTAAAGGCGTTCGTAAAAGACACTTCAAGCCACATGAAACGTAGAAAGTTGGCTTTGTTGGGAGCGTTACCGCTCCGAGAAAAATGGTGTACTGCCACCCTTTTCCGTCTATATTTATAAAGTATTCATTCGCGAAATGTTTGGCACGCATTGCCGACCACCTTTCTCTGCGTGAAATGCGTGAGTTGCGTCACACGTTACCCTCTTCGCAGGTGTCGGACCTGCCATGGTACCTGTGCCAGCAGGTGCGCCTGAACTGCTGCCCGGACTCCGTCATGGTGCGTGAGTGCATTCCGGGACCCATGCCCTGCCCACGGTGCGGCCACGCCGCCCAGTACTCGTGGTGCGCCAACACGCTCTTCCACGGCACCACCAACCACTGCCCGGTGTGCGTACGATGCAACCTGTTCGCCGGACAGCACTGCCAGGTACACAATCCGGGTGACATTGTTACTAAAGCTACAGTAAGCAGTCTATGAACTATTCTTTCGTGCCGCGATGTTGCAGGCCCGTATCCAGGTGGGGTGGGGGTGTTTTACCCCCATCGTGGAATTCGGATGGAGGGGAGTTTTATTGAGGAAAAATAAGTGTTCTTCAAGGCCTTCAACAAGTGAGCCTCCCTGAAAAAGTTTCCTGGCGCTACGGGTCTACTATATTCCATTGATGCGGCTTTTTTAAGTAGAAGCAGACCTTCCTGTTTTTTATCGGGTCCACTTAGCCCCCAAATATCGAAACCGTTACACCACTGAGTCACTTACAGTGGTATACTTTGTATACTATTTAATTACTTGGCACTTCAGTTGCATTAAGAACAAGAAAAAGTTTGGGAACTTATTTTTTGTGTTTATTTTTGTTAAAGTTCGGATAGACGCTTCTCAAAAATGCATGACACCGGGACATGAACTTAGTGAAAGCGTTGATAAACCACATATCCCCCTTCCGCAGTGTGAAGGGTGGCCAACCTTGTTCACCCCGGTTAACGTATCCTTGCAAAGCCTGGTCAAAGAAACTTCGCAAAGCGTCCTCTGCCTACGACACGCAGGTCTGCAACTCGTGCTACTACTACAGCGGCAACGACAAGAATTGTCCCCGATGCCGGCGCGCCCAGGGAATGCAGATCGTGCAGAGGCAGGCATCGGAAGCAGCGGCAGCGGCAGCGGCCGTGAGCACAGTACAGGTGTTGACCATCAGGACCGTTACCGGGGGCCAGCAGGAGACGCAGGCGGAGCATTCTGGACCTTCGACAGTAGTGCGGGCGATTGAAGCACCCCCTCCACCAGCCCCAGTCTTGGACGCTGGGCAGGCCTCAGAGAGCACGGCCCCAGTCGCGGACGAGCCGCAAGATTGCAACACCGACTCGACACTCGTGATCCGAGATGTGGTGTCAGTGGCCCTTGACGCTCATGGGGGCGTTGGCGAGCCGACTGTAACCGACGTAACCCCAGCGGAGGACAACGCGGAAGTAATTTCCGTTAACAGCGAGCCTGATGACGGAGACAGTGCTCCCCCTCTCGTCCTTGACATTTAATTTAAAGATATTGATGCTCGGCTCATGAAGTCAGAAATGTACTTGCTAACAGGCACTTGAAAACTGCCCCCTGATTTGTATCTAGATGGGGCTCGTCGGCGCAGCTTTTACCTCAAAGATAATGTCTGTTTTTCACATACCTGCAAGTCCCGTTGGCAATGGTCTCAGTTGTTCTCTAGCGCTAGGTACTTTGGCAAGGGTTGAGAATTTGAGATTGGCAGTTCCATAAAAGCTTGCCACATCCGCTGGCTAAGGTCGATGTTATTGCAGGAATTCGGCTCTTATAACGTGTCCCGGTTTATAAAGGCGATGACGTTAGGACTAACAAACTTCAGGTAACAGCATAGAGTTGACAGAAGATTCAGTTAATGAGGTCACCGCACCTGAATGTTAATTCATTTTGAATGACTGCCTCAATAATGCAAATGCATTGTGTGAGAGGGGCCCTTTCCAAGGTTTTTGATGCATCGCGTTTTTCATTTTCGGGCACACGTCACCTGTGGAAGCTTTGAAATGGCAACGTTCTCGACAAATTAGTTTTAAGTACAAAATGAGAGGAATACTCATTGATTGTATTTGGCTTCAAGCCACGCATTCGCCTATAAGTCGTACGCATTAGATTAGTCTCTACTATTTGTTGCTGATGTATACTACTCATTCCGTGTTGTATTGACAGGACGTATCGATCCCTTGCTAACAATGTCGCTGTTTTTACAACGTTTTCTTCAAAAGAGGCTTCCCTATTTTCAGTTGTACGTCGAGGGTGTCTGGCCCAGATATAATTCTGTGTCGTTAGCGAGCATTTCTAGAATTCATTTATCTTTCCATGTTTCGTTCGTCAATGTCAACTCCGCCGGAGTTATTTCATTCAGTTTATTTGTTACAGGCCTCGAGTACTTCGCTACAAAAACTCCATGCAATGCAATCTTTGTGAAACCACGTCGTTGTAGAGGCGTTTCGCGCAGTGGTTTTCGTTCATTTCAACGCAACCGACGTCTCGCTAATGCATCCCCATACATCAACTTTCAATGCATTTTCAAGCGCTGCGATCGGATATCATCCTCATTTTTTTCCAGGCATTTTTTTTGTTCGAGCGCACATGAAGGAGAAACGGCTCATATTGTTTTCAGCCATCCGAAGATTCGCTACGCTTAGCCTACTTTTCTTTTTTTTCTTTTTTCGTTAATCTATTTTAGCAGCGTACTTGACCGTGTAGCCTATTTCTTTTGGTTTAAACAAGCGATGACATGAGACCACGAGAATTTCGAAAACTTCAGTCTACCGTACTTCTAGCCGCTTCGCTAAAAATTTCGAGCAGTTACTTTTCTCCATCACAGCGCATAATCTCACATCTGCAAATCACATCTTCAAAGGTTTGGCGAACACATTGTCATAATTCATCGTGGCTCAGTTGTAAATGTTTTCTCCTCGCTACAATGATCTCCCTATGCCACGACTTCTCTGTTTCCATACTGAAACTGGTGAAGCAATACTTCGTTAGTGGTTAAGGAACACTCTTTCATGTTAACATGTTAGCTTGATGTTTTTGAAGTGAGGGTTTACGTGTAGTTCCTGTTCGTATGCAAATCTCGTTTCTTTAATCCAAGGCCAGTCATTCAGTAGTCACAGGGTTGTTGATATGGTCTTACAAACGGGAAACGTCTCTAGTGAAGGTTCGATAGTCCAGAGTTTATTTATTTATTTATTTATTTATTTATTTATTTTGTATTTATTTATTATTTATTTATTTTATTAATTTATTTGGTTATGCGATTGTTATCTCATTATTTTAACAGACTGTTAAAGTAATTTGATGATGTAATAATGGCACCAACCTATGCTTTCACATGCAGTCGAGGGCATCTTTAATTTTATACATGAACGTAACGCGTGGTGCCTCGCCAGGCAGGGATGCCCACCGATGCTTCTTTTTCACTCCCCATTTGTGTTTTGTTGCAGCTCATTTTCATTCTCGTGGCTAGGTCGATGCGACACTTAAGATGTGTCGATTATCCTTCTTTTTGTTTTGCCTTTCCATAGTTAACAGGAAAGGTTCTAAAGACGTTGAGCCCTATTGCTTGCGGATGTACGACTAGTAATGCGCTGATGCTTTCTTTAAGGTCGTTGCTTAGTAGGTAGTGCTTCGCTGCCCAAAAGCTGCTTGCGTAACGTAAGCCCTTGCGTTCCTATGTGTTCTTCGTGTGATGAATGCAAGGGCGTGCGTACGCAAACGGCTTGGATCCTGGGCACTAAAAATCTCTTATATATTTCTTTGTGCGGCCGTATATGTACTTTGCGTCATGACAAACTACAATTACTGCGGCGCACTTTGGTACTGTTTTTGTTTTCAAGCACCACAATCTGATGATGCATTTATGTTTGAAAAGGCTAGCACGAGATGCAAGCCCACACTTCTTTATTCATTTTGTTTGTTTGTTTTTTGTCTTTCTTGCGTCGACTATGTACTCCATTTCATTTTGGAGCCATCGTACGCATAATGAGCTCATTATGTTTTGTATACGGCTAGAATGTAAACACAAGCTTGTCACCTAATTTTGTGCCACAATAAACGCACTACATTACTGTTACGCGGATTTTGTGTGGGTCACGTGTGGCTTCAAGTTTTGCTGCCTGGAAACCGGCGAGCCTGCTTGCGAAATGTGCTTCCTAATCTGTTGCACTCATGGCTTTCAGCGACTTCAGTGAATACACGGTACTATAATCACTGCGGAACACTTGACGCGTGACGTCACCTGAATATGCTGCGTGACGTCATCGCAGCCGCCATGTTAATACCAGTACGTTAAGAACGCCCGTACTCGACGTCACATGCGTAAACAACTCGTAGCACGGATGAAACAGGCCAAAACTGCACACCAGGGGCTGCAAAAGCGATCGTATGGCACCCTGGTTTCTGGTCTTATAGTTTCCGTTTTGTTTGCACTATGATGACTTCTCGAAGCACCGATTAAATATCTCGGGAATGGGAGGTAAGCAAACTCGCTCGTGAGCCGACTCCCTCAAACTCGCTGTGTGCAAGCCATGGGTCTGAGTCTGAGCGAGTCATATACTCGGCTAAATTTTCCTCAATAAGTCTGAGTGAGTGCAGTTGACGGGCTATTCGCAGATCTCTAGTTTCCTTTCAGCGATGAACACTGCCCGAAACATGCGTCAGCTTGTGCAAAGTCGGCTTCGGCAGAGCCAAATAAATAACCCTCCCAAACTGTCTCCAGCCTTTGCAAGCTTCATGCTAATGGCCACACAAAAAGAACACCGGCTACATTTGGTGGTCCAACAGATATGGAGCGAATGGAGTGCGTACGATGAGAAAAAAACGAACTCTCCTTCATTCCCCTCTTCCGCGAAAGGGAACATTCACACGTTCAAGGGTGAGAAACTCTCTCGACCAGAAAAAGCTGAGTGTTTATACAAACTATGCCTGAAGTTATATAGGAGTCACGAGCCCTTGGAACCCGTCCTTTCTTGGCGTTTCTTTTGTCAGTTACAATGGCATTTGCGAGAACCGTCTTGTATCGGTAGAAACAAGGTCTAAGCTGTGCTTCTGCTAAGCTTCGTACGTGCGGGCTTGGCGATGAATAGATTACGTAGTGGCCTGATATATACGTAAGGACAACCCGATCCGAGAACTAGTAGGTAACTGCAGTGTGTTCCAGCCCAGTATTCTACCACTGAGCCACGCCGGTGCTTGTGTGTAGAACTAAAATAGATCGTAAAAACACCACCTTAATGAGAGGAGGAGGAGAAAAACTTTATTCAACAGAGGAGTTTGGAGCACGCAGGCTCCCGGGCCCCCGCACGACCCCTTTGCGCTCAAGCGTTCATTTGGTGGTGGTCCATGACGCTGGCAGCCCGGTCGGCCACCATGGTCTGCTCAACCGGGTCCTCTGAGCGCAGTAGGGTCTCCCAATCCTCCCAAGTCTTTAGGTGCTCTAGGGCCCGCGGGGGAGGATCCGCCGGGCAGTGAGAAAGGATGTGTATAGCAGAAGCATGAGGTTCAGGGCAAAGGGTACAGGCTGAGGTGAGGAAAAGGGGGTGATAGTGCGATAGAATGAGAGGAGAGGGAAGAGTGTGAGTTTGTAGCTGGCGCCAGAGGGTTGCCTGTCGGTTGCTCAGGGACTTGTGCGGTGGGGGATATAGCTGACGTGCTGCCCTATAGGCCTGAGTCAGCTCGTTGAAAGTGTGCGCGCGGTCCCTCGTGAATCCCAGATCGGAGGCCGCGGGAGCCCGGTTTAAAGAACCTCGGGCTAAGAGGTTGGCGGCCTCGTTTCCAGGATTCCCGCAGTGCGCGGGCACCCAAATCAACTCCACTTGACGGGGTGGGTTGCAGCGGGCGAATCCAGTATGCAAAAAGCAGGGACGTGAACTCGGCCTCGTGCAAAATTTAAGATTGCGGTTTTGGAATCTGATAAGACGTACCGTGCTTCTGTGTTTACGATTGCTAAGGCAATGGCAGCTTCCTCTGCAGCTTCAGGGGACGTGTCTGGAGGGAGTGTGTGTGTACCTATGGGAGAGAGATTGTGATCCACCACGGCAGCGACCGCTTCATCACCCACGCAGGCTGCGTCTACCCATACGGCGTCTGGTTCGGCGCCGTAACATAGGTGTAGAGTTTTAGCGCGAGCTCTGCGACGTTTATCGTGGTGGTCGGGGTGCATGTTACGGGGAAGTGGTGTAATGAGGAGTTCGCGGTGCAGGAGTCTTGGTATGGGGAGTAATGTGGGATCATTGGCGGGTATCTGGATTCCAAGAGAATGTAGAATATGCCGACCAGTGTCGGTTTGTGTGAGACGAAGGTATTGTGCTTGGCGGTGCGCGTCTATAAGTTCCCCGATAGTGTTGTGAAGGCCTAACTTGAGAAGTCGATCGGTAGGTGTACTTATGGGAAGGTGGAGGGCTACTTTGTATGCCCGACGGATGAGGGCGTCCAATGTTTTAGTGTCGCGGCGAGAGAGTTGGAGGTAGGGGGTGCAGTAGAGCACACGGCTGAGTACAAAGGCATGAATAAGGCGACATAGGTCACCCTCCTTCATGCCTCGGTAACGGCCTGAGACCCGGCGGATGAGGTGCGAGATCGCCCCTGCAACCTGCTTGAGTCTCCGGATTGTGTTTGTGTTCTTCCCATCACTCTGGATATGCATGCCCAGTATCCGGAGGGTGTCGACCTCTGGTACCGATCTGCCATCCAGTTCGATGACGATGGGTGGGGAGGGGGAGTTGCGGCTTTTGGGGCGGATGCAGAGCAGTCCGGACTTCTCTGGAGAACAGGTTAGTTCTACGCTAACTGCATAATTTTGCGTTAGGTTGGCGGCTGTTTGGATGGTGTCCTGTATGTCACCGTCACTGCCATGGGTAGACCAGAGCGTGATGTCGTCTGCGTATAGGGTATGTTTCAGATGAGCAACAGTTGCCAATTGTCGAGCTAGGGGGATGAGGGTGATATTAAACAAGAAAGGTGAGAGGACGGACCCTTGAGGGGTGCCGACACTCTTTAGTGTGTATGTTGGGTGGGTGAGCGGGCCGAACTGAAGTTCGGCCGTGCGTGCTGTGAGAAAGGCCTGAATGTAAGTGTACGTACGTGTACCCATGTTCAGTGGAGAAAGTGCTGTCAGGATCGCATGATGCTCAACGCGATCAAAGGCTTTGGATAAGTCCAGAGCCAGCACTGCCTTTGTGAGGCCCGGAATGAGCGGGTCGAAGATGTCGTGAGTGATTTGTAGCATGACATCTTGAGTGGACAAATGGGGGCGAAAGCCAACCATGCTGTGAGGGTATAAGTCACGGTCTGTCATATGCTGTGAAAGCCTCGCCAGTACAACATGTTCGAAAAGCTTGCCCAAACACGAAGGTAATGAGATTGGGCGAAGGTTTTGGAGTGTAAGTGGTTTGTTGGGCTTCGGTATGAACGTTACTTTCGCGTGACGCCAGGACTGGGAAAGCGTTCCTTCCTTCCAACACTGGTTGAAGTACTCCGTGATGCGAGTGATCGATTTGTCATCCAGGTTGCGCAGTGTTGTGTTGGTAATCAAGTCGGCTCCGGGTGCGGATTTAGTGCGGATAGTCAACAGCGCGGCTCTGACCTCCGCCTCGGTTATATCTGTGTCGAGTTCGGCATTCGGTTGTCCTGTGTATGAGGGAAGAGAAGTTGGTATGCCGGGCGATGTGTGGGTGTCGCGGAGTGTATCCAAAAGATCATTGGGGTTGTCCATGTGTGCGTGTCTAAGCCGGGTGACGTGGTGCTGGGTAGTGGTTTTCGTGTGCGATGGGTCGAGGAGGTGTCGGAGGAGATGCCACGCCCATTTGGTGGTCAGTCTGCCAGCAATGTCGTCGCATACCTGCCCCCAATTGGAGCGGCACAGCTCCTCCGAATGTATTTGGATTTGGGATTGTAGCGTGGCTAAGCGTTTCTTTAGCGTCCTGTTATATTTACCCCGTTTCCACCGCTCTAGAAGGCTGTGGTAGGCATCCCATAGGTGAGCGAGTCGGTTGTCTAGTGTTGGAGTATCTGTGGTGGTTTCAATTAGTTGCGTGTGATGTTGAATGTCAGTCTGAAGGGATTCCACCCAGTCGTTGATGTCGGTTATGGGATTGTCTGCGCGGGTGGTACGCGCAGCACGAAGAGCGTCCCACTTAATGAGTTTGTGTGTCATGTATGTGTGCCGGGGTGGTTTGAACGGGACAGTGACTTGTATAATGTAGTGATCACTGCCCAGTGTGTGCTGTGTTCTCGTCCATGTGACAGTACGGAGGGAGCGACTAAGCACCAGATCCGGACTAGTGTCCATACTGACACTGTTGCCTATGCGTGTAGGTGTCTGAAAGTTGTTGTGGACGGAGAGTTGGAGGTTCTGCATGAGCAGCCAAAGCCTGCGACCTCTATGTGTAGTTGTTTTGTATCCCCAGTCAGTATGTTGACTGTTGAGATCGCCGCCGATTAGCAAGGGATGTTTCCCCGCCAGTCGATGCAGCTCCCGGAAGAGGGAATCCAGCGAGGCCATCGGTTGGGATGGGGGGTGGTAAATGTTGGCAATAAATATGGAGGGGATGGTATGTGTGTGGTGGATAATTTCTGTTATTACACAGGGTGTGTCTGATGTGATGTAATGTGTCTTGTATGTGAGAGCGCGGTGCACAAGGGTAGACGCTCTGGGTGCGTTTGTGGTGTCAGAGTGTGTGGAGCTGTAACTAGGAAGTGTGGCCTGTGTGGCAGTATCTTGGAGAAGAAGGACTTGGGGGCGTTGGGGAGAGAGTAGGAAGTAGAAGCTGCAGGGGCGCTTGCTTGCCCCGAAAGCCACGGCAGTTCCATGTTATGATATGAATGGAATTATTATTGGCGCGCACTGCCATAATGGAGCGTAGGGGGATGTATGAGAGGTGTTAGACTCTCGTTAATAGAGGTGTGGGGATCCGTGGCGGCACGTTGTTCTGTGAGGGGAAAGGGGGTGGCAAGCGGAGGGAGCTGTGTGAGGCGTGTCTCTAGAAGGCAAACCATCCTCTGGAGAATAGTTTCCATGCATTGTTCTATCCGTGCCTCTAATTTTGTAGTTATGTCACTGATAAGGGCGTTGAATTTACTTTGAGAATTTTTGCTGGAACTCGGACTGAACCTATAATATGGCATAGTGCCTGAACCGCAAAAAGTAATATAGACATCTACATCTCCCAGCAAGACAGTTATAACAGAACAGAATATTATTGGGTGGCAGCACAGGAGTTCAAAAACATAGGCGTCAAGAACGAGGGTGGCTGCTCCTCCCTGGAATTACGGACAATTTCCATGCGATGGTGATAAGCTATATACGAACCTTTATTAGCACATTCAGGTCCCGAATATCCGCGTTAAACGGCTTTCTTGACTGGCAGCCAATTTTGGTCGATACACACCGCAATATGGTAATACTGCTGGTTATGTCAACGCAGGAAAAAAAAACGACCAGGAAAAGGCTTCCCTGGGCTTCATACTTACCCCTTCCCCTTTCACCACTTGCGGATCCACAATATGCTAAAAATTAATGTGGTCGCGCTTATTGAAAGCTCAAGAGGAATCCGTCATTGTAATCAACGTCTAGAGATTGATTCAAACGGGGACTCGTCGAAGTGCTTGTTTAAAAACACACTGAAGAATTCTAATAACGAGAAATGGCAAATAAGATGACGGAAAGTATAGGTAATGCTTTTCGTAGGGGTTATGATAAAAAATTAAAAAATGCAAAGGACCAAGTTTGCAACCTTCCAATTTGGAAATTTCTAATTTAACGTTCGTTTCTTATTTCATGGTTTATTTAGGTTCTTTTTCTCTTTGATTCGCTTGTTTATTTCGGCTCAAAATTGGACACCGTAAACATCTTTCAGAGAGTTTTGTTGGAAAAAGCAGAGAGAGAGAGTTCCCTCAATTTTTTTTTAATTTTAAATTGATGTTGTGAATGTCATCACTTTTTTTGCTCCTCTGTTAAGTCGAAGCAGCTCCTCGTAAATTTCTTGGCTCTGGAAATCTCGCACACGTGTTTCAACAATTTCGTGTGACACGACACCCTTCACACGAGCCACCAGATATCGTAATTAGCCCTTTTTGTTTCATTTTCAAGTCTTTCATGATTGGCTTGCTCACCACCACAGTTTAGTTACCGCTGGGATCCCTGCATAACATCTACCCGATGTACTGTAACAGTTGAACGAGACCTAGTAGCTCCAACCGTTACAAAATGGCAAGCAATGGGCGCGGGTTACTTTTTCTCTACAACTATGACTTTCACGACATTCATACCGGAGTCCTTAGTTTTTTTTCTTTCATTCATGCCATTCCTCACTAGTTCACGCGCAAGATCGATAAATTGCTCCAGATGGCCAAACAGGTTTTGTGAAGTGCGGAGTCTTACGTTGTTGCGTAACATGAAGCGGCAAGAAAAAGAATACAACTAAATGACTGCTACGTTGCCTCGTCGACAGAGTCAAACCAAGCTCCACCAGCTGTCCATTCCTATCGGACCCGTAGCCTGCCTCGGGCTAGTGCCCATTATTTCGTCGAGCGAGCCGCAACATACACTTTCTTTCCAGACAAGGCCTGTCGCAATGCACCAACAAGAACGATCAATACGCATCGCTTTTCTCCAAATTAAGACATCAAAGCCTTTCCGAGAATTCAACTCACGTGGTGTATTTGCATTCCGCCTTCATATTGAGATCCTTGTCGCCTACTCTGTTTTTGCTGTCTTGCTTATTTTCTATTCTTTTAATGGTGCTGAATCCCATTGCCCTTGCATTCGTCCCAACCGGTCACAGCTGGAAGGCAGCTTTTTCGCTGGATGTTTTCCGCACGCAGGTAGTCACGTGTTACCTTCTTCGAGGCAAATAGAGTTTGATAAACACGTTGCTGGCTTTCTGGCACGTGGACGGAAAGCAAATGCCTTTGGCTCAAGTGCGAACGGTTGTGCGCTCGATGGCGGTCGCCGTTCGGTTTATCGATTGGACCATGTAGAAGTTTCAAAGGAATGCGGCTCTCTCAGCTGCAAGCAAGGAAACAACGCTCGTGAGTTGAGATTGGAGGCATTTCGAGCTGCAGAGAAGACGGGTGCAGGGTCATCATCGCGTTTCAAGATGGTTCGCACGACGAACTGCCACGTGACATATTGGAAGATATCTCGAAGAGCATCAACTCACCCAGAAAATGTTTCGAAAAACCGACACGACGGTGCTTGAAGTATGAGAGAAGAATGCCAAATATGCTGTAGGGTTATCTTTCATTCAGTGAAACTTCCGTTTGGGCTAGTTGCTTCATTTTTCAAATTAAAACTGGCATGCGCAAAATGACAAACACACTAAGGTGGCCCGTCCGAGTATGTCCTACTCTGTTCGTGTTTTTCATTTGAAGTTATCTTTCTTTATCTGCGAGAAACACGCACGCACGCACGCACGCACGCACACGCACACGCACACACACACGCACACACGCACACACACACGTACGCACACAGTTTTGCAAAGCTACATTTTTGTGTAATGTTCGCTTCCCAAGTATGGGCCACAAGTGTCACGAAGCCAACCATGTACTGCTTAGCACGCATAGGACTTCATGAATCGGATCAGACTCTACGAATATAGCTTTTATCCTAGTTTATTTGACAAGTTATTAAAATCTGTGTGCATTGAAGTGCCTGGGGATAAATCTGCAGGGCATAAATAGCAGAAAACCCAAGTCAATGTGCAATAATGTAGCTTGAGGATGCCAGTAACATGGGGATGCCTTGAGGAGGATGTAGCTTGAGGATGCCTTGAGTATGCCTGTACATGCAAACACGTAGAATATTTTGCAGGTATGTTGATATTGAATGGGTACCAACCCTCCCATGTGCGAGCTCTTCTGTGTATAAATATACATACGCATGAACATACATGAAGTTGGTGCATCACTATCCACACCTCGCCTGAATTAGCTAAGCGCATATGCAGTCAGTAACATGTGTACACACTCGCTGTTCTGTGATGTACAAGAGAACCCGATGTTCTCTATTCATTTGGACCATTTTTTGTGTAACCTCGAGAACTCGCTCAATTTTCGTACTGTGAGCCTAAAAGATCTGTTACCTTCGGAATCATGGGCAACACTTTGCCCATGTTTGTGCGTAGTAACTGCGGACACAACTAATAAGAGCAAAAAATGGACCAAGCGAAGACAAATGATTGGATGTCGAGGATCGACAGCCCCATCGGTGTCTACGTGCAAGAATAAACCTAGTCATAACTTCAAAGTTCACGCCAAGAAAGACGTAGATCTATCTTTTCCGTCAGCGGCGAGTCCTGCATGTCAGCAAGCAGGCCGTGCACGTTCGTTTCTTACTATTTCCTCTCTACCGTCTTTCTCTCTTCTAGGGGCGAAGCTCCTTATAACGGCACTCTTTCGTCCCCCGTAGCCGTTGTAGTGTGTAACAAGTATAACATTTTGACCTCTAAGGTAGTGCCGGTGAGAGATTACTTCTATGCATTGTTGAACAATAAAAGATAGTGCTTAATGTACATGCCAATGCCTGCTTATGGGGAATGAGAAACAGGAGCATTCGGCTTTTAGTTAACGCGCACGCTGTGATTTGCATTAGCAGCCATTTGCATGTACATTGAGCACTATCTGACAGGAAAAGGTTGCTACGTTATACTCGCCGGGCGTAACCTCCTTGGTTTTAGAAAGGTTTAGCGACTGTTGGGCCGCAGTGCCATGGATACAGTGAACTAGTATCATGAACTTGACGTGGTTGAATGTGGGAAGTAGACCCGAAACGCAAGCCGTAAGAAAGTGTGCGTGTGCCACCTCTCGTTTAGTCTTTGAAATGTCTACTGGATGGCGGTGCTTCTATATGGGGAATATATGATGAAAGGATGCGAGATACTTGGAGTGTTGAATAGATGGACGAACGGGCACACAGACTGATGCATGGATGGACGCATGAACCGAAGCAGGGGTGGATACATGGACGAACACAGGAATGGACACACGAACAGACGCACGCATGGATGGGTGGATGGACGAATGGACGGTCACACAGACGGACGCATGGACGAACGGAATCAAAAACGAATGGACGGACGAATGCTTCATTCCACTCTCCATCATTCACTCCGTGGATATGCTGCCAATTTTTTTATTACAATTCCCTTATACCCCCTTGCCGCATACCCCGGTTAAAGAGTACACTGATGCGAGATGCAGCCACTGAGGGCTTCCACTTTCTGAGTAATTTTACAGACTTTACAGCGCAAAAAAGACATATTACATGATGAAGCACAATGGTGAGTTAGGCAAGTTGGGGGAGGTTCATCGTAAAGTACGTGACCGTGTAGTGGGCTAGATACGAACAGAAGAGCTGTGTCCTTTTCTTCTGGCCGCAACTAACCCATGGCGCTGTCAATTATTTCACAAAATACAGCGGGCCAGTGAAAAAAGGACACAGACGGCAGCGCTGAATTACAACAAGCTTTGCTCGACACAATCGCATGGTGGAACTACCGCAGTATCTAACAAAAGACAAAGAAGAATGGGCGATAAAAATGGTAAAAACTCAGTCCTACATCATCAAAGCACGCCATGGACATCACGTCAACTTCTTTGTCAACTCGTCAATCAACTTGTTTGTACAATAAAGCGCAAAGGTGAATTATGCCGTACCAGCTCGCCCAAGCAACCACTTCAGATGGTGTTAATGCGGTCGCAAAGTATCGCTGTATCACTCATGCACAACGAGTTACACTTCTTTCACCAGCCGATTCAAGGCCGAATGAAATGTTCCAATCTGTAACAGCTAAATTGAAATGTTACTCCTGAATACCAACGATAGTTGGCCGTATAGATTCTAGCTGCAATATATATTTGGGCTGTTTCAACGGCATGAGCACGCTGACAAAAAATTGTAGGAGTAATTGTCAGTAGCTTGAAACTGAATTTTTCCCAATTTCAGTGGACTTGGCGCGTTTAGAAAAAAATAATAATAACGTAACAGTTTGCTTTTGGCGACGTAAATTTCATACATTCGAGAAAGGAGGATGGTTATATTACATTTTTCGCTATGGCGTCGTAATTTGGTGCCTAATAAGACTTTGGCAAGCATATTTCTTCAGATTAACACGACGGCCGTGTAATGTGTGTGCCTGTTCAATGGGAGTGACTTCTGAAGAGAACGGAGAGAACGGATCAGAGTGAGAAAATCAGGCATATGTGGCACCATGTTAGTTAGTATCATGATATTTAAAACATTGTTATTTACGATTGCGCTAATTATTACCTGTCTTATTAGGATCATATAAATTAAGCGTGTGCTAATTGTGACCTAACTAATAATCTAGGTGGGCCACGAGCTCCGCTGTTAGTCCAGCATTGCGCCAGTAATGCAAGCTGCCCACATTTATATGATGATGATTATGATCATCACGATCATCAACATGATCCCGTATTGATGGCGCTCACCCACAAAGGGGGATGGACCATGAGATGGGTGACCGCATGCTTAATGTACAGCTCTGTGAAAGCAAACCAAAGCGGAAATTTTCTTTAAAAAATAAAACGTCGCATAAAAGAGTGGTTAATGAGCCAGTGGTCGACCACCGGAACTTCCTGACATAAATAACGATGTACTTCAAATCAACGATACGAATATACAAAAATAGACGGACACGGTAATGCTTTTGTACGTGTAGAACACTTAAGGGGCCCGGGCAGCCGTATGCTGTAATATGGTTCGCTCGCTTGGCACAGCGCATGCAGAACCAGGCAATAAAATAGAAAAAAATAGAGGAAACAAGCGATAAATAGAGAACGAAAGAAAGTGCAGTTAAGTATAGGATCAAGAAAGAGAAGAGAATAAATAATCGAGAAGATGAAATAATTGAAAATGAAAGAAAAACGGCAGCAAGACACGGAAAAAAGCGAAAAAAAAAAGAATAAGAAAAAGAGACAAGGAGAAAAAGTACCGAAAAAAAAAGAATCATGATGATGTTCTTCGGATGATTGGCACTAACCCACTCAGGGGGATGGGCCAAGCATCGGGCAGATCAGAGTCTGGATACATTATTTTTCAAATGCTGGTAGAGGTTACAGATGCAATTGTGATGAAGCGTTTATTGCGATGAATCATTATTTCAGCCTGCACTATGTAGAAACATAGCCGGCTGCCGAGCTCCGCAAATCCGTCACACTTAGCGGACTTTTGCTTTCTTTCAGGATAAACTTGTGGCCAACGGTGAAGACACATCCTTCCCATGCGAGAAGCGATGATTCGTGATTGGCTCCAAAAATTGTTTTAGATGTTTGTTAACAAAACGTTTCAGTTCAGTGCTGAAAGCATAGTGACTCCAACGTTTTTCTTTCAAACTGCTCCCTCTAGTTCATCCAATTTTTTCCTCAAGAATGAAGAATAATTTACAAAGAATCGATACTTTGTTATTATTCTTGTGGCATATATATATATATATATATATATATATATATATATATATATATATATATATATATATATATATATATATATATATATATATATGCTAAGCTACACGATTTTGGCCTATCCCCCAGGGGGATTGTGAGCCAAAAATGTTCACAAGAAATCCACGAGAGGAATGACGTCGAGTGGAGCGAACAGCATGGGCGCAAGCACGGATCGACGAACTGATGCACGCTTCGCCCCACTCATCACCTCTCAATCCGTGGATATGCTGTGACACCGTTGTTATTGACAAGCAAACCAATGCAAATGACTACTACAACAACTACGACGACTACTATCACATGAGATATACGACCCCGATGTAAGGAGCTTTGCCTCTGAAATTCAAGATATACTTCTACATCTACATCTGCATCTTCTCGGAGTGGTGTGTAACAGTATGAACGAACAACAAAAATAGAGCGAAAGAATGATTGCGGCCTACTTCGGAGAAATCGATTGTTGTGCAAACGCGAAAAATGGTGTCATAAAAAAATTTTCATTTCTTCATGTTTTGCACACTACAAAACCTCAAATAAAAGCCATATGAGACGACTAAAACACTCCTTCAATAGCTTAAAGAAAATAGATTCGATAAATATTTGAATGATACATGCTCACAAAAATATCAAACGCGACTATTGCATTTTTAGAGGCTATGCGCAGTTGGAAATTAAAACATCGTGCACAACTAGACGTCTATTTGAAAGAACAATTTAACTGTTCCGACAGCCGCTATTACCGTGTTTTTTATTTCCGGGACGGCTTAAAGCGCTCCCATGGTAGAGTAACCTGTACTCTGAATTGTTACCCACTTTTTCTACCCCCCCCCCCACCCCCACCCGTCACGCGGTAGTTTTGGTTCCCAAGGTCTTACCATAAGAGAACCAAGTGCTCAAAATTGTTAACCCTCTTTTTTATAATCAAACAACAGAAAGAGTGGTAGCAGTCTTCGCCATCGGCGACCAGATCAGTGTAGGCTCCAGCTACGCCGAAAGACGCGGCCTCACCAAGCGTGAGGTCCACGGGATGGCTTTATGCTTCCCAATAGTAGAGTACCAGGTACTCAAGATCGTTAGTGACTTTTAAATGCGATACATTTCTTAGCTAACTTCGGTGACTTTCAGCGTATCTATCTATCTATCTATCTATCTATCTATCTATCTATCTATCTATCTATCTATCTATCTATCTATCTATCTATCTATCTATCTATCTATCTATCTATCTATCTATCTATCTATCTATCTATCTGTCTATCTGTCTGTCTGTCTGTCTGTCTGTCTGTCTGTCTGTCTGTCTGTCTGTCTGTCTGTCTGTCTGTCTGTCTGTCTGTCTGTCTGTCTGTCTGTCTATCTATCTATCTATCTATCTATCTATCTATCTATCTATCTATCTATCTATCTATCTATCTAGCTGCCTACGACTTTTAGCTCTCCTGGCCGTTTCGAAAATGGTATCAATACCAAACTTGGTATGACATAACATCCCTGTATGAAGAAGATATTTCGCTAGTCATAACATGAAAATCGTGACATGTCTCTCATGAATGTCATGATTTAGATTTCATGATCTTGCAGCTCTTGCGTTGGTTTCGTTCACACGGCATGTTAAGACTGGTATGGTATGGAGTGATTGCATGGCGCACACAAGCGACAGACCCTAACATGAAAATCATGACATGCGTGTCAAATAACAACATGGCTACATGCCACGCTCATGATGCGCTCGCGGCCGTTTCGATAGCGTCACATTCACCAAATTCGGTATTACAGTACGCGAATGGACGACGAAGGTATGTGACTGGTGCAAACATGATAATCATGAGATGTGTGTCTTGTAACAACATGACTACATTCCACACTCATGATGCGCTGGCGGCCGTTTCGCCAGCTTCACTTATACCAAATTTGGTATTAGGGGACGTGAATGGATGACGAAGGTATGATACTGGTGCAACCATGATAATCATGAGATGCGTGTCAAGTGATAACATGACTACATGCCACAGTCAAGGCCCCAACACATTTTAACATTATATACGTCCTTTGACGGATGCGCGTTTCAGCACGTCTAGCGTCCCTCCGTCACGAAAATAGGGAGGCGCCGTGTTGTCTGGGTAACGCATCGGCGCGAAATGCAGCATGTCGCATTTCGCGCCAGTTGCCGTCGGACCGCTCCGACTGACGCTGGTCGCACCGGTCGCGCCTGGCGTCAGACTATAAGTGCTCGCGTTTTGCTAACGTAGCGTCGCTGTGCCGAGCGTGCGCGCCCGTGAACGCTACATCGGAGTGTATTGGGCGCTTCATGATGCGCTCGCGTTCGCTCTGCTAGCTCCACATATACCGAATTGGGTGTTACGTTACGTCAATGCATGACGAAATATATGACTGGTGCAAACATGATAATTCTTACACGTATGTCATGTAAGAACATGACAACATACCATGCTCATAGCGTGCTCGCGGCCGTTTCGCTAGCTCCATATACATTAAATTTGGTATCCCGTGATGTGAATAAATGACGAAGGTAAACGACACATCCAAACATCATAATCATGTATATGAAGTAATGTACGGCATCATTTACCTCGACCTCGTAACGTTGTGCTGATTTTAAAGTGACATATCAACATTTCTAATTTGTGTTTCGCATATCATCAGGCATGAACAACAAGAGAGAAGGCAGGAAGGTTAACTAGCTCCATATGTGGGATCTGCCCATTTTTTAAATGCGAAGCATTTCTTAGCGAACTTCGACGACTTTGAGCGCATCTATCTATCTATCTAGCCGCCTACGACTTCTAGGTCTTCTGGCTGTTTCGATAATGGTTGATTGATTTGTGGGGTTTAACGTCCCAAAATCACCATTTGATTACGAGAGACGCCGTAGTGGAGGGCTCCGGAAATTTTGACCACCTGGGGTTCTTTAACGTGCACCCAAATCTGAGTACACGGGCCGACAACATTTCTGCCTCCATCGGAAATGCAGCCGCCGCAGCCGGGAATCGAACCCGCGACCTACGGGTCAGCAGCTTTTCGATAATGGTATCGATACCAAAGTTGGTATGAAATAACATCTCTGTATGGGAAATATATTTGACTAGTCATAACATGAAAACCGTGATACGTATGTCATGAATGTCATTATTTACATTTCATATTCCTGCAGCCCTTGCGACGGTTTCGTTCACATGACATGTTGCAAAACTGGTATGATATGATATGATTGCATGGAAAACACAAGCGAGAGACCCTAACGTGAAAATCATGACAAGCGTGTAATGTAACAACATGACTACATGCCACGCTCGTGCGCTGGCGGCCGTTTCGCTAGCTTCACTTATATCAAATTTGGTTTCATGGGACGTGATTTAATGACGAAGGTATGATACTGGTACAAACATGATAAACATGAGATGCACGTCATGTAACAACATGACTACATGGAACGCTTATAATGCGCTCGGGGCCGTTTCGCTAGCTTCACATGTACCGAATTGGGTATTACATGATGCGAACAGAGGACATTGGTAAATTAGACATCTAAACACGATAATCACATGAAACATGACTACTTGCCACACAGACGATGCCCTCGCGGCCGTTTCGCTAGCTTCAATTATACCAAATTTGGTGTTACGTGACGTCAATGATTGTCGAAATGTATGACTGGTGCAACCATGATAAAGCTGACTCGCCGGTCATATAAGAAAATGATAACATACCACTCTCATAGTACGCTCACAGCTGTTTTCCTAGCTCCACATATACGAAATCTGGTATCAGGTAACGTGAATAGATGATGAAGGTAAACGACACATCCAAACATGATAATCATGACACGGAAGTCATGTACGGCTTCATTTACCTCCACCTCGTACCGTTATGCGGATTTTAAAGTGACATATTCACATTTCTCATTCGTGCTTCGCCGATCATCAATTCCCACTGTACGTGGGATCTGCCAATTTTTTTCTAAACACTCGCATTGGCGGTAGGCTGATGGCCATGCGTGCAATTGTGAGGCCCACGGGACAGCTCTATGCTCTCCCTTAGTAGAGTACCAAGTAGTCAAAATCATTAACCACTTTATCTGAACATATGCCTCTGATTAACGTTTTTAGATGTTGCGTCTGATGCAGTGAGTCATTCCAGTTTGGAATGCTGGGTTAACTGGGATGGATTATTACTCTCCGAGAACCGAGTATGTATAGTGCTCTATAGGGTTCTAAATTTATTCCGAACACGCCCCTTGTTCTGTAGGACTCTGTGGCACGGCTTAGGGCTCTGCCGTGGTTGAGTACAAGTACCCTGAACTGCTAACCACTTTCTCTAAACCCACTTTGCGTGCAGTTGTGCAATTTCGCGACGACTCACTGCTATTTCATGATATTTAAATTTTAAATCGTCCACCATTTTAAAGCGAGGTCTTTAATTGCTTCATCAAAAGCGAAATACAGTCGTCAGCAACCGGTGGCGTCGGTGACAAAAATCACCGTCGCCACAGGAAATGGGACTGATCCCTCTTTTTAGGAATCTGCATAACACGAAAGTGAAGCGAGTATACGCAGAGGTAGTTGGGGTTTCATTGTTCATTGTTTCGCCAAAAGGGTCTAGGAATCAATGCTACAGCAAGAAATTGCAAAGTCTCGCGAAGAATGACCAGCAGCTCCAACTTGAATCGCACGCCTCGAGCAGAAAAGCACACAAAATGAGCCCACACAGGGCTAGCGGACAAACAACTGTCACAAGTGCTACTTCGTATGTAAGGAAGTAGCACTCGCTCCTTTTTTTTTTAAATGTGGCCACGGAAGCAAGAAAAGTGACCTTCGTGTTCCCTTTAACTGCTCTAGCTTCCAAGCAAACTTTGCGGTGGAAGCACAAGATGTACAAAGCACTCGAATCCCGAGTTAAGCGCCCGCGCGAGTAAGCCGCCATGCTAGAGTACATCACTTTGACCACGCCATGAAGCCACGAGAATGAACACTGGCGTCGCTGCGATCTCTCATTCCCCATTAGCAACCATTGGTATGTACATTGAGCACTATCTGACAAGAAAGGGTTGCTACGTTATACTCGCTGGGCGTAACCTCCTTGGTTTTAGAAAGGTTTAGCGAGCGTTGGGCCGCAGTGCCATGAATACGGTGAACTATAGTATACACCATGAACTCGAGGTGGTTAAAAGTGGGAAGTAGACCCGAAGCGCAAGCCGTAAGAAAGTGTACGTGTGCCACCTCTCGTTTAGTCCTTGGAACGTCCACTGCATGACTGTGCTTCTATATGGGGAATATATGATGAAAATATGCGAGATGAAGGTACTTGGAGTATTGACTAGATGGACGAACGCACACACAGACAGATGCATGGACGGACGCAGGGGCGGATGCATGGACGAATGCAAGGACAAACGTGCAGATGGACGTGCGGACGCACGAACAGACGCACGCACGGACGGGCGAATGGACGCACGGACGGTCACACAGACGGACGCACGGAAGCAAGAATGAATGCACGGACTGATGCTTTGCCCAATTCTCCATCATTCACTCCGTGGATATGCTGCCATTTTTTTTTTAAATCTGGCCACGGAAGCGAGAAAAGTGACCTTCATGCTCCCTTTAACCACTCTAGCTTCTAAGCGAACTTTGCAGTGGAACCGTAAGATGTACAAAGCGCCCGAATCTCGAGTTAAGCGCCCACGCGAGTGAGCCACCATGCTAGAAAACATCACTTTGACCACGCCATGTAGCCACGAGAATGAACACTGGCGTCGGTGCGGTCACGGCCATGTGACGTCCCGGCAAGGATTCGCCTACTCTGCCGCCGCTTGTCGCCTTTTCATGCGCCCAGCCTGCACGCGCTCTTTAGCGATACAGTGGTGATTGCTCCTCAATTTCGTGGCTCAAATCTCTCAAGGTACAAGTTGGAAGGTTTCACAACTAGCGAGAATTATCCAAGCTGTAGAAAGTGGGCATTATGGAGCATAGCATCGACAGACGTCCTTCCGAACGGAAGAGTTGCCGTGAAATTGGTGATGCAGGACAGCAAGACGCTCGTTGTTTGCATCGCGTGCACCAAGAAAGGGGTGCTAAGGAAATATGCTAAGTGGCACTAACGTGATAACAATTAGGCATAAACTCCGGGGTTAAACATATGTGTGCCGAAGTATAACAAGTGAAATAAGGGTCACTTTACTTCACTGAATATATCATGGTTTATTGGGCAAGTTACGACTAGATCTATAAAAATAACCTAATGGACTCGACACAATCGGGCAATATCGTCAACAGTACACTTTACTTGAATCGGTCTGCGACAAACGGTAGCTTAACATATTTATAAATAAACAAAATAATCCTGCCACACACATCGAATTCGCAAATCTTGAGATGCCCGTTCACTCAGATCATACGTGCAGATTTCTTCGCAGCAGTCACCGGGCATTACATAGTTGTACACCTTGATTTGCGTGAAATATTGGGCCGATCTACAAACGGCAATATTCACTACACGTGGAGCACCATGATAGCAATTACTCGAAAGGAAACACCGGAAAGTCGCTATGGCGCACTCAGCGACGTGGGATAAGTAATAAATAAATATCATTCACCTCGACGAAGCGACGACTGAGCTCACACGTCATGTCTAAATACAGGTAATCAACAGCAAGGAAAATTTATTTACAAGGTGGCTACTTTAATGCAGCATGTCGCATTTCGCGCCGGTTGCCGTCGGGCCGCGCCGACGGACGCTGGTCGCGCCTGGCATCAGACTATAGAGTGCTCGCGTTTTGCTAACGTAGCGTCTCTGTGCCCAGTGTGCGCGCCCGTCGACGCTACATTGGAGTATATTGGGCCCTTCATGATGCGCTCACGGCCATTCTGCTAACTTTCATCATCATCATCATCATCAGCCTGTCTACGTCCACTGCAGGACAAAGGCCTCTCCCATGTTCCGCCAGTTAACCCGGTCCTGTGCTTGCTGTTGCCAATTTATACCCGCAAACTTCTTAATCTCATCTGCCCACCTAACCTTCTGTCTCCCCCTACCCCGCTTCCCTTCTCTGGGGGGTGACCCTTAATGACCAGCGGTTATCCTGTCTACGTGCTACATGCCCGGCCCATGTCCATTTCCTCTTCTTTATTGCAGCTATGATATCCTTAACTCCCGTTTGTCCCCTAATCCACTCTGCTCTCTTCTTGTCTCTTAAGGTTACACCTACCATTTTTCTTTCCATTGCTCGCTGCGTCGTCCTCAATTTAAGTTGAACCCTCTTTGTGAGTCTCCAGGTTTCTGCTCCGTAGCTAAGTACCGGCAAGATACAGCTGTTATATACCTTCCTCTTGAGGGACAGTGGCAATCTACTTGTCATAATTTGAGATTGCCTGCCGAATGTGCTCCACCCCATTCTTATTCTTCTAGTTACTTCAATCTCGTGGTTAGGCTCTGCAGTTATTACCTGCCCTAAGTAGACATAGTCTTTTACAACTTCAAGTGCACTATTACCTATCGCAAAGCGCTGCTCCTTTCCGAGGTTGTTGTACATTACTTTCGTTTTCTGCAGATTAATTTTAAGACCCACCTTTCTGCTCTCCTTGTCTAACTCCGTAATCATGAGTTGCAATTCGTCCCCTGAGTTACTCAGCAATGCAATGTCATCGGCGAAGCGCAGGTTACTGAGGTACTCTCCATTAACTCTTATCCCTAACTGTTCCCATTCTAGGCTTCTGAAAACGTCCTGTAAGCACGCAGTGAATAGCATTGGGGAGATTGTGTCCCCCTGCCTTACACCCTTCTTTATTGGTATTCTGTTGCTTTTTTTATGAAGCAGTATGGTAGCAGTTGATCCCCTGTACATTTCTTCCAGAATGTTTATATATATTTCATCTACGCCCTGATTCCGCAGTGTCTGCATGACGGCTGATATTTCTACTGAATCAAACGCCTTCTCGTAATCTATGAAGGCTATGTATAGTGGTTGGTTATACTCTGAGCATTTCTCTATTACCTGACTGATAGTATGAATGTGGTCAATTGTTGAGTAGCCTGTTCTAAATCCTGCTTGTTCCTTTGGTTGATTGAATTCTAATGTTTTCTTTACTCTGCTAGCAATTACCTTTGTAAATAGCTTGTATACTACAGAGAGCAAGCTGATCGGCCTGTAATTCTTCAAGTCCTTGTCATCTCCTTTTTTATGTATTAAGATGATGTTAGCGTTCTTCCAAGACTCTGGTACTTTTCCCGTCAGGAGACACCTCGTAAATAGAGTGGCTAGTTTTTCTAACACAATCTGTCCTCCATCTTTCAGCAGATCTGATGTTACTTGATCCTCACCGGCAGCTTTGCCTCTGTGCATGCTCTCCAAAGCTTTTCTGACTTCTTCTATCATTACCGGTGGGGTGTCGTCTGGGTTACTGCTAGTTCTTATAGTATTAAGGTCGTGGTTGTCTCGGCTACTGTACAGATCTCTGTAAAACTCCTCCGCTATTTTAACTATCCTATCCATATTGGTAGTTAATTTGCCTTCTTTGTCCCTTAGTGCATACATCCACCTTTTGCCTATCCCAAGTTTCCTCTTCACTGCTTTGACGCTTCCTCCGTTTTTCAGAGTGTGCTCAATTCTCTCCATGTTATACCTTCTTACATCGCATACTTTACGTCTATTAATCAGCTTCGAAAGCTCTACCAGTTCTATTTTGTCTGTTGTACTTGACACTTTTATGATTTGACGCTTCTTAATTAGGTTCTTCGTTTCCTGGGAAAGCTTACCGGTGTCCTGTCTAGCTACCCTGCCTCCAACTTCCACTGCACACTCCGTGATGATACTCGTCAGATTATCATTCATTGTATCTACGCTAAGGTTGGTTTCCTCGCTAAGAGCAGAGTACCTGTTCTGCAGTGACACTCTGAATTCCTGTACTTTCCCTCTCAGTGCTAGCTCATTGATTTGCTTCTTGCGTATCAGTTTCTGTCATTCCTTCTTCAAGTCTAGGCGGATTCGAGCCCGTACCATTCTATGGTCACTGCATCTTACCTTGCCAACCACTTCCACATCCTGCACGACTCCTGGGTGTGCAGTCATTATAAAGTCTATTTCGTTCTTATTTACGCCATTAGGGCTCCTCCATGTCCACTTGCGGTTTTCTCGTCTTCGGTAGAAGGTATTCAAAATACGCAGATTATTGCGTTCTGCGAATTCTACTAGTAGCTCTCCTCCGGCGTTTCTAGTGCCGATGCCATAATCTCCTACTGCCTGGTCTCCAGCCTGCTTCTTCTCTACCTTTGCATTAAAGTCGCCCATTACTATAGTATACTGTGTTTTCACCTTACTCATTGCCGATTCCACGTCTTCATAGAAGCTTTCAACTGAACCGTCATCATGGCTGGATGTAGGCGCGTAAGCCTGTACTACCTTCATTTTGTATCTTTTATTCAGTTTAATTACAATGCCTACCACCCTTTCATTAATGCTATAGTAATCCTCTATGTTGCCAGCTATGTTTCTGTGAATTAGGAACCCTACTCCCAGTTCTCTTCTGCCTGCCAAGCCCCGATAGCAAATGACGTGCTCATTCTGTAACACAGTATAGGCCTCATCTGTCCTCCTAACCTCACTCAGCCCTATTATATCCCATTTAATGCCTTCTAGCTCCTCGAATAATACAGCTAGACTTCCCTCAGTAGATAACGTTCTAACGTTAAACGTTGCTAAGTTCAAGTTCCAATGGTGGCCTGTCCGTATCCAGAGATTCCTAGCACCCTCTGCTGCTTTGCATATCTGACCGCCACCGTGGTCAGTTGCTCCGCAGCTGGTGGGGACTGAGGGCCGTGAGTTAATTGACGAATGCCTACGGGAGGGGGTGGCCAAATACTGCACCAGGGTGGCCAATCCTTCTCTGGTGAGATCATCGGTGCGTACCGGCTTTAAGCCGGTACGATCAGACAGTAGTGGGAATGCTTCATGCATGTCTTCCTTATTGTTGTTCAGCAGCGTTGGCGGCCACCCACCATGGAGCCCAACGAGGGGACGCTACAAGGTTACAAATGCTGAAACCTGCAGACGCCAGCCGTACAACGTCACTATAACTCAATGCGCCTAGACCAAGGTAGGCTATTTGCACAGGGTTAACCCTAGCCGCCAGGAAGTTTGGAAGTAAACGGAAGAGAGTAGAAGACAGGACAGATAAATAGTAAGAGATAAAGATGAAGATGAGGGAGAGAGAGATAGGAAAAGGCGACTGCCGATTCCCCTGGGTGGGTCAGCTCAGGGGTGCCGTCTACGTGAAGCCGGGGCCAAAGGGGTGTGTTGCCTCTGCCGGGGGGCCTTAACGGTCCAATCACCCAGCGTCGGCTCAACCCCCAGGATCCCCTTTTCACACTAAACGAAAATGACCTGAAATAACCTCAAAAACTGGGTAAACCATTTGTCCTCTCACGCACTACCTTTCCTGGGTTTTTTTTTACCACCTACTATCGAGGTAAAAATTTACTCTCGTGCTAACTGAGTTTTTGAACGTAGGGAGAGTAGTAATTATTTACCCCCTTGAGGTTTTGAGCGGGTATCGAGAGAGTAAATTTTTACTGCCTTCACAATGTTTTTGAGGCGATTTCTTGGAGTTATTTCTGGTGGTAAAAAAAAATAAAAATTGACGAGTGCATTCGCCCAGAGTCGACGAATTTTTTAAATAGCAGAATTGATTGAATTTATTGAACGGCAGAATTGGTGACACATAGATACACATACAGACAAACACGCACACACAACAACTACAGAATAATACACCACTCGAACAGACTGCACGCGTTGCTCCACTACACTTTGACAATCCGGTAAATATATAGGCATGACTTTTCGACCGGCCCTGTAGTAACGGTAGGAGAGCTCGTTTTTCGCACTGATTAACAACAACGGTTGAAGGTGCAAGCGTAAACTTAAGGTAGGCTGCAGGCACTAAATTTCACACCGATCTTTTATTATAAACCTACCCGATCTCACCTTTTTGAGTATCCAATAATTACTTGGCACACCGGGCTCATGGCCCCACGCGTGTTAGCACCGCTGATGCACAAGTCCATAAAATATACCTAATTACGCACAAACCATAGTAGCTCAATGATTTTCATTGAGTGACGGTGCACAAACACAGTAGCAGCACGTATTCATCACAACGGGCGTAGAGGAGCGGTGCACGCCTGCACACAAGCTTCTTACCGACGGCGTACTAGGCCTTTTCGAGGAGCACGGCTATCCGATGAAACACAGCTGGCGATCACAGAACACACATCCTGTGCGAATTTCGTCGTCATTTCAGACACAAATGAACACGTGACCGCTATCTTACGGGGACGGGGTGGTGTATGCATACTTCCAACGAAAGACCACCGTCCGGGTTTTCTTTGTGCTCACCGGCAGCCGCTTCTTGGTTCCGTCTGCCTCGCATCGGCTTCGCGCTACTTGTTTGAGAACAGTTGGTGCATGAGGTGGGCGATTCGGGCAGCACTTTATTCATGCAGACATCGCCTACTGTGGAACAAAATATATGCGATGCTTTTTTCACCTGTCCCGGCGACACACTCCCACTGGTCACTGGCGGCCGCGGCTCGGTGCCGACGACAGAGTGAAGCATTTTGCTTATTGCTTCTCCAGTAGGCAAGCACGGACGATGACACCAGATTGATTTTGTTACCACTGGCAGATAATCGCGATTCGGCTCGGAAGCGAGATATCCGCGACGTGCAGGTTCGGAGGCGCTCGGAAGCGCACGTTCGCTCGATGATGTAGGAAACACGTGAGATCCATCAGCCCAACCAGACACACAGATACCGAGCTTCTTGCACCGTCTGTCTCCAAGGCCACCGCCGAGCAAAAGCCAACAATTTGCGAAAATATGCAGGACAACTTTCTACAGCAGGTTTTCTTTCTTTTTTTTCTTCTTTTGAGATTCCCCCCCCCCCGTCTTTTTTTTTCTTTTTCGTTCACAGAATGCTGTTCTCGCTTGTTGTGCTTATGCTGCCCCCAGTTCCATTGAAAGTACGTTGACTCGAGGTCAGTCCTGAGGCACGGCGATACCAAAAAAAAAAAACAGTGGTCATCGCGTACCTTCATGATTCACTGTGAGCGTCACAATGGGGGGTATGGGTCAAAAGCCGCCGAAGCAGCCGCACCTTGCAGTCACGTGGTAATAAACTTTGAAACGCAGCTTAAAAATCACGCGATAGAAAACTCCCTACGTGGTAAAACTGGATTTTGACATCCTTTTACTACTTGCCTGAGAGGTGGTGGTAAAACTATGTCATGTACCATCTTTTACTCCTACACGAGGTAGTAATTTTAAACCCGAGAGAGTTTTCAGAGGTCATGAGCCGCAAAAACCCCAAACTCGGATAGTTTTTGCTTACAGTGTTCCTCGGACACGGCAAAGCCACGCACGGCTAGGCGTGGGAGGGAGTCGAAACTCCCCCGTTAGCTCGGGTTCGTGGTGTCGCTACACACCAAACGCCTACTTGCGCAGGCGCCCCTGCGGTTTGTGGAAAGCAACGCTGCTTTAAATGATGCACTGAACGCACGTGCAGTTTCGAAGTTCTGTCAGTTACACTGTCACCACAAATGATCATATCAAGAGCGACCGCGGTTCTATCCACACCAGTTGTAACAAACGATAACCGCAGTTGTGTCAGTGCGTGCACTGGCCGCACACGTCCTTCCAAGGCTTCGAGCACACTGCTCTCTGCCTTTTTCCCACGGTTTCAGACTAAAGTTCATACAACTCGTTGCGATGAAGAAAAGAGCTTGTAGCGTCTGAATTTTGGCTCAATAAATGTTTAGATGAGCACCTCTTAAATTTTTTACAATAAAATGCAGATTGGGCTGCCTTTCTGTCAATGCGGCCACATCACACAAAAAATTTCAATTTCCGGGAGATTTTCCTGACAACCGTGTAAAGGTAAGAACTGGTTGAAATTTGAGAGACTTGGCAGGTATGCCAATCTACCACACAAATGAGGCCACAATGTCGATTGGGAGTGCTAAGATAATTCAAAGATTTTCAAGGACGAGAAAAAAAATGAGTTCCAAGGGCTTTGAAAATGCATTTTTCAAATTAAAGAGTTTTCAAGAACCTGTAGGCACCCTAGGTTCAGAAAAAAACTTTTCCTGGCTGCGAAACTCATTGACAATTAGCAGGGTTGTCATTCCACACCTGATAAGAGCAGCACAACAGAAGAACTTTTCTTGAAAACGCAGCACCACACCATAAAACAAAGTTTGTCAATAACAATATCAAAGGAACTGCACTGGAGCTCTTATTTGACCAGTTGGTACATAATCGACGAAGTGACAAACAGCCTGAAACACGGGGTAGTGAAAGAGACAGACCGAGTACCGACTTGCAACCAAGAAAAATTTCATTCCATACACAAGGGTATACATAGCACAAGCAATGTGAAAGGAGAGACAAGACATGGAACTTTTGTTCATGAAATCTTTGTATGCATCCGAGAAATTGTCAAGAAGCATTCATCTACTTCACAAATACCCAATTCTCTGGTGAGGAGCACTGACGAAGGCACAGTCACGCACCGATATCACCTTTCTTGTCAATGCAAAATGCCTTTTGGAATTCGTGTGCAGTTTTTTTTCAGTGGATCATATTAAGTTACACAAGCAGTACTAAAGTTCATCTTACAAGAGCATAAATTTATTATATCTATTGCAAGACAATTTTTCATTTACTTCGTTGTAACGAATATTTCGTTATATCCGGTTTGTTATAACAAGGTTTGAGTGTATAACTTGTGGGTGTGTCAGCACCCCCCGTAGAGTTGTTCGCGATGCGCGGCGCATGCGTCCCGCGCAAAAGCCACACCTCAGGTCACAACCACGAAGAGGGAAGGTGGCGTTGTTCTCGTGAGCACTTATCGCCACCATCACCATCATGGTTAGAAAACTTCAGCACCAGCGGGGACGCCTGGCGGGAAGCCTTGGTGGCGGCGTGCAAGAAATAAGCTAGTCTCTTGTGGTGTGGGGCAGTAGCGTGGACAATTGCCTCCAGCGGTGAGTCTGCCGTGGACGACACAGCATACCATCTGCGGTGGGCCCACATGGTGAGTCAGGCGTTAGCAACACCGCCTTGTTTGTCATGTTGTTGAGTGTTGTTTAATATTGTGTAAGGATGTCTTAGCGTGCTGACCACGATTGATGTTATAATCATTCGGCCAACGATATCGTCGTTCTAAACGCCACCTACCACCTGGTAATTGCAACCCGAAACGGGGCCTCTGCGCGAGACACATGGGCCACGCGGCGCAAACAACTCTACAAGGAGTGTCAGCACCCCCAAAAATTGATCCGTTTTGTTGTAGCTGGTAAGCTTTAAACTACCCACCAAATATGCAGTTCACATGCAATGGTGTGATGCCTAGTGTGATTCTGCTCTTCCACCATGCCATATTACGTCAGTTGACACCATTCTTTGCCATAAATTAAAGGGCCACTCACCAGGCCCCATACCAAATTTTAGTTAGACAGTGGAAGTTGTTGGGTGTCTGATGAGGAACAATTTGCCACAAAAATTTTTTGAATCGGTTCATCACGAGCAGAGAAAATGGGTTTTTTGAAGCGGCGCGAAACAAGGATGAGAGGAGGCGAGCTCGAAACCCTTGCTGCTCCTCCGCATAGCCTTCGCAAGTCAAATCTCTTACCCACCCTCTCAAACATCCGACCAAGAGGTAATGTGCGCATGACGTGCCCAAACAAGTCCAACCCCCAAGCACGCGAGCGGCGTTGCTTTGTTGGCCAGCGTTATTTTGTGGTCTTCTGCCTGTTTCTGCGGGATGGTTTGGAAACGCTAGCTAAGACGCGGTAGAATAGATGAGCAGAATGAGTGCGCGAACACGTAGAGCATTCCACGGCGGTCGTCTGCTCGATGCACTGATCGCAGATACACGAACGCATGCAAAACACTGACACATTAGCCCCGCATCTTGTTGCTAATTCATGGGAGAAAAATGGAAAAAAGATGCTCACATTCCGTTATTGCGTTTAATTATTTATCTAGAACATTATTATTCTCTTCAAGCAACAAATTACATAAACTACACTTGCCGTGTTAAATAATTTTCGCCATGTCAGGTGCCACTGTTTACAATGTCAGAGCAGAGTCGTCTACGCAGAGGACTAACGTCACATTGCCGTGTACATAGGGCCGTTCATACACGCACGTCATGCTCTCATTCTTTGGGCGCACGCCGGCAGAAGGGAGGGGGAGCAGCGTTCATCTTGAAATTTAACCCATTTACGATACTCATTGACGATACTCCACTAGAAATACTGCAGGAATCACTACCAGTTGATGCACCAGAAGAAATGCAAGAGGAATCCTTGCCAGTTGATACTATTGCAGAAGCTATTGAAGCAGTTGTTGTAGCTGGTACAAAGAGGAAGGTGGGGCGACCTCTAAATACCAAGACCAGGGCAAGGATGCTTGCAGGAGCGAAACGCAAGGCAAAGATGTTGAAGGGTGCCCCGAGAAACAAGAAGATCAAGCTCAAGAAGCCCTCTGCACTGCCCATGACACCTGCATCTGACAGCGAATCGTTGTGCACATTGCCTTCTGCAGTTTCGTTGTCTGCTGCGCCAGGTGCATCTGTTTCTGCTCCTTCATCTGCTTCGCCTACAGGTCTATGTCTAGTAAATTCTGGTGGCAAGCCGCCAAAGAAGAAGTCTAAGACGGACAGCATGTCAGCCAAGGCTCCAGCTTCTACAAGCAGGTTGGCATCGTGCTTTGGTCATTTTAATGCATGTGTTTCAGTTCTCTGCTTGCTTTTCAAATGTCCCAGCGTGGTCTGACTTCACCATCATCTCACATTAATTTGTAATTGCTAAGAACAGTGCCGAGATGAGCTCTTTGGCTAAGTAAGCACTAAGTGTGGCGTACTACTTTTTAACTTGTTTGATTGCTGTTGTTACATTTCATAGTGCTTCATTTGCTGAGTAAAACATCACTATAGTGATGTTAAACGTGATTAGAAGAAAGAAAGGGCAGTATAGACATAACTCACTCTCCTAAATATACGTAAAACCTCGATATAACGAACCCAGATATAACGAATCATCAGTCATGAAGAAGTAAATGAAGAACAGCTCTGTCATAGTACAGTGCTTCAAATATATTTTTTAACTAGTCTTTGGGTATAACAAAGTATTTTTGTTCAGGTGTGACTTTGTAAGAATGAGGTTTGAGTTTATTATGTTTTATAGCATATGCTGCTTTGAGCTGACAACAGCCAAATTAGGTGGTGTAGTAGATCGCTTTCGGTGCCCATCGTATCTTTTGTGCACAACAGGGAGGAGGTGGGAGAAAAGGCTTAAAGGGCCACTCACTAAGTTTGAGAATTTTGAGCTGACAAGCGCAATGTGTAGACGAGGCGTTCATGATCACATCTGCTAACTTTACATATACCAAACTAGGTGTTACGTGACGTCCATGGATGACGAAAGTACATGACTGGTGCAAACACGATAATTATGACACGCGTGTCATGTAGGAACATGACAACATACCACGCTCATGGCGTGCTCGCGGCCGTTTTCGCTAGCTCCTCATATACTAAATTTGGTATCACGGGACGTGAATAGATGACAAAGGTAAATGACAGGTCTAAACATGATAATCATGACACGGAGGTAATTTACGGCATCATTTACTTTCACCTCGTAACGTTTTGCTGATTTTAAATTGACATACCAACCTTTCTCATTCGTGCTTCGCATATCATCGATTTCCACTGTACGTGGGATCTGCCAATTTTTTTTTGTGCATGGATTAAACTGGCTGGCACCTAAATCAAAGACATTGGCAATTGGATTTAACACGGTGGCACTTGGAATAAACTCACTGGCACGCGCCCTGATTGCGTTGGCGCTTGGATTAAATATCTTGGTGCTTGAATTGAATGTTTGGCACATGGCTTAAAGAGCTTGGCGCTCAGATTATTTCAATGCTGCGCAGAATATATAGGTGGGCTTTTCGAATAAAGTGAGCAGGAAAAGCTGTAGCATACAAGAAATTTCCCCGTTTCAAAGCTTGCGCCCACTCGACTGAGCGAAATGCCTGTCATGCCCTCTTGCATTTTCGCCTCCATCTAATACGCATACGGCCGCCGTGGCCTGTAGTTGCAAAAGTGACAGGAAGGAATAAAAAGAGATTCGAGGTTAATATAAGCTGGCCAAAGACATGTTTTGAGTGCAAATGTTGCTTTTATTTACAAATAATATGTGATTTTGCGCAAGAATAGCGAGTCCTTGGGTTCTCTTTTCTATTTCTTTTTTAGTCCACGATCTGCGATATCATCACAGTGCTATAACTTGTATCGTACGTATGCTCTTTTGTTTGTAATTCCGGCTGAAATCATTTTGTTATCCGGGGCAGTCGTACTCCCCTGAACTGCTGTTACTATAGGCACCGTCCGCTGACCAGAGGGAACTGCGTTGCTGGCACTTGCTCATCCTAAGTCAACGCCTCGTAGAAAAACTATGCCTGGAACGTCGCTATTTTTCAATTGGGAGCCTCCTGCCAGCAGGCGATCTCGGAGGCCATGCCTCATGCCTTGTGTTGCGACCGGCCGCCGCGTGAGACCGCTCACCTCCGTACCGCTCAGTCACGTGACATTACCGTAACGTTTTGTCACGTGACATGACGGCTGCTCGGAGGCAACTGTGAGAGCATTGCTGTGTTCGCAGGGGCGGCCGTCAGAGACGCTTGCCTGTGTAGCGAAGGAGGAGGGTAAAATCAAAGGGTTGGGCAGCGCGTTCGCGGCTTACGTTACAGGCATAATTTTTTTAGGAGGTGTTGCCTAAGTTCACTGACGTTGGTCGTGGGGGGAACGCAAAAAAAGAGACGCGCGACTGCGTTCCCGTGTATCCCTGCTGCAATCCGGCCACTCACGATGGCAGGGAGACGCGGACATCGCGTTCCTTCTTGACTGACCCCAACCTATTGTTGCGTTTTTTTCTCCGCTGCGCATTGAGTTCTGGCGCTGCAGTCGCACAGGAAAACTCGACTGCACGGTGTTTATAGTATGCAATAAACTCACCCGAGTACATTCGTTTCACACGGTGCAGCGCTATGGAGTCCAGCGAGACTAACTGCAGTAAGTGCGTTGGCCCCAAGAATGAGCCAAGCCATTTTTATCATCTTGAATATATTATTAAATGCGAAGCATATCTTAGCAAACTACGGGGACTTTGGCCACATCTATCTATCTATCTATCTATCTATCTATCTATCTATCTATCTATCTATCTATCTATCTATCTATCTATCTATCTATCTATCTATCTATCTATCTATCTATCTATCTATATGAATGTAATGATTTACTTGTCATGGTCTTCTTGCCCTTGCAGCAATTTCGTTCGCATGACATATTTCAAACCTAGTGAGGCATGACATGACAGCATAGCAAACATAAGTGACAGGCACTAAAGTGGAAATCATGACATTCATGTCACACGAGTCACACGCCACGCCCATAATGCGCTCGCCCTCGTTTTGTTTGCTTCACATATACCGAATTTGGTATTACGTGACACAAACGGACGACAAAAGCAAATGCCACGTCCCACGGCCATTTGATGAAAAATTCATTCAGTGGCTGTGCATGTCCAAACATGACACTTATTACTTGCATGTCATGTAAAACATGAGTACATGCTACGCTTATAGTGCGCTCTTGGCCGTTTCGCTAGCTTCACATATACCAAATTTGGTGTTACGTGACGCGAGTGCACGACGAACACAAATTCCAGGCGCGAACATGATAACCACGATATGAAAGTGATGTGCAGCATTATTTACGTTCACCTCGTAACGTTGCGCTGATTTCAAAGTGGCATATCGACCGTCCTACATCGTGCTTCGAAAATCCGCCTACGACATTTAGCTCTCCTGGCCGTTTCGATAATCGTGCCGATACCAAAATTGGTATGGCATAACATGACGGTATCACGAGCATAACTGACTAGTCATGACATGTGTGTCATGAATGACATAATTTGCATTTCATGGCCTTGTTGCTCTTTTGATGGTTTCGTTCATATGACATTTTGCAAAACTGGTATGATATGACATGAATGCATAGCGAACATAAATGACAGACTTTAAAGGGGAAGTCATGACTTTCATGTCATGATTTACATATGACTAGCCATGACTACACGCCACACTCATGGTGCACTCGCGGTCACTTCGCTAGCTTCACATATACCAAATTTGGTATTACGTGACGTGAATGGACAACGAAGGTAAACAACTTGTCCAAACGTGATAATCTTTATATGCGTGTAATGTAAAACATGAATACATGCTCGTGGCCGTTTCGCTAGCTCCACATATGCGAAATTTGGTAATACATGTCGCAAACAGAGGACGAAGGTAAATCACACGTCCAAACATGATAATCATGGCACAGAAGTCATGTTCGGCATAATTTACGTCCACTCCATGATGTTGTGCTAGTTTTAAAGTGACGTATTATTGTTCTTTCTCATTCGTGCTTCACGTATCATCGATTCCCATGGTACGTTGAACCTGTAACTTTTTTTTTTTCTTTTCGTTTGCAGGCTGTGTAGGAAAAGGAAGATGCTTCGTTCCGAGCAAATAAATGAACACATTTATTTTGGTGTTATTGCATGTCCGGGTCACTTGGCGTCTCGCTTATCGACTGAGCGCGTCATGCTCAAATCAGCCAATGGCTGATGCAACGGCCGTGACGAATGATTTTTTTACCTTGTTCCGTCGTTTGTCGAGAGAAGAGAAAGCGATTTTTAGCTAATTTAGAGAATTTATTTCGAATTCCAGGCCATGTGCTGCACTATAATATTTGGTTTGCGTGTTCTCAGGAGGAGTCTCCGCTACCAATCAGCAGCGTTTTCTGACCTTGTTCCAGCACTGTTGCAGGGCCCCTTTAAATGCAAATTCAGCTCGAGTGGAGATAACGAACTTCGATCAGAGAGGGTGATCACGTGCTGAAATCGGCTGACGTGTGAAAATGACTAAATATGGAGGTCATGAGAAATGTATAGCCAAGGCTGATGAGTATGTTTAAATCTTTTAATGAATACATCAAAAAAGGTACTTTGGCATTTGAAAATGTACTAACAGCATTCATTAGCGCTTGTGAGGCGTCTTGCGCTGTTCTGTTATTTCATTTAAGGCGCGAATGCACTGCCGGAGTTTTAAAAAACATACAATTGCAGATTACTAGTGTTCACGTTTTTAACGCGTACATCAACCGTGACGATGCTCCACATCGGGCATCAGACAGCAGATCTCGGAAGTCTCGACACAGACAGATTCGTTGTCAAACCGCAGCAGCAGAATTCAATGTCAAACACAGATGCCAACCTACACATCGCGTCGTTTAAATGTGACGAGGCTGCTTTTCAAAAGCACGGAACATGTGTTGCTTTCGTATAAAAATTTTACATGAGGTAAGCGATAGATTGGAGTAATTTGTGGCACGTGACTGGCTAGTAAATTTTTGGCGAAGCAGTTGTGAGGGCCCTACTTTCAGAGTAAGCCGAAATTGCTCGAAGTTTCTTCAAATCGGATGGTTTAAGGCTACGTGCACAAAGGTAAACATCAGCTCACACATCTCAACATCATTTTGAACATCTCGTGCAATGCTTTGGCTTGCTGACAAATCCTTATTCAGAAAAGCCACAGAAGTGCCACTCCTACAATGCTTCCATATCATTGTCGAGCCAGGGTGTCGGGTGAACACGAAATACTTACGGTAGAGTTTTGCATGGTGAGGATTTGTACACAACGCTGAAATAACCCACAATGAGATTTAGTTACATGTTATGAAATTTCTTCTCCATGCAGAACGCTCGGAAGAACACTTGTGAAACAACGCAAATTGTAGTGTCTATAAGTGATATCAGTGCAACTGATAGTTCTGCAGGCATTTTAAAACGTGCATTAGTGTTTTAAATGATATCTGTAGCGTGATATATGAATGTAAACACATTCTTGGCAGATGCTCTGATGCGTTCATTGCCCTTAGCGGTGGGCATAGTGCTCCTCGTGCAGATATACTACTTGCACAAATAACCAGCACACACATGAGCGATTACCGACAGGAGTTTCAGGTCTCGCTGCTGCACCTAATTATACAAAGCGGACTCAAAAATAATCAGCCATTGTGTGTAGTGTGTACTTGTTAAGTTCGTCGAATTCGCATCTAAAGCGGCTTTAGTAACATGCACTTAGAAGCCGTAACTCTTCATTTTGCAGCCTCTATTTCCTCTTTAATGCGCTTGTAAGCAGACGCACACCAGGTGAAATCTGGCGTGAGCTTTCGTGTTTCGTGCAAAGGGCACTCTCTGTTTTGTATTTTTTTTTACGGAAAACGATGACGAAGTGGCATTTATGTAGATTGAGCGTTTATATGCCATGTACCATTAAGTGAAGTCGCCAAGTGTTCCGCGTCGACTGGGCATGTTTTCAGTCCATCTGACTGCCTCAGCAATGTACAATGTTTTTGATGAAGATGGAAGGTGGAGCAACCAGCGTCCCGCACCAGCTGCCACCCATTCGTGTGCAGCGCGTACAATACCCAAATCGTTCTGGCTGGAAACATCTTCAAGGGTGTGGCTAAAATGAGCGTGGTCCTTGGTCATAACTGACCCATCCTCAACTCGTACTGACACTCAAGTAGGGAGGTATTTCCCACGTCAGTTACGGTAGAGTATTTAGATACGAGTAGTAATTCACGGTTTCCGTTTCAAAGGCCACACGCGGACGATGGTTCAACGAGACGTTGGGGCACTTCAGCTTAAGTTAGACAAAAGGCAATGTTGTTTTGTCCAGGAGAAAGTACCGAGCATTTCTCGCGTTCAGGGATTTCTAGAAAAAAAGTTCTACTCTAGATTACAAAAAAACAACAACAGCCAAGTATATGCGAGAGATCTCGTACTCGGGGAACATTGCGTAAAGTGTACCTTAAGCTGTCGCGTTTCGCTACATTCTTTCATGACCAGCTGCGTTCAAGTCATCAATAGGGACATGTCTAGCACACCCGGCTTGGTTCCTTGCATCGATACCTTACATGGTGATGATCAGAGCGAGCGTTTCACGAATGCATCAACGCCGTAACTCTGCCGAGACTATAAAAACGACGCAGGTCCACAAGCCATTGCTCACTGAATCGAGGCACAGCTGCGCCTACCAGTCCAAAGTCAAAACACCTTAAGAACAGGCTCGCACTGCACAACTCCGCTGTCTCATGGATCGAAGCTGTTCTCGGCGTCGTTCTGGTAGTCGAAAGGCATGCTTTCCACTTCCGGGTTACCGGCTGTCGTGCCAAAGGGTCCCTTGGTTCCTGGACAGTCGCAGACGGGACAGCCGGCCGAGTTGCGCTGCTTGGTGCACGGTGCCTCGCAACTCTTGAGCTCCCTGCAGGGCAGGCAGCGGCACATCCGGCAACCGGTGGCCATTTGGATCGAGGTGCATCCGAAGCCTTCCTTCGGCACGCAAGGCTTGTCGTCACAGGGCACTGCGTGGAGGTTAACGATATTGTAGACATTGTTAGCCTAGTCAGTGGGTGTTTAATTGCGTTGCAGTACAGCAGATGCACCAACTGGTATGCGCCTATGAAAGAGGACGAAAAATACCCGCGTTGTGATAGCGCGAGAGCCTGTGCCGCCTGTGCCAGCCTTGCACTGTTTTACCGTATGGTACACCCTCGTTACGACCTCATAACATCAACAAACCTCATCCCATTTGGTGGAGGTGCTGCTTCACTACAATGTTATAAGCAACCCGACTCAGTCGGGAGAGAGAGCGAAAATTTGTTTAAGAGAAAATGTGAAAGGGGGATTTTAGAGTTTCTATGGTTGGGGCCCTATGTCCAGGGTTTCGCTAGCCTTAGCCGCCCGGCGGACTTGATCCAGGAATGCGTGCTGCACTCCCTGGTCCGAGCTGGCGAGGTGTACTTCCCACTATACTCTCGATACTAGGTGTTAGAGGTTTGCTGAGTGGTACGGTGGTAGGCCGACTATCTGCCAGATATCATAGAAGTGCGTTCACGAACCAAGTTACTTATGCAATTTTCTCGGGAAACCTCAGTCGGGAGTAATTAGCTGAATTCTTGGTTAATAATACACTTTTTTGCACACGATCAGTCGCTCACCACGCGCCAAATCAGCTCTCAGGCGACTGAGGAATAGTCACGCTATGGTCATATCTAACGTATCTATACAATAATGAATATAACCAAATCAATAGTGTCCTCCATGTTGTCTTCTAAGGTAAGATTTTCATTTTGAGTGATTGATACAACGGTTGAAGGACCTGTTTATCCCGATTTACTGACCGCTATATTGGTGAATACTTCCCTGATTTATTTATTCATCAACATCATAGGCATCTATCCCCGTAACAATTCACTAACAACACAGCAGCTAGTTGTAGGCAAAATGATCGGTAATTCATAACAGGCAAACATACTGACCGCATTTGCAGATGGGACAGTTGTCCGGGTGCTTCACCACTTTGCACGTGTATCCAATGCCGCAATTCGGAATGGGTGGGCAAGAGTCTGCGCACAAAGCAAAATACCGAAATTCGGGAGGCTTAGTAACTCGATTCCAACAAGTGTCATTTGGTATTGCTTATTGCCTAACGATTGCTTATTGTTTCGCAGCTGTGATATGTGATCCCGATAGAGCAAGAGGGAGAAAAAAATAAAGGAATAGACAGGGAGGTTAACCTAGAAGAACCAGTTTGCTACCCTGTACAGGGGTGGGAAAATAAGAGTCGGAAAGAGGATAGAAATTGATACAATAAGTTAAGGAAAAAAGTACACATGCACACACACACGTCGGGCGTTTCGATCCCAGTCGTTTGGAGAGACCGATTGAACACAGCAAGTGCTGGCGCGCCTCCACAGCCTTCTTCTGCGACATAAAGTCCTTTCGATAGCGCAGGATTCTTTCTTCCGAAAGAGTCTGGTTGCCCAGTTGGTGTAGTGCATTGTAGAGCTACAAATGCCCGCAACACTGTCCCTGCGAGCAGTACTGCAGGCATTCGCACAGAGCATGCCGAATTGTTTCGTCACTGCTGCAATGGTCACGTGCTGCAGTGTCGGCCATTTCTATGCAGAACGCGTATACGCATCGGTAAATGCGACACCCAAACATAACCTGCACAGCATAGTATGATTTATATGTGGGGTTTAACGTCCCAAAACCACCATATGATTATGAGAGACTCCGTAGTGGAGGGCTCGGGAAATTACGACTACCTGGGTTTCTTTAACGTGCCCCCAAATCTGAGCACACGGGCCTACAACATTTCCGCCTCCATCGGAAATGCAGCCACCGCAGCCGGGATTCAATCCCGCGACCTGCGGGTCAGCAACCGAATACCTTAGCCACTAGACCACCGCGGCTGGGTTGCACAGCATAGTAGCATCTCTTTGGCGAAGTTCTGGGGGAATTTGAAGACCGAGAGTTGGGTCAGTGGTATGTAATCGTGCGTGCGTGAAATGTGGCTCGTTCCGTCGCGACGAGGTGCGGTCGTGAGCAAACATGCGGAGTTTCCGTGCAGCGTCAGTTCTGGAGAGGGGAATCGATATTTGATTGCATCCTGTCGAAGTAACCAGCCTAGAGTGTGTCAGGCAAATTTCAACGCATTGAGCTTTCGTTACGATCGTCTCCACTCTCGTGCACGCTGTTTCGATATGTTGTGTGCAACATTCATATACTCGCCTCGTTGCCCTATACGACGAGCAGCAGTGTACGGAAGTGCACGTCAAGCCCAGCGCAGCAACGTACCGTTACCTCGTATGAAAAAACTCCTTCCGGACAGTCGAACAAACCAACACCGTGATTTCCAACTACTAAAGTTCAATGCAGAACACTGACATGGGAATAGCATTTAGTCAGTCCTAGCGAACTATTGTTCTTGGTCTCTGCAACGATCACCTTACTTGGCCACATTGCATTAAATATTTGATACGCCTCCTTCCATACTTTTCACTTCACTTTATCTCTTTCTTACTGAGTCTATATGAAAATTGTCATACGCCCCGAAATTGGTCCTAATTACTCTTTCTTGTTTTTCTTTATGTATAATTTATAATTTGATATATTGATACGTCAATTTCCTCTGAACTTCCTTTGAAAAGTACTGCGCTCACTTTGCTATATTTTAGCGACGTAAACACCTACATTACCTCTTAGACCAATTTTTTTTTTGCATGTCGCAAGCACGTTCATATCCTTTGCTTTACCTATGGCCGTGGCGTAGGTAAGGTAAAGGACAGAACGGCGCAATCTCTTATTTGATCGCCGAAACGTCCTTCGTTTGTCCTCAGACCCGCATAGTCCCAACGCCCGTGTATTCCGCGCATTCTCGCTAAATTTAACCGGCGTACACATTTCTAGTGCGCAGTCACATCTCGTACCATACGGGGAAAACCCACCATGCGACTACTGCGCTAAAGAAAAAAAACCACTGCAATAAAGAGACGTCTTTTATTTTCGTCTTTTCAGAGAAGACAGCAGCAAAACGCAAGCGTTGAGTCTTAAAAAGAAGCGGGAAAAAGAATATCAGCGTGAGACGAGTGGGTTATCAGTAGCTGTCTAAAAGAGCAGTGCAATCTAGGAAAACGAATAAATGAAGATCTGGCGAACGGGGAAGCAACCATGGTTGTAGAGGTAGTGACGTCAAAGAGGGAACAAAACAAAACAAACTAAACAAAGCAAAACAAAACAAAACAACGAGTGAAGAAAATGCTCGGCCATTTACGGCGTGGCAGCAGGCTGGCTCTGGGAGTACAGAGACGGTGATTATGCGTTGCGGGAAGCGCGTTACGTTGGTCTGATTGAGCCGTCTCACCGGATATCCCATCAGGTGTGACGCGATAAAGCAAGCCTACGAGCACGATGCTCCCGCCTATGCGAAGAAAACGCGAGAAACGGGCGCGAGTTTGTTCGCGCGTTTGCATTAAATGAAGATCAATCGACGTGCAGAAACGTACAGATAGTTCACAAACAGCCGAGCGAAGCATTAAGTGATTGATTTATATGTGAACCACATATGATTACGTGAGACGTCGTAGTGGAGGGCTCCGGAAATTTGGCCACCTGGGGTTTTTTAACGTGCAGACAAATCTGAGAACATGGGCCTACACAAATTTCGCCTCGATTGAATATGCAGCCGCTGCAGCCGGGATTCGATTCCGCGACCTGCGGGTCAGCAGCCGAGCCAAGCGAAGCAATTTGCCTATTAAGATTACTGCGTTGCAGAGTTCCCGTTGTAGCTTGCGATTGTTGAGGAGAGATTGAGTTGCAAGCACCACCAGTGTCAACCATCTCGCACTTTTAAGCGGCTTTGAAGAAAGCAGAACAGCCTTTTGATTAACCAAAATTTGCAAATAAGGATGCAAAGGGCGTTTTCTCTCCACAGAAAGGTTTTAAGGGGCGATGTCCTAGCTGAAACACCCTGCGGAAGTTAAGGGGGTTTGGGGTTTTCGAAACAGCCTTGGCTCGTACAACAGCGAAGTAAATGAGAAGTGAGACTCTCCGATTAAAAATTCTTCGGCTTGTAGGTGAGCTTGAATTAAAACATATGCGTTTTTTAGGACTGTCTACAATCGTATCATAGGTATAGGTCTACTCGTTTCAATGTTTATAGTTTATTTACACGAAACAATAATCGTCCACCGGCACTATACCGAAGGTCACTTCAAAATTACTTAGCGTGAGTGCTCGTTTAGTGTGGTGCTTGTATACGCTGGGCTGCTAGGGATTGTTCGGATGGCAGTGCTCATTCCTCACCGCTTGTCACAATCGGGGGTGAGGTGGCACAGAATCGTCAAACATCTTGCATTTGATGAGTAAACATTGAAGGCCACGGGACGGCTTAAAGCTCTCCCATAGTAGAGTACCCTGTACTCTAAATCGTTACCCCCCTTTTTCTAACCCCCCCTTCCCACATCGAGTGCTTTAAGAGATTGTCCTTGTGCGAGTTTGTGCGCAGAACTCACAGAACGGGACAGCTTTAAAAACCTCCCATAATAGAGTACCTAGTACTCTAAATCGTTATCCACTTTATCTAACCACACAGCTCAATCGCCTTGACGCCCACGGGACAGCTTTACACTGTGCCATAGTAGAGAACCCTGTACTTTAATTCGTTACCCACTGTTTTCAAACTCCCCCCCCCCCCGCCCCAAAGTGTTTGTGTGCACCATCGAATATACATGTTCTTTCAACGTGATCTCATATCCACGTTCATGTAAATGACGCCTGCTTTGTCATTATCATTAATCTGTGTCTAAGAAATAAATGTTCTGTTGAATGTTATTGACGTTTGTGACAATAAATTTTTCTAAACCAGTGTTAGGTCCTCGGGACGGCTTTTTGATCCCTCATATTAGAGTACCTATACTAGGCGATAACGTTCTGGGGCAGCACAGCCAAAGCTACGGGGGCGGAGCTTCTGCACACGTGTTACTACGCCAAGTAATCCGTTTTCGTGCGATCTCGGTTTCGCAAGCGCATCCAACATGTACTTTTTCGCATGACCACCATGCAATAAATCTTGCATTTATTTGGAAGTAAATAAATAAATGTTCATTTTTAAAGCAGAAAAAAAAACAGGAAACTTCTTTGAGCATTGCGATTTATTTCAGAAAAAAAAAGAAAGGTATGGCTGAGCAGGTACTGTGCCACAGAGTTTCATACAATAATATTTAGAGGAGAATCTGGCGCTAGTGTTTACGTGGGCTCTTTCAGCGGCGCTTGTACCCTCATGGGAATGATGGGAAGTACAGGCTTCGACTCCGCTTTGGATAGATTACGTTCTTGAGATTCGCGAGGCTTCTTTTTCGTGTGCAAAACAAGGTGGCATGAACTTGTGTTTAATTGAAACTTGTTTTGTTTGTTTGTATGCACACTTTATTGCAAATTTCATTGCAAAGCATGATGTCTATATGTGTCTCAGTCGCTTAGACATTTAAAATCGCTCTCTAGACGCTGAAGGGTAACAGCGTTCACTTGCGGTATGCTTTTTTTCATACAGCTTCTTTTTTTTTAACTAAGCGCGCTGTTTGTGATACCACTCTCCCATGTCGGTTTACGAAACCATGCGTTGAAAGAAAAAATAATACGTTAAGTGTGTAGGCCGCGGCTGTCAGAAGCAACTTCCGCATTCGTGCGTTAAAGTTACGCGAGAACCGTGACCATGGAGTTAGTATACTGTGATCCTAACTAGTAATACGTTAAGTGGATAAGCCACGGCTGTCAGAAGCAACTACCACATTCGTGCGTTTGTTTGAATATATTTGTTTGAAGATATGCGAAAACCGTGACCACGGAGGTCGGATACTGTAATCCTCGAAAGGCCAGCTAGACAAGGAAGCGCACTGTAAATACAGGCTTGCCGAGAATCCGCTCCCATGTCATCTCGGAGCGGACAGATTATAGACGCTTCGCTTCCGCAATCCTCTCCACAAAAACACGTTCCGAAACAGCCATCACAGCTGAAGAAGTGTCGTCGCGTACAAGACACAGTTCGTTGCAGCGTTTCGTAACGCTTCGCCGAGTTCTCCTCGCCGGAAAGCGCAAGTCATTGTGGTTAAGGGCGACGGTTTCTTTCTTTTTCTTCGTACTCGTTGCCTCCGTAGATTGGACCACACACGTTGTTTTGTTTGACTTCACTTGTATGGAGAATCTGTTCGGAGCGTACATTTTCGCGAGTCTGACAGCTGCGCGATCGTGAACGTGACTTCTTCATTGATTTGTTCGACAGATACTCGACTATCGAGGGCGCAGCCGGCAGTATTTTCCGAAGTAGAAATGGGGATTCAACAATAGATGTTCGGTCATGCCTGCGTGTTCATATGCACACGCAAAATTTAACATATTGTTGGGGAGGGGGGGGGGAAGTCGGGTCTTTTGAACCTTCTGGTCCATCGAATCAAGACATTCGCTTTTACAATATTTCTAATGTTGTCTAGTACGGACTGAAGGCTGATTATTTCCTTCTGGTATCAGCTAACTAAAATACTACTAATGTTAATTAGTGCCGGCTAGCGTTACCTAGAAACGCCCATGTCATCGCTAACACTTGTTAGTGTTAGCCAGCCAACTACCGGGACATGCTTGTTTAATGTTTTCCGAATCATGGTTCCCGCGTTCCAAAGGTATACCTATATGGCCCTGGATGTATGTTACAGCCCCACACACGCTTCTTTTAGACTTATTGGCGGACTATTGAATCGTATACCAATGCATTCAAAACAGAAGGCTTGGCGGCATGCGCTTCGAAACTCGCTGGCGACGGCGAGCCGGCTGTTGTCGATGAAGGCGTAGACTTGATTACGCACCTAAAATAAGATGAAGTTACACTTAGCAATGCACTCAAAACGGCAGAGGGCTATATGGGGTCTTTCAGCTAACTGGCGCGACACTAAAGAGAAACAATCACTTGGTTAGAGTTGACAAACTGCATTTTGAAAACTATAATGCCACATGTTTCACTGTCATAAGTTCATGCTTAATCAATGCGTTGCTTTGTCCGAGTTTCAGTAATTACTATTAATTAGCATGCTATTAAATACGTAACTATCTTGCAATAAACAAGCTTCAATTCTTGCTTCCATAATTTTTATTTACACAATTCCTGTCTGCGTGATTACCTTATATGATCCCCTTGTTACCTTTCTTTTCGCATTAATAATGTCCATAAGGATGGAGCATTTAGCACATTGCAACATGCCAAATTTCGTTTCCGAAATTCGTGAGCAATACATCGGCACATCCACCACGTAATTAAATAATGCCTTGAGCTACAAGGTCACACACCCGGTGCACATCATGCAGGGTTTCACCAGGGAGTATGCCTTGTCCTCACTAGAGACACCGCACTACAGCATGGATCAGTAGCGGCACTATGGCTCTGGTATCCAACGGAAGCGGCCGTCAGTCAGTCACGTAGGCGGATGCCACGAAGAGTCTTCGCGCGTATCGCCTCGCAACGCCCCTCGCACCGATCGTTCATGCGAGACGCCGAAGAAAAGCCTTCCGGAGTCCCGCGTGTGGACGCACGTACACGCGGCGAGATTGGCGCCGTCATCAGGCGTCTCGCGGAAACACACCTTTTGATCGCCGACTCGCGCGGTGCGCGCAAAGAAAAGCGCCACCCATGCGAGGCAGTTACTAGAGAAAGGTCCTTGAACGTGACAGGAGGGTGCGATACCGGGATGCGCCGACCTACGATGTTTATGTTTACGCAACCTCTTAAGTATAGACGTCTACCTGTTGAAGAGGAGATCCTTGAAACTTGACGGTTCCGTCGTTTCGCCACCAAATGAACGTTTGAGCGCAACGGAGTCGTGCGGGCGACTCCGCAGCCCGCCTTCTCCCAACTCCTCTTTGCTATATGATTTTTGTTTCTTTCTTTAGGGGCAAAGCTTCTTAAAGCGTGGGTCGTGCGTCTCCTGTATGCAGTAGCCACCTGTCGTTTTAGTCCTTGAAATGTCCCCTAGATGGCGGTACTTAGAAAATTATTATAATATGAAAAGATGCGAGATGACGGCACATAGAATGTTCACTAGACGGACGATGGACATACAGACCGACGGACATGTGGACAGACGGACGGACGGATGGATGGACAAAGAGACAGGCAGACAGCAGACGACACACATACATACATACATACATACATACATACATACATACATACATACATACATACATACATACATACATACATACACACATACATACATACATACATACATACATACATACATACATACATACATACATACATACGAACGGACGTCGGATGGACGGACGGATGGATGTGGCCAGCGGATAATTCATGGTCTGCCGATAAAACCCTCCCAAGCTTCGCCCCACTCATCATCATTCCCTCCGTGAATAAGCGGTGATTGTTTTTACATCCTCCTTGTTTACGAACTGTCATCCACGCTTTCGTTACTTCGAGCAACCACGCGCACCTTCGTCTAAACGTGCAAACAAGTAGCTGCATTGTCCTACTGTATATATGTTCACATGCTGTCGTCTCTTGCGCTTTCCTGTGGGCACAACTGCTGCGTACTCGCTGTTCATCACTCAGCTGACCGACGAGAGAGTAACAGTGATGTCAACGCGTATTCCATTACATATTCTAGTATTTGTGTACACAACTGAATTTCGGCTCCCGATGAGACGATTTGGTGTCAATAATGGCATATTGCGACATTCAGTTGCAATATGCTAATACTGACGCTAAAGTTTCTGGCTTCGTTTCACAGCCATTCCCACAATGTCTCGTCGATGCTCTTCCTAGTGACGCCTCTTCCGGCCGTTCACTGCCAGTGTTTGTCATTGAGTGTACAGTATGCTTTCGTCTGGATCTACATTGTCATTTCCTTTTATGACTGTCTCCACCTCCCCTGCTGTAGTGTAGGAGATCCTGAATAAAGTTGTTAATGCCTCTGTCACCAGCTCTCTCGTTCTCCCCTTCTTTCATGCAAAACCAAAATGAATGAATATGCAGGAAGCTGATTGCTTCCAATTACCATCATAATCATCATCACCATCATCGTCATCATCAGTCTGACAACGCCCACTGCAGGGCGAATGCCTCTCTCGTGATTCGCCAGTCAACCCAGTCTTGTGCTTTCTGTTGCGACATGATACCTGCGAATTTTCTAATCTCATCGGCCCTACTAACTTTCTTTCTCCTCTTCGTATTTTGCCGTTGGGAATGATTTCAATTAATTGTGCCTCGAGACCGGATCTCTTATCCGAGTCGCAAATTTTGACTTCGTGCTGCTCAAAGGAGGTATCTTTCCTGACCAACGTGGCGATACCTCTGCCATTTGCGCCTTTTTGGCTAATCGAACGGTAGCCTGAGAGAACTACCTTCTCGCTAAGGGTTTCCTGCAAGAGCAGGACGTGCGGCATTGACGCCTGTGCTTTGATGAGCTGCAGTAGAGCAGCTTTACGCCTTAAGAAACTTGCGCAATTCCACTGCCAGATAATTATGTTTCCGGTTTGGCCCGCCATTTTGAATATTATTGAAGGAACATAGCCTGCGGCGAACTCGTAGGGTCACAACTGCCGCCAGATCGCACCCTTTAATAGTAGCTGGGGATTTCAACGCTCCCCATCCGTCTTGGGGCTATGTTACGAGGACAAAGAAAGGGGCCAATCTAGTTGCAGCCAGTATAGACTTAAACCTAACGCTTATCTCCGACCCGCGTTTTCCCACGAGGCTGGGAAACTCGGTCGCCAGAGACACGATGCCTGATCTCAGCTTCACTAGAAATGCGGTGGTCGAGTGGTCCAACTTACAGGAGAACTTGGGAAGCGACCACAGCATCATAGAACTCCGGATGGAAATAAGAGCACCACCCCCAAGAACCTATAAATATACAGACTGGGACCTTTTTAGGCAAATCAGAGGTGAAGATGAGTCAGTACATGACACTTTCAGTGAACTTCTTGTACAAATCCAGAAGGATGTCGAGAAGGCCACCAAAGAAATAGTAACAGAATTTGGTGCTCCGGGGATGGATGCAAGGTTAGCGCACCTCCTGGACGCCAAACGCTCTCTCATCGCGAGATGGAAAAAACCAAGGCTAAATCGCAGGCTACGGAAAAAGATTGCGGAGCTCAATCGGCATATTGAGGAGCACTGCTCCGAACTCCATAAACAACAATGGAGGGACGCCTGCTCGGCTGCGGACGGGAAAATGCGCAAAGGAGGCAAATGGACCCTCTTCAAACACCTACTAGATGATGGACAATCCAAAGTCAATCAGAAACTAGCCATAGACCGACTTATTAATAAGGAGAAAATGGCAGACATCTCAGAAGCTTCCCAATTTTAGATACTTGCCAACAAGTACCTCCCGCTTAGCCAGAGCTCAACTTCTGTCCCCCACCGGTATGAGGGTGTGCCTTCCCCAGAGTTGGACGCTCCCTTCTCGGAAGCTGAGATCAGGGAAGTGCTCCATAGCCTAAACGGAAGGTCTGCCCCAGGTCCCGATGGAGTTACGAATCAGCTCTTAAGAAATTTGGATGATAAAGCCATTCAGGCCTTAGTGAAGGAGATAAACAGGGTATGGGAGGAGGGCGTCGTACCAGAAACTTAGAAGAGGGCCACAGTGGTCTTAATCCCCAAGCCAGGTAAATCACCCAGCTTAGATCACCTCCGCCCGATCTCCCTTACTTCTTGCCTTAGCAAAGTAGCAGAACATGCAGTACACAACAGGATATCGCGCTACATCGAGAGGCATGACCTATTTCCATATAATATGGTAGGTTTCAGGCCCTCACTTTCCACGCAAGATGTTATGCTCCTCCTCAAAACACACATAATTGACTTTCCAAGCAAAGATGTAAAAGGGGTCCTCGCACTGGACCTCACTAAAGCATTCGATACTGTCAAACACGACTATATTCTTAAGGAGATATCGGCTTTGAACCTGGGAGTTAAATTCTTCTCCTTCGTTGAATCTTTCCTCGAGAGTCGGACGGCGGCAATAAAATTGGGACAATCAGTCTCGGAGCCTTTCAAACTCGGACGAAGGGGTACTCCCCAAGGGGCAGTTATCTCCCCCCTTCTATTCAACATAGCCATGCGCAAGCTGTCGGCAAGCCTTTCTAAATTTCCTAATGTCGGACACGCTTTATATGCTGACGACATTACAATCTGGTGTCCCGGAGGATCGGAGGCGGCGGTTGAACAAGCTCTACAGGAGGCTCTGGACGTTACAGAGTCTTTCCTGGAAGGTACGGGACTGGCGCTTTCGCCGGAAAAGTCGGAACTCCTGCTGTACAGACAGGCTAGACGAGGTGTTAGGGGACTCACCCCTCTCGATCAGGTGCCCATTAGCGTTTGCACCAAGGATGGTCGCACAATTCCTAGAGTCAATTCTATGAAAATTCTGGGGCTTTTATTAGACTCTAAGGGATGCAACGTAAAGACTATAGCCCATCTCACCACAAAAACAGAGAACATTCTGAGATTAATTATGCGGGTGTCCAACAAGAAGGGCGGCATAGGCGAGGATATCCTCCTTAGGGCCCACCACGCTTTCCTCATGAGCCATATCATATACATAGTGGCGGCTCTCAATTGGACCAAAACGGAAAGGGATAAATTGGACACGCTCATGCGCAAAAGTGTCAAAAAGGTGCTCGGCGTCCCAATCACGACTAGCACAGAAAAACTCATGAAGTTGGGAGTGCACAACACCACTTCGGAATTAATTGAAGCGCAAAGGTCAGCACAAATAATTCGGTTATCGAGTTTCAAAACAGGAAGAAAACTGCTCGATGCGGCAGGCCTCCGTCCTATCTTCAATCAGGGAGAAACTACGCAGGTTGATTATCAAACAAGGAATTCCTTTATTGTTGACCCTCTTCCACGAAACATCCATCCCCAACACAATAAAGGTCGTAGGTTGGCGAGGGCTAGGGCTTTCATAAAGAACCTCTCCGGAACAGAGACATTTGTGGACGCGGCGCTCCACGCCGGCGGCAGCAAGTTTTCCGTGGCAGTCGTCAATGACAGGGGAGAACTTGTCTCGGCAGCTTCAGTGAAGACCTCCTTGGTCGATGTAGCAGAACAGGCTGCTGTAGCGCTGGCATTACTGGACACGAAACGCACCACGGTGTACACCGATTCCCGAGCGGCCGTTAGGGCGTTCGCATCGGGATTGATAGCCACAGAGGCAGCCAGAATTCTCCACAGCAAACCCCCCTCAGATGTTATTCATCACATAGTCTGGTTTCCCGCTCACATGGGACCAGACGTACTGCCGGGTCACCTGAACCCAAACGAGATAGCCCACGACTGTGCGCGAGGTTTCACAAGCCGCGACGGGGTGGTCTCTCGGGTGAGTTCGGGAGAGCTCGTCCACAGTGATCCTCTCGTTACTTTTCACGAGATAACATCTCATTACAGAGGAGAGAGACAGACTTTTCCCTTTCCCCATCATAAGCTCCACAGATCACAAGCAAGCACGCTCCGCATGCTCCAGACGGGGTCTTACCCCTCTAGGGGCTTTCTGAGCATGCTTCATCCGGATATTGATCCACTTTGCCCAGATTGTGGTGAATTTTGCTCTTTGAGTCACATGCTCTGGCAGTGCCCTGCGTTACAGGATTTCAAAACAGAAGAAGACTGGACGACGGCAATCACAGACCCCAGACAAGACGTCCAGCTTCAGGCTGTCCAGAGGGCCCGTGAACGAGCGGAGAGGCATGGCCTCTCTGTTCCGACATTGGACTAGCCAACGGCTGGGTGGGGACCTACATAGTTGGCCCGCTGCCTTGCCTCTCAGGACCAAATAAAGTTGTTTGTCTGTCTGTCTGTTCTCCTCTTCGTGCGTCTGCCTTTTCTGGGAATCCAGTTAGTTATACCTTTAATGACCAGTGGTTATCCTGCCTACGTACTACGTGCCCGGCCCATGTACATTTTTTCTTCTTAATGTGAACTATGATATCCTTATCCCCAGTTTGTTCTTTGACTCACTGTGCTCTTTTGTCTCTTAAGAATACGCTATCATTTTCTTTTCCTTTACTCGCTGCATCGTCCTCAATTTAGGCTGAACCCCCTTTGTAAGCCTCCAGGTATGGTAGCCAACCGAGCCAAGCTTGGTTAACCTTCCTGCCTTTCCTCTCTATTTATCCCTCTCCAGGTGGTGACCTTTCCTAAGTAGACATATTTCTTTACAACTTCCAGCGTCTCTCCACCTATCGCGAAGGGCTGTTTTCTGTCGAGATTGTTGCACATAACATTATTTCAACCATATTAATTTTCAGACCCTCTTTTCTGCTTTCCGTGTCTAGTTCAGTAATCATGAGCTTTAATTCGTCCTCTCAATTACTAATCAAGACAATGTCATCAGCGAATCGTAGGTTACTATAGTACTCTGCATTAACTCTTATCTCTAACTCTTCCCAATCTAGGCTGTTGAAACCGCCTGTAGACACGCGGTGAATAGCATTGGAGAGATCGTGTCTCCCTGCCTTACACCCTTACTTATTAGGATTCTTTCGCTTTCTTCACAGATAACTATGGTGGTTGGGATCCACTGTAGATTTCTTCCAGAATGTTTATGTAGGGTTATTCGATGCCCTGATTCCATAGTGCCTGCATTACTGCTGATGTTTCAACTGGGTCAAACGCCTCCTTATAATCTACTTGTATAGGGGTTGGTTGTATTCCGCGCATTCCTCTATTATCTGAATAATAGTATAAATATGGTCTATTGTGGAGTAGCCTGCACAAAATCCTGCTTGACCTTTTGGATGATTGCACTCTAATATTACCTAATCCTATTAGCTAATATTTTGTAAATAGTTTGTAGAGAACGGACAGTAAGCTGATCGGTCTGTTTTTTCATGTCTTTGACGTCTCCTTTCTTATGTACTAGGATGATGTTAAGATTCTGGTACCCTTCCCGTCGTATACAACGTGGCCAATTTTTCTGACATGATTTCTCCTCCATCTTTGTTACGTTATCCTCCTAGCAGCTTTGCCTCTTTACATACCTTCTAGACTTTCCTTATTCCCGCTGTCGTTACTGGTATGATGTCAAATTTCTCTGGACTATAATTGTTTCTCATGATATCGTCCTGGTTGTTGTCGACTTCTGTACAGCTCTCTGTAGAACTGCTACGCCACCTCGACTAGTATATTGTTTATGACACTGCTTTCCTTGTTCCTCAATGCATACATCCGATTTTCGCCTGTCAAGCACAAGTTTACCTTCGCAGCTTTTAGGTTCCTGCTGCTTTTTACAGCCTGCTCAATCTTTTCCATGTGTCACAGAATTTATTCACGTACAGGCGTACTGGGTGGCCGAGGAACGTCAGCAGTCCGAAATCCGAGCAAGCGCAAGCTCGTATCGCGCATGTGTATCACCAACGCTGTGGCATTTGTTACTGGCTGCTTCGTCGTCATCTCGCATTGTTCCCTACACATGTGATACCTTCTCATGTTGGCTACCTTACGCCGATTGATGAACTTCCAAAGCTCCATTAGCTCTATTTTGTCGGTTGCATTTGAGATTTTTTTTCAGGATTTGTCGTCTCTTTTTCATCTCTTGAGATAATTATCCTGCCTCCTGTCTAGCGGCTGTACCTGCAACTTCCAGTGCACACTCTTTGCTGATACTACTAAGATTATCGTTAATTGTCTCAACGCTAACGTTGGTTACTTCGTTTAGTGCCTCGAATCTATTCTGCAGCGAAACTCTGATTTTCTGTACCTTCGTTTTCACCGCTAGTTCATTAATTGGCTTTTTGCGTATCAGTTTGCACCTTTGCTTTCTTAAATTTAGCAGAATGCGGGCTCTTAACATTATTTGATCACTGCATATGATCTTGTCAACTACATCTACATCTTGTACACTGGCTCTGTTCGCACACAGAATAATCCATTTCAATTTTAGTTTCGTCATTAGGACTTCACCACACCCACTTACGGTTAGCCCGTTTTCTAAAAAAGGTATTCAATATCAGGTAAATACTACGCTTTGCAAACTCTACTAATGGCTCCCCTCCGGAATTTCTGGAGCGGATGTCATTATCTCTAACTGCATAGTTTCCGGCCTGTTTCTTGCATACTTTGGCAATAAAGTCGCGCATTAGCATAGTATGCCGTGTCTTTACTTTATTAATGGCTGACTCTACGTCTTTATACAAGCGTTCTACCAAACAATCATCAAGGGTCGATGTAGGCTCGTAGGTCTGTACCGCCTTCATCTTGAATCTTTTGTTAAACTTAATTATGATATATACAACCCTTACACTGGTGCTTTAGTATTCCTATATGTTACCAGCGATATTCTTGTATATTAAAAAAAACCCGTTCCTCGTTCTTTTCTGTCGACTAATCCACAGTAGCAGTGGACGTGTCCGTTCTTCAGTACTGTATAAGCCTCACGTGTCCTCCTAACTTCGCTGAGCCCTATTACATCCCATTAAGTACCCTCTAATTTTTCGACTAGCACAGCTAGACTAGCTTCGCTATATAGCATTCAAGCGTTGTAGGTCGCCAAGTTCAGATTCCAATGTCGGCCTGTCCTGACCCAGAGATTCTTAGCATCCTCCGCTGCGTCGCAGGCTGACCGCCGCCTTGAACAGTTGCTTCGCAGCCGCTGGGGATTGAGGGTCAAGGGTTAACTGCTGTATTCACGGAAGGTTGTGGCCAGGTACTGCACCAGGGCGGCTAATTCTGCACTGGTGAGGCAGCAGTGCATTACCGCCAGCTGGTCGCCAGTGAGGCTGCACCCTAGACCTCATATGTCCGCATTATTGTCCGACTTCTCACTTGGATACAAGGAGCAATTAACGAGATCACATACGTAATATTCCCATCAAACGGCCTCTGCAAAATCCAAGCTGTCTAACATTCAGCATGGTCATGGCTTGCATCATGTGGGGAGAGAGATTACAAATATTAGCAGTAGTGTGACGATTACCGCTTATTTATTCGTTTAAGTTGTTATATAGGCCACGCACTGTGTCATAGTCTCTTCGATGATTGCTTAAACTGCCAACACACGCAGAGAAGCTATATGATGTTTTACAAAGTCAGCATACAAGGCACACTTCCAGTACCTCGTTGCACCTGGCTTGCGTGTTACGCGCGTTGGTATATATATATATATATATATATATATATATATATATATATATATATATATATATATATATATATATATATATATATTTACGGCACATGATCTAACTGGTTGTGAAGCCCATTTTTTAATATTCAAAGCCCGTGTAAAACAAATAAAGTCACTCCACGGAGTGAATGATGATGAGTGAGGCAAAGCGTCCGTCTGTGCGTGTGTCTGTGCGTCCGTCCGTCTGTCACTCACACTAGCGCCACCTGCTGAGTGAGTCATACAACTAGGTGGTTACGAACCGGTCACAGACATGCGTGGAAAAACCCACGGCGTCGAGAGCTTCGCCCCTAAAAGACGCAACGCTTAATGATATGCGCATTCTCTTTCCAACATGCAAATGTCTTTATTTTGTTCGTGCTATGTTCCCAGCGGTGCGGCTACTACAAAGGAACTCTGAAGGAACGGGGCCGGCATTGCGGTTGCGTTCCAAATCGAGAAACGCCTATACGCGGATTCTGCATCATGAAGAGGTGACGTGTCTGCTTTGGCAAGAAACGGAACCGCCGCAAGAGTGAGATAAGCAAATGAAGTGGCGACGTGCCACCACCTATGCAGCCATAGACCTTGCGCATGCAGATTCCTTCCGGGCGCGTCCGTCTAGGGCGGAGGTCGAAAAAGGACGTCTCAGGCCACAGCACGCTCTTAGAATCTTTTCGCGAGTTCCAGACTGATATGACGCGATGTGTGTAATAGCGGCAGTGAATGACACATATACGAGACAGACACGTTATTTTTCCTTGCGGCGGTTCTAATATGGCGTGCGTAAGGGCCCATTCGAGGGACCACCGTACACTCTAGCAGGACGCTCTGGATCTCGGCCAGAGTAGCCGGGGCAGCTGCCGCCGCTCAACTCGTTACTTCACCTTGGCGCTCATCTAAGGACAAAGGCACGGCTTGTTGTCGGCCACCTCGCTGCAACAGGTTACCGCCATCCAATGTTGGGAACTAATTTTATTGGCCCATCGTACCCCCGTCATGCCATCTTCGCATCTTCGAAAGCACAGGCCAGTTCAAGCACACTGTAATTCCAGCGTAATATCAATGCGCCATTTTTTTTGCAAACTTATTGATAGGTCCTTCGTCACATCAAGGATTACTCTTGATGTGTCTGCGAAGAATCAAATCATCGGTCACCGTCGTCACCACAATCAGAGGTGGCGGTTGTGATGTTGCAAAGGCGGGGTTAGCCTGGCCTAAAAGGCAGGCAGTTGTTCCGCCTCATATTATCGTATAACACTGCCGATCAGATCAAGTCTCGTGGCACCATTGCCTCATACGACGTGTAATGACGCTTGGAGTGGTGACGGTGCACGAGACAAGTATAGGGATTGCGTACTGTGGTCTGTTTTTTTCTCGGGCGCATTTTTTGTTTCTTTACTGATGGTCTCGGCTCACGATTACGGGTTCCTGCTTGCGAGTGACGCGCTCCACCTAGCGTGAAATGAGAGTCGAAACACGTACGTTTCTTACATAGTATACCCCCATCAAATGTGGGAATCCGGCGCTGTTTGCCGATTCCTGTTTAGGGGGGCACACCTATAAATAAGAAACATACAGCGCACCATAAACAAGCGTTCCTGTATTTTTTATCCTGCTGTTTGACGCGCTCGAAAAGATAACAACGAATAAAATAAATGAACGATGCCGGTGCAGAGGCAAGCACGATGAACATTCTCTGCCACTTGACATTCCGCGGTTGCAAATGTCGGGCCTTCCCCGCTGGTTACCGCGAAAGCGGAACGCCGCGCGATGTTGTTATGTTCACACCCTCCCCCCCGTCTTCACCCGTCAACGTGGCGGTGAATCGTGTAATACACGGGAAGATTTTACGCTGGAAATCGGCGTGCGTCTGTTTCTGACGACTGTTTCCTCAAATGAAGCCTGCCACCCCCCCGCCCCCCTGTGTTGCGTGCCGCCTATACCATGGGACCAGGTAGCGTGAGTTCTAAAACAAAACGAATGTGACTGAATTCTCGGCAACAGAGAGCGTTTTTGAAGTCTGTGCGATTGATTTCCTGGAAGCATGGAGGCATTTTACAGTAAATGTACGCATTACTAAAAAGAAATGCACGAAACGTAGTATTATATGGGGCTTTACGTCTCAAAACTCACTAGGTTTGTTCATAGACTTTAGAAACGCGTTTGATTCGGTATGTCATGAAGTACTAACGGCTAAACTTAGCAAGTATGGTGTACGTGGTGTGGTTCTTGAGTTAATGAAAACTATCTAACAAACCGCCATCAATATGTTTGCATAAACAAAAGTGCATCCACTTACTCAAACATAACAAGATGAGTACCACAAGGGTCAATTCTTGGTCCTCTATTGTTCATAATATATATAAACGACCTGTGTGATATCCCATGTTCTCACAAGTTAATAATGTATGCAGATGACACTAACATATTCTTTAGCGGCACATCCATTCTAGAGCTTGAACACCACGTTAATAACTACCTACGAAAGTTGTCCGCGTATCTTAGTCTGAATAAACTGCAACTAAATGTTAGTAAAACGAAATACATTGTCTTTGCCCCACCTAATAAGCCGCGTAACTATAGTTTAACTGTTTTATTTGAGGGCAAAGAGATAGAGCAAGTCACCAGCCAGAAGTTCCTGGGTGTATGGTTTTCTGAGGGATTGACATGGAACACACATATAGAAAAACTAACGGTAGAACTCAGTAAAACTGTTGGATGTTTATATAAGCTCAGCCCAGTCTTACCAAAATGGTTACAAATAGAATTATATTACTTCCTTTTCTACTCTAAAATGACATACGGTATTTTGGTATGGGGTACTACTACACAAACAAACTATCAAAAATTACTAGTTCTGCAAAAAAGAGTTTTGCGAGCTTTCGAGCAATACCATGGTATTATCAGGGATTTGAAAACCAAATCACTCTGAAAAATACGCATTACTAACAATAACAAAACTGTATTATTTCAAACTTCTGCAGTGGATTAAACAAAACAAGCCACAGTGTCTTCAGAACCCGCCTGACAACACTCATTATACTATGCGTCAGCAACGCTGGAAAATCCCAGCAATAAGGACAAGTTATGGCAAGCAACACGTTCAGTATCAAATACCCACAATGTTAAATCGTTTGCACGGTCTCATAGATTTCAATTCCGTACCTTCGAACATCATCATCAAGTCCATCCTAATGAACCATGATATTGAGTATGCTTATTAAAAATTCTGTACTTGTTTTGTTACATCCTATCTATCAATTTGAGTTATGTGCTGCAGTTGCTTTTCTTATGCTTTATTTTATATTCTGTATTGAAGTTTCTTTTCATATGACTTTTTTGTGATAAAGTGATTTTTCTAATGTTTTCCCTGAAATAGTGTGACAAGACCATGCTAAATTTTGTTGTGTTATGGTTTATTTATTGTGTTATTTATTTAATTCTCTGTGTTACTTGTTGTGTTATATATTTATTTCTGAAAACAAATGCGACAGATTGAGCAGCCTGCGTGCCAAACTGTATTTAGGAGCAGAGGCCCCATGTCAGGCTATACAGCCTTTAGCCTCTGCTCCCGATCCTGTAAGAATTTCAGGACGAAATAAACTTCAGTTCAATTCAATTCAAAAAACCACGACTGCATTTATGAGAGACGTCGTGGTGGAGAGCTCCTGAAATTTTGACCATCCAGTGTCCTTCAACGTGCACTGACATCGCTCAGTACACGGGTCTCCACCATTTCGCCTCCATCGAAATGGGCGGTGGCTGAGATAGAATCCGTAACCTTCGGGTCAGCGACCGTGCACCATATAGCCACTGATGCAGCGAGGCGGACATACACGAAATGTAAGAATTGGTGCTCGTCACTTCTCTTTGTGCTTTAGTTGTCTGCTTACGCCGCTATATATAATCGCTCGCTTTCATAAAAGCACCCGTACGCACTTCGAAGAGTAAGACTTCGGTTTAACCTAAAGGTACCGCTATCGATTTATTCGCATAACCCTAAATGCTTACATTTGCCAAAACAAGTGTTAATGTCCATGCTGGAGCATCTCGATAAATAACTCTGTAGATGTATAATGATAATCCTCATCCTCATCACGGGCTTGGTCATTGTTGAAGCTGCTCCGGGAAAAGGTTGGTCAGTGAAACGCTTTGCTGCGCAGAAAACAGGCGAAGGAGCGAGCGGAAGGCTGGGTTTCTCGCGAGCGCGCCGCAAAAAGAAAAGTAAGTGTTCTACCAGGACGAGTGTCGGTATGTTTTCTGTATTTACAACAGTCATAATTAACGTCAACGTCACAGTCACTGTGTCGTTACAATGAACGATGACAATATGAGCATCATATTGTCATCTGGGTCATGACGCCTGACATTAGGATACGAAAGCCGTAACACTAGGTGGCACTCGGTAAAACATGATGACGATGGGGTGTACACAATGTTCCACTATTGAATGGAACATCGGAGCGTGTATAATCCACTAGGCGTTACAGCCAGCCAATAGCTGCAGCACGTTTCGTGCAGGTGAATCGCGTATGGTCGGTTGTGCTCTTCGGTGATCTGCTACCCTCTGCAGGGCCACCCCCAACAGTCGCGAAGCGAGCTGTTCGCGCGAAGAAAAAAACAGGTTGGTGCCGAGTGGACGAGGCCGCTATCACGCTTGCTCTCATCTCTGCACCCGCCACCACAATCATTAGCGACTCGAAATTGGCTATTTCAAACTATGCGAATGGCTTGATATCCCGTACCACTGCTCGCCTACTACGTTTCTGGCAGCCCCGGCGTTCCACAACCCTCGTCTGGGCGCCAGCATATGCCGGCCTCCTTGGCAACCAGGAGGCTCTCTAGCTCTCTAACCAGGATCTCTACCAGGATCTCTACCAGGATCTCTACCAGGCTCTCTAACCAGGAGGCTCTCTAACCAGGATCTCTAGCCCGAGGTCTCACATTCCGGGCAGGAGAAACAAAGACCCCTTCGCAGGTCGAGCAGCGCTTGCTCTGTTTTCGTGATATTCCATCGTATTACCGGGATCAACGAAGAATATACACGCCTCTAGCCCCATCCCCAAACATAGCGCTGGCCGCATATTGGCGACACCTATACAAACTGCAACTTCTTTATACTCCGTATCACTAAGCGCCCGGCACCCAGACCAATTCCCCTATTCATGCAAACTTTGCGGCAGACGAGGAAACTTCCCCCATGTTCTCATTACACGTCCCACCTTCCCACATCTCCCACTTCAGCTGTGGCCGCAGGTGGGGGACCATCATGACCAGCACTGCTGCTTTCCATATGCGCCCGGTCATCTCGTGCGCTATGAAGATGATACTGAACAAGGGTGTCTATGCAGGCTAGTTGGTATTTCATAGCAATAATTGAGTGTAGCGCCGCGAACAAAATTGTGTGAAGTAGTAGTTGACAAGAAAGAGGCGCACTCTCAACTAAGCTTAATTTTTGCGTTCATTGCACATATAAAGCCGTGAAACCACGTGATACCGATAGCTCTTCCACGTTGCAGAGCTATCGATATCACGTGGTTTAGCTATCGGTATCACGTGGTTTCACGGCTTTATATGTGCAATGAACGCAAAAATTAAGCTTAGTTGAGAGTGCGCCTCTTTTCTGTCAACTACTTTATCTTACAATTTTGTATACGTGGCGCTACACTCAATTATTGCTGTGGAGAGGATGGCACTTCAAGGGCTTGTCTTTGCTTTGTAAGGGTGCCTCCTCGCCGTGAGGGAGCACTCGCCTGCCATAAGGGGGCTCCGCCCCCGCGCTCCGCAGTGGCAATAAATGTTACTGCCACCACCAAGCTCTTTCCGATGTTCCCTTTGATGGCAGACTGCTGCATGCTTCGTGATGGGAGCAGCAATGGCGCACTCATTACACGCTGGCGAAAAAAGGACGCCGAAGCAAGGAAGATATGCGAGGAAAGGAGGCAAACAGGCAACAAGTAAACAAATGTACAAATACAGGAACGCGGAAAGAAGGAAATGAACAAATAACCGAAGCAATAGGCAGCGCAGCTGAAGCAAGTTACATAACTTGGAAAGCGACCGTGTCGCCAGATAGTAGTAAGTGGTTTGATGATTTGATATGTGGGGTTTAACGTCCCAAAACCACCGTATGATTATGAGAGACGCCGTAGTGGAGGGCTCCGGAAATTTCGACCACCTGGGGTTCTTCAACGTGCACCCAAATATAGCACATGGGCCTACAACATTTCCGCCTCCATCGGAAATGCAGCCATGACAGCCGGGATTCGATCCCGTGACCTGCGGGTCAGCAGCCGACTACCTTAGCCACTAGACCACCGCGGCGGGGAATCGTAAGTGGTTGTACTGTCTGAAAAAAAAGAAAGAAAGAAAGAAAGAAAGAAAGAAAGAAAGAAAGAAAGAAAGAAAGAAAGAAAGAAAGAAAGAAAGACTCCATCTGGCCATGCACAGCAGAATAGAAAAGCAAGCGAGACCGCGGTGGCTGCGTAATTCTAGCGGAAAAGCGCACCCCGCGGAGCCGGCCATGTCAAGGTCGGATGTTCGAATCGCGCCTGATCGGCGACGCGACCGAAACGCGCGAAACCCCGCCGGGCGCACGCGTCACTGCGCTGTTGTTGTTCTTCTTAATCGCACATTCTTGCACCACGTTCACAAAATCCCGAGAAAAAGTTCACTGTTTACGTACAGAGCCCGTGTCGATTTTCTATATAGGACGAACGGGGAGTTCGTCCTATATAAGCGCGCCAATCGCGTCCATGACCCTTTGGAACGCGCTACCCAATCACCTGCTTTAGTGGAGCTCAATTAAATGCACATTAAGCATAATATGCCGTCGAGTGGAACAGTGCCTCCTCTTTATCTTTTGTTTACTTGTCATGCAACAGAAACATTGTATGGGTATTTAATGATTGATTGATTGATTGATTGATTGATTGATACGTGGGGTTTAACGTCCCAAATCCACCATATGATTATGAGAGACGCCGTAGAGGAGGGCTCCGGAAATTTCGACCACCTGGGGTTCTTTAACGTGCACCCAAATCTGAGCACACGGGCCTACAGTATAATTGTATAGATATTTGATGGGTTACATTTAGGGGCGAAACTCCTAATAGCCGCACCCGTTCGTCCCTCGTAACCGTTGTAGTAGTGTGTAACAAGTATAACATTTTGACCTCCAAGGTGGTGCCGGTAAAAAGAATTCTTTTTTGCATTGTTGAACAATAAAAAATAGTGCTCAATGTACATGCCAATGGCTGCTAATGGGGAATGAGAGACAGGAGCATTCGGCTTCTAGTTAACGCGCATGCTGCGATCCCCATTAGCAGCCATTGGCATGTACATTGAGCACTATAACTGACAAGAAAGGGTTGCTACGTTATACTCGCTGGGTGTAACTTCCTTAGTTTAAGAAAGGTTTAGCGAGCGTTGAGCCGCCATGCCATGAATACAATGAACTAGTATATACCATGAACTCGAAGTGGTTAAAAGTGGGAAGTAGACCCGAAGCGCAAGCCATAAGTGTGTGTGTGCCACCTCTCGTGTAGTCCTTGGAATGTCCACTGGATGACCGTGCTTCTATATGGGGAATATATGATGAAAAGATGCGAGATGGTGGTACTTGGAGTGTTAAATAGATGAACGAACGGACACACAGACAGATGCATGGATGGGCGCATGAACGGACACAGGGGCGGATGAATGGACGAGCAGGGACGGACGCACGAACAGATGCACGCACGGACGGGCGGATGGACGCATGGACGGTCACGCAGAGGGACGCATGGACGGAAGAATGCTTCGCACCACTCTCCATCATTCACTCCGTGGATATGCTGCCAATTTTTTTTTTTTTACTGTGCACGTACGAGTCATCAAACGAGTAAAAAAAAGGAAGGGGGGGAGCCGGAGAGGGCGGTGAGAGCAATAGTAATAAGTATGTGTTTAGAAAATTTTGTTATACCATATACATTTCACGTCAATAAGAATTCAACATCAACGTGTATTGTTTCTACACATACGTTTACGAGAATTGCAAAACTATGTTCAATTGGTATGTGTTTAGAACAAATTTTCGACAATTTAGAGTACCATGTATACTCTATACTAGGGGGAAGAAATTCAGTGTCCCAGTTTCAAGAAGCTATAAAAGCCTTGACTCGATGTGTTTAGAAAAAAAAAATGTTGAACGATCTATAGAGTAGCCCCGCCGCGGTGGTATAGTGGCTAAGGTAGTCGGCTGCTCACCCGCAGGTCGCGGGATTGAATCCCAGCTGCAGCGGCTGCATTTCTGATGGAGGCGGAAATGTCGTAGGCCCGTGTGCTCAGATTTGGGTGCACGTTAAAGAACCCCGGGTGGTCGAAATTTCCGCAGCCCTCCACTACAGCGTCTCTCATAATCATATGGTGGTTTTGGGACGTTAAACCCCACATATCAATCAACGATTTCGAGTACTTGTGACGTCCTCTACTGTAGGAGAGCCTTAAGCTTTCCCAGTACGAATGCAAGCTCATGTGCGTTTCGAAAAAGTGGTTAACAATTGATAGTACTTGGTATTGTGCAATGGGAGAGCTAAAAGCCGTCCCGGGCGAACCAATGTGGTGTTCAAGCACAGTTTGAAAAAACAAAAGTTTATTGATTCAGAATACTTCGAATTCTGCTATGGGGGAGCATGACGGTGACGCGTTAGCCTCACACTTCGTGAAGCTGCGTGTTTGGTAAAAATGTTGGTCTGTTTAGAATAAGTGGTTAAAAATTTAGAGTACTTGGTACTCTTTTATGGGAGATCTGAAATCCGTACCAAGAAAATCAGCAGCAGAAGCGGGCAGCGTTTAGGCACTACATACGAATACAAAAACGTTACTTGGAGTACACATATTTGTAAACAGTGATTATATGTTCACAAGTTCTTTAACGCAAAAGCGTAAGTTTTAGCTGACGTTTTACATAAGACAACCCTTTGATGATTCACCCAAGGCATTACTTTTGTGTGGAACACTGAAGTGTTATCTGATATTCAACCGAGAAAGTTTAAATTTATAAAATAAAACAGCACTAGGACCCGAAAAAGACGAGGCACGAGGCTTTAGTTTTGAAGCGAGGTGAATAGAACAATCCTCGACTTTATTTCAGTTGTTGCACGGCAGCTGAAAAAAAAAAAAACTCTTTATCCAGTAGTATTGAATGTTATTGGATGGTTCGGTAACTCGCACTCATCGTAGTATCTCTCTGTCTTTTTTATAATACACGGCACTTTAAGGGACCGGGCTCTCAACGCGTAGCGAATTCAGCACGCCCCAAGAAGTCTTCTTTCTGTTGTTCTTTGTGCGCCTTGATGACGATCCCTTATCATCATCAGCTGAAAAACTACTGTGCTTAGAGTAACGCAGGCAAAATAATGTATATATATATATATATATATATATATATATATATATATATATATATATATATATATATATATATATATATATATAAAGACATTGCGCAGTAGACAGACAGAGAAAGGAAAAAATAATGGGGGAAAATACAAGGAGAAAGAAATCGATAATTGCAGTTTGACAAAAAAATGAGCAGAAATTTACATATATATTAAGACGAAAATGGGAAATGGAAAAAAAGAAAGAGACGAAGAAGAAGAAAACCGAAGATACACAAAGAAGGTTGCCCAGCTGCTCACTTCCTGAATTTTTATGTAATTTTTATTGTATATATTTTTTCTAAATCATCATTGGGTGACCTTCTATCATCGCTCTGTCTCCATCTCTCTACATTCTTCTCTCCTTTAAACACGCGCATTCACATACCTTCTTCGTCCAACCAGATCGCGTTTGCCTTAGAGGAGCTTGACCGAGCAACCGACGCACGGCTGACAACGTCGAAAGCGACTCGCCGACAGCCGGACAAAAAACGTGACCTGAATACCGAACTGCCGCAGCAGCGCCACTCTCACCCTCGCTCTTTGTGCGCTCTTTTTTTTTTCAAGGTAAAAACGCGAGGCTGGTGCTAGCGGGCACCACCGGGGGTTCAGTCGAAAATGTGCACCCGGTAAGTTCGATGCTCCACTGCGAATCGTTCAGAAATACCAAGTCGGATTGCGAGCTAAGAGGCGCCTGATTTGTTTAGTCCTGCGGAGGGAGTGGCCAGAACAGTGCCCCATCTTCATCTACTCGCAGGCCTATTTCGCTGCCTTTAACAAAAAAATATAATGAACAGACGACCACTGCGAGTTTATCCGGTTCACAATCTCTATCATCCCCGCCGCCTGTCTCCGGACGTTCTAAGAAATGCGAAGCATTCTTTAGCGAACTTTGGGGACTTTGACCGTATCTGTCAATCTATCTATCTAGCCGCCTACGACCTTTCGCTCTCCTGGCCGTTTCGATAATGGTATCTATGACAAAACTGGTATGGCATAACATGACTGTATGACGAGCATACGTGACTAGTCATAACATTAAATCTATGACATGTATATTATCAATGTCATCATTTACATTTCATGCTCTTGCTATTCTTGCTTTGGTTTCGTTCACATGCCATATAGCAAGACTGCTGTGGTATGACATGACTGCATGGCGAACATAGGTGACAGCCCCTAACGTGGAAATCATGACACGCATGTCACGTAATCATGACTACACGCCACGCTCATGATGCACTCGTGGCCGTTTCGCTATATCTTCACATATGCCCACATAGGCACAATTTGGTATTACGTGACATGAATGGATGGCAAAGCTATATGACTGGTGCAAAGATGATAATGATGAGATGCGTGTCATATCAGAACATGACTACATGGCACGCTCATGATGCACTCGTGGCCGTTTCGCTAGCTTCACATATACCAAGTTTGGTGTTACGAGACGTGAATGAATGACGAACATAAATGGCAGGCGCAAACATGATAATCATGACATAGAAGCCAAGTGCGTCATACTTTACGTCCGCCTCACAACGTTGTGCTGATTTTAAAGTGACATATGAACCTTTCTCATTCGCACTTCGCAAAGCATCGACTCCCAGTGTACGTGGGGACTGCCATTGTTTTCTTCTTCTCATTCTTCTTCTGATGAACGCTTGCGGTCATTGCTTACAACCTGTCGTTGACCTCGTTTTGTACTCATGCCCTTTCCACTGGCCCGCTTCCTCCGAGTTTCTGGGATTGATATTTGGGGTTTAACGTCCCAAAACGACCATATAATTACAAGAGACGCCGTGGCGGAGGGCTCCGGAAATGTCGACCACCTGGGGTTCTTTAACGTGCACCAAATCTGAGCACCCGAGGCTACAGAATTTTCACCTTCATGGAAAATTCAGCCACCGCAGCCGGTATCCGATCCCGCGATATGCGGGTCAGCAGCCGAGTACCTTGGCCCGCGGCGGGGCTCCGAGTTCCTAGGCAACGTAACGCTCGTTTGCGGTGCTCACGCTTGTTAGTCACGTGCATTGAGGTTGTTGTACAAGATATATATATATATATATATATATATATATATATATATATCTATATATATATATATATATATATTATATATATATATATATATATATATATATATATATATATATAATCGCCTGATGAACTCGTTCGCACAGCCACAGTGGCTCACACCTACTGGATCTAGATTGACGTCACTGCTCTCTGCTCATTGGTATGGTGAAGCTGTATTGGCTGGTCCATGAGGCAATTGACATGGGCGTAATCACCAGGCTGTTTAATGGCAAGGGAGATAGCCTCTTGGCCATAATGCTGGCTCGCTGGACCTTCGGCTTTGCGTGTTCCGATGTGGTTAGGGCACTTTGCCAGCGTTGTTTGAGAAGCTCTTGTTTAAAGCCATGTTGTTTGAATAATTTCGAGTAACGCACACAGCCTCATATAATTAGGTTACTATCGAGCCCGTCCTCAGCCCAGAAGGCTTTGAAAGCTTTGCTGCGCTTTTTGCGAACAACTGGCCTCAGAGACAGACTTTAGTGTCTTATATTCTTTGACGTTGCCTTTCCTCTGTCGCTATTTTATTTGTAATTTCTCTCTCTCTTCACAACATTTCTTTTTATCATCTTTTATTCCCCTCACTCCCTTCTCCAGCACGGGGTAGCCAGCCGGTCTAAGAACTGGCTATCCTCCCTGTCCTTCCGATTAAGCTTTCCTCCTCCTCAGCCTCGGCGTCCCGACACCACGTCCATGCCGGCGATGCGTGTGAAATCGGGTGCTGCTGAAGAGGCAAGCGTTTTACGTCTGTGGCATGAGGTACGTACAATAACTCTTACTTATTAGTATCATTATTTTATTTTGTACTCATTCATATCGGTCAAAAGGAACGCATTTAGAAGCCGTAGCGTTTACTGCATTGCAGGGTGAAGCTATAGTGTTTTTATCATTACGGTTATGATGACACTGATAAAAATGATGCTAGCAACACATTGCATTGCATGCGATCAACATGCAACCGCGAAGAAAGGGATGACACCCAAGGACAGACCCTCTAGCAACGCTTCTGCATCTCAACGAGCCTCGAGGTGCTCTGACATTCAGAATGGCGTCTGCCAGTTTCGGCCTTCTATAAGCTGAAGCTTGGGCAGTTAAAGGGTCTAAACTCTCCGCATGGCGGCATGTGCAGCAGTATTTTTTGTTTTCGTGCTCGCGCGTAGGTGCATGTTTATCTCGCCGAGAATTCCTTGGCCGACGTGCCAAAGCCCACGCTTCTTCAAACTCGATCCCATTCTCCGCACACCCACACGCATGCATGTACAAACAAGGAAAACAATACTAAACGGTGCAATCCACCATTCGCCCTTTACGGCCTTCACAGGAAGGCGCTGCTTATATGCGGGAAAATGCGATATGCGACCGTAAGCAGCTTACCCTTGTCCTTCCAAGTTAAGAAATGAATCTCTACCGGTGGTCGAATGCATCGTGCGATACCACCTGAAGAGGATAAAAAAAGAAGATGGTTTCCTCTGATCGAAATTCCAAGAGATGATTTCAGCGCCAGATATCGCGTTAACTCGCCGACTCCCGCGAAGCGAGGCAGCGATATCAAAGAAGTCAGGCTGGCGTGGAGAGAGTCGAACACTCAGCAAATAAAGGAGAGTCCACGAGGAAGAACAGCAAGGCTCGTCAAGCAAGCAAGAAAAGACGAAGAGAGGAGGGTATTTAGTACGCGTTCTCACGCGGATCCCCGGCGCGCGTTGAACGTACTATCATCTTGCTCGCCTCAAGGATGCGGCCAGTTTCGAGGAAAAAACCCGACTCGACGGCCAAATGCGCACGATGTCCATCGAGAAAGACGTTCCTGCGTCGTCCGTGCCCCATCGAAACAGCGGCCGGTATACGACGCCTTCGGCGACAGCTTGAACGAAGCCTTGTCGAAACTTTTCGGTCGCGTCAATAAGTCGGAAGCGACCGCCTGTTTCATTTGCCTGGGCACGGCGTGACGGCTTGACCAACGCCACGCTACGACGAAAGGACAGAAGGCTATTCAAAGGGCAAGCAGCGGCCTTGAAGTTATTCAGATTCCTGTTACCTATTGCGTCGCGCACGGTCGCGGAAAACAAAGAAGACAGTCCGATGGTCAACGCGCTGGAAAGTGCATCTTTATATTTACAATTATTGTAGGGCTGCTCGCTGGCCAACTTTGAAGTTGACACGTTCGCGCACACAACGCGGTATTATATTTGCTCAGTTTTCTGGCAGCCTTTTCGGGGCGAAGCTCCGCTTAGTCTAACGTTGTGCTGCGTCATGCGTAACCGGCAGTGTCAGACAGACAGGCACAGACATAAAAACAGATAGACAAGCAGACAGACAGATGGACGGACGGAGAGGCAGACGCGCGCATGAGTGGACGGACGGAAGCATGGACGGACGGATGGATGGACAAACGGATAAACGCACGGACAGACAAATGGACGAACACACAGACGGACGGACACACAAACGGACAAACACACAGACAGATGGACAGACGGACAGACGCTTCGCCCCATTCATCATCATTCACTCCGTGGATATGCTGTGATTTTTTTCGTTAACTTATGTATGAAATTACTATACTTTCTCCTTGTTCCCGTGGACGAACGCCTTGCGGCGTAGAACTTCTGAAGTAGGTACGTAACCTATGCGAACGTAAACTTTGGCACACGCTTGACGAGTCGCAGCTGGACCATATTTGCCTCGAACCCAGATTCAGAAATGAGAACAGTCAGGTCTTGGATTGCACGTGTCGCTCTACTCCTGAGCCGTGGTGGTGTCTTGTAGAGATAACTCCAGGACTAGTCCCCATAAGTGAACAAGTTGCACTTACGGTCGACGAGCAAATGAGTTACTGCGTCTTCTAAGCGCAGTACAAGAATATGCTTTGTCGTACCACATAAGCATTAAACCACATCAACAGTGGTTGCCAACGCAGTTCTAAACAATTAAAACAGCAGTGCACACTGGCTGCATGCTCAGAAGTCGTGAGCGAGTCCGACTCGCGTACTATATATGAGAGCATTGCACGGGACCGGGCCGGCCCGAAAGCCCGGGCCAGGCTGTGCGAAACGTTTTCAAGTGGGCCCGGGCCGGGCTAGGGCTTGAAAGCACTGGGCCGGGCCCGGACTTGATGCTATGGGTCTGGGCCGGGCTCGGGATTGATGCCACGGGCCTGCGCCAGGCGCGGGATTGAGCCTGTGGGCCGGACTCGGGCCCGCTCAATTAAATGCTAAAATCGGGCCTTCGAGCACACGCGAACGTTATGCTTTGCATGGTGTAAGCCATTCTGTGTCAAACAGAAGTGACTCGTGCTAAGAATCGCTGGAATTTGAAGCTCGCTATGATCAAGTCCGTGCTAACTCCATACGATGCGATAGAGAACCTCCTGGATTCATAGGGGAATGTACTTTTCGAAGACGTCTATACGGCCATGTCTACGAAGGTAATCAAACTCTTGGAGCTCTTCAAGGAGGTCAGCGATATGATTGAACAGGATAAGGAATTAACGCTGCTCCTTGAATTAATGTACAGACAGAATCACACTTGCCGAGAGCAGTGGAGCGCGTGGCTGTCGACGCTGTTGATACCCGCAGCTTGTTCATCATATACGCTTCTAACTACCCAATAATTATTAGATAACCATACTCAATGTGGCAGTAATTGGTGATGTTTGCTCGCGCGTTTAATCAGGCTGCCTCGTGCAAATGCCGTATCACCAAGCTCTGCAAACAGTCGCCTTATCCAGAAAAAATGAGTCGGAAGGAAAACCGACTCCGCAGTACTAGTGCCCCACTGACGTCTATCACTACGAGCGAAACACAAAAAAGAATAGAAAAACGCGGTAAAGACAGACAGGAAATGCTAGAAGGCAGGATGCGGGAAGGCAGATAGTACGCGTCGTATCAGCAACGCAAAGCAACGCGAGACACGTGTTTGAGAGTTGACACGCTTTCTTGGAGCGAGTAAAGATATAGAGGGGTTAATTATCATTGGCCGAAAGGAAACGGCAGCCTACGCACAGGAAGCTACTGGGTCAAAGCACTCTTGCAAATACACCAGCGCGTAGAGGAAACGCCTTAACAATTCGTTCTGGAAGCAACGATGTCATTCGGAACGAGGAAATGCAAGCCTTTTTCTTCGCGATGTTGTCATCATCTCACCGTAATTGTCTGTTGTTTGAAATCAATACATATATAACAAAAACAGATTAAGACATCCTGTAGACTGTCTATAAACTGTCTATATTCGTGTTTGTATGGTGTGCGAGAGGCATTGTGGCAAGGAAAACTCTTTTTTGCGAGGTTATAAATGGCGTGTTTGCGAGGTTGTAAATAACGTGTCTGCCCGTATTTTTATTTGGCACTTTGGAATACGGTGCGCGTTAACATTTATATGCGTTAGCGATTGTTTTCACTGCGCATGCGTCATGCCATATATTTTCTGGCGAGCCCCCGTCAAGTGACGAATATAGCGTATACGTACGGAACGAGCGCTGTCTCTGCACGCACCCTATTCTAAAAGTGCCTGTCTTACTGATGCTAATCAGCAACCATCGCAACAGTATTTAGCTACTCTTCACCCCACATAGCTCAACCTTAACCAGTTCTAATTGGGCAATCGTAGAACCTGCAGCTGAAAAAAATCTAAGTACACACACAGTTTATGGCTTTCATCAGTTCTTTTTATAATGATCTTCCCAAACAAGCTTGATAGAATGCGTATTATGCACCCCTACAAATAGATTCGTCACATGTTACAGAGCAGCCGGATACAGCGACGCAGCCATGGGGAATACCAAAACCAAGAAAGGGCAATAGTTCGGTGCCAAGAACAAGAGAAAGTTTTGTTTCTTCGATCAACCGAAGCACAGCCGACAGTGCGGAGTATACTCATAAATTTTATATTCCGGACGGACCGGTCTGGCTATATGTCGCGTAAAAGCAACCGGACCAGTACATCGCTATTTCTTGAAGAGCTATTTCTATATGCAAAGGCTGTTGGTGGTCGATGCAATAAACCCGCCCTGAGAAAAGCATGTGACGCCGATTGTAGCGCGCCTTTCTAATGCACATCACGCGGAATCGCGAGTTGGGCAAGTTGATTTGATGTTCATCGTAGAATAATTTCCAACGCAACGTTTAGATACAGGCAGTGAAAAGAGACAGCGGTGTGCTCCATCACTGTCCGTATCTAAACGTTGCGCTGTAAATTATTCTACGATAAACACATCACGCGTTGAGTATCCCGTAGCAACTGTAATACACGGATAAGCACGATGCTACTCGCCTCTGTTTTTGGAAGCCAACTTTCTACGAAGCGACTGCGTGAACAGCATCGAACTTGGAATGCACGCTGTACGGAAATATTTCAAAGACTCGTGCGGAAATGATTAGCCGGCATCATTATGATGCAAGCATCTTTTTGGCTGCTAATGCCTACGCAAGCGGAAAAAATGTATCCTTTATGTATCCTCGTATTCTTTAATGAACGCATCTGCTGTAGGGTTTCTACAATTCGTTCACTTACAATGAACTCGTATGGATTGTACACGAGTTCATTTACTAAGAAGTATTCCGGGTAATAAATTTAGGCTAGGAATGCAATCAAATGCCCTAAACTCGGACGGTGCATACCATAATAAAAAAAATGAACAAGCTATAAGAAAACCAGAAAGCATCAACACATCCTAGAACGGCACTCAAATAATTCAACATCTTCGCATGCAAACACCTCGCGCAAACAATACGTTCAGTCCTGGTGCGCTTGTATATTCTTAAACTTTGCCGATGCCGCACCGTGCCAGGCTCTGCCTGACGGGTTTCATCGCATGTGCGCAGCCGCGTTAATAAAAAAAACAAAAACAAAAGCTGAAGTCGATAATACGCCGCGTCCTTGACTAAGACCGAGATTTACCGGCAGCGCACAAGTACCCATAAAATACGAGGACGTCTGCATCGTCGTTATCTGAGCAGCGATCGCGCGCCATACGAAGAACCAGCCAACAAGTTCCAGGGGAGAGACCACGTGACCATCGGGCCCATAACCCCTGAACGATGGCGTAGTCTAAATGACTTGTTTGCTGTCCCGAACGCCACTTTGTCCACGACAGTATGTTCAAACCACACAACTATACTGGCACGCTATGCCCATGAGACACCACAATAGCGAAGGACGCTTGCGTAACCGAAGTTCCAAGATTTCTGTTTTGACAAGAACGGCCGCAGCAACTGCGTGGCCGTGGCAGTGTGCCACCGGGGGCGAGGCCATTGGCGCGATACACGGTGAAGGATGCCACATTTTCAGTATTGTATTATTCAAGAACGTTCCAGTGCCATGCTTGAGAGCACATCAGTGATTCGTGTCGAAGTTACCTCTGTTGATTCCCGTACCGAATTGTTCGCAATGGTTCGGCATGTTAAGCAACAGAAAACTATTTTCTGTGTAGTGGTAAAATCCAAAGATGAGTGCTCAGAGCAAGGGTGATACACTTTGCAAGAACTCGTCTACTAGCTTGAGTACTAGTGGCCATTTTACATTGAACACACCAGCAGTACGTAAGCATCGATAACGCTGCCAACAAAGAAATTCCTTGCCAAGGTCCACATTCCGCACAGTGATCGCTGGTTAACCAAACAAACCCCGCCAGTCGGGCTCTATGGGATAGTCTAAACTAATGTGAGAACAAGTTTAGTCATGAATATAAGACGGCAATGACCGAAAGTGACACGCACTCAGGATGATGTGGTCGCGGGGACGCCAAAACTCAGGGCCGATGTCAATATTCTGAAAATAAATCGCAGGCAGTAACATATCAACAGGCACACCCATTCGCAAGTCCACACCACGAGACATCGAGACCTTTTGCTAATAATAATAATTCGTGGGATTGAACGTCCCAAAGCCACCATATGATTATGAGAGATGCCGTAGTGGAGGGCTGCGGAAATGTCGACCACCTGGGGCTCTTTTAACGTGCACCGAAATCTAAGCACACAGGCCTCAAGCAATGCCACCGCCATCGAAAATGCGGCCACCGAGGCCCCCCTTTCTCTCATATAGGAAAAAGCATGACTCCAATACGCATACATGCTCCATTTCTCGGAACGAAGATTACCCGCTTCGCCCTGCACTCCATAGAAAAATGCATACGAGACGTGTCCAAGTCGAAAGGCAGGCAATAATCTCCGGCAGATTCTCATCCGAGAGCATAACCAACAGAAAAATCCGTGCTGCGACGCGTATGACAAGCCATCGGGGATGGTAAAGACAGTACCGTAGCACTGAAGATAAAAAGACTGTTCACACACTTCCATATGCAGCGATTCGAACCCATTACCTGTTGCGTTGTCGGTTCCGTCATCCTGTTCGAGCGCGTGGCAGAAGGCCGCGACGGCCAAGCCGGCAGCGACGAGGGCCCACCACCGCGTAGCGTACGAACAACTTGCGCGACACATCCTGAGTGCTTAGCGTACGGACCACGAATGCGGCCTGATCGCCGGCCGCCTCTTTCTTTTGCCCTTCGCCGTCCGCAACGCCGCGCTCTCGGTAGCGCCGCGTGGCTTGCGCCAAAACCCGTTTCCCGATTGGGCCTGTCACGGAGAAGAAGGGCGCGCTGCCGGCACACGGGACCGCTCCGGACGCGTCTCGTAGAGGAAAGGAACGATGTGCTCCAGCCGTATGGACGATGCGGAAGGAACGAGGAGATCGGTGCGCTGCTTTTGTGGAGAAATGGGGAGCATTGACAGTCCACGAGTGTTGAAGATTGGGCGAGTTGGTTCGTCGTACTTGAACTGGTATAGCGCATTACGGGGAAGAAGAAACGGCCGAGCAGACCGACACTAGAGGACAGAGCGCTAACTTCCAACTGAGCTTTATTGTCAAACTGCCGCAGTTTGACAATAAAGCTCAGTTGGAAGTTAGCGCTCTGTCCTCTTGTGTCGGTCTGCTCGGCCGTTTCTTCTTCCCCGTAATGCGCTATACCAGTTCAAGAGCATTGACAGCACTCCGGCCACGGGACAATGAGGCTGCACATTGTAACGTGGAAAACATCGCAAGAGCCAGAACACGTAATATTGAAAACCAGGGTGGAAGCAGACGTAGAAAATGGTAACACAGAAAGAGTCGCCCTTCTCACTTTCACTTTATTTCTGCTATGTCCATTTTTGCAAGACATTTTTGACTGAAATGGAGGATGAGGAGGACAAGAACAAGAGAGAAGGCAAGGAAGTTAACCAGGCACATGCCTGGTTTGCTACCCTACGCTTGGAGACTGGGAAGGGGGGCATAAAGATGAGAGAGAGAGGAAAGAGAAGAGAAATAGAGAAAAAATGGCATGACTATATAAAAACATTTGCCTACTTTCGGTCGTTAGGTCTGGTGCGGTGGTGTCGTGGTTCGTGTGCTCGGCTGTTGACCCGGAGGTGGCGGGTTCAATACCGGCAGTGGCGGACGTATTTCGACGAAAGCGAGATTTTCAGAGGCCAGCGTACTGTGCCATGTCAGTGAACGCTAAGTAACACCTGATGGTCTAAATTTCCTGAGCCCTCCTCCACCATGCCATCCCTCCAGACGTATCGTGGTTCGGGGACGTATAACCCTAGATATTACTACCTTCCCTCTTCGTAAGATTATTACACGATAAAAAGTTTTTAGAAGGCGAAATATTTTTTTCAGATATCTGACCTTGAAGCGTATACTATCGTAGGGAAAAACGTTTATCGAAATAGACATATCAGTACCTATAAGCTTGTTCCAGGATATACAAAACGCTCCTGCGCTTTTCACGTTTTCCTTTTTTTACTTAATAACTGCCTCAATGTCTCAGAATGAACCCGTTAAAATGGACGCGTGCAGTGATAAAGGCGCTGAAGCGTTTCATAGGATGGTGTTTTGATTCCAACTAATCAGCAATCTAATATGCGATATCGAAATACCATGCGAACCAAGTGGAGCCATCGCCAAGAGGACCGACTGACCTACTGAGTCATCGCGAATTAATTTGAAACAACGAAGCATGTTCTCAGCAGGAGCGTCAAAAATTAAAAAAATGCATGTCATGATTGACACCATTGTTTCCGCAACGTCCACAGAGTGTAGAACGTGTTTATCACTTCATGCTATTTTTTTGCTTATTGTAGTTTTAAAGAGACCAATATACAAGAAGAAATCACCTTGTCAGCTTTGAGGGCAGTGCTAGATATTCGCAAGATTAACAGTATGGGCAACATGGCCAAAACTCAAATATCTTGCCTTCTCTACTTTTTTTTTGCCGGAGCTATATAAAATGTCATTTTATTTCAGTAGCTAAGCTATTCATGTCAGGCGCGTAGCTACTGAGGAAGTGTTGTCACGAAAAAACAAGGTTAGCACACCTCAGAAAGTTAATTTTTGCCATTTGGAGCTTACCTTTTTAATTGAAGTCCCACGAATTTAATACGTGAAAAGAAATACGATGAAAGAACAGAAAAGTATAACCTGGGCAAACGTTCTCCAACAAGTGTGCATGCATACCGCTGGAAAGCGGGAATCTCACTTAATATTATTCCGAGAAAAATGCCATCACACATTCGTAATCATTTACATTCATTGATTCGTGGTCTCGTTACTTTCCGTGGATCAGGCAGGGTCGGTTTCTCGTCAAGTCATTTAAGCCACTTTTTTTTCCCGAGTCTATAATCTCGCGCCTTAGATCAAGTTTCATTGAATTGAGTCGAACTGCACAATACTCACTGTGTACAAATGTGAAAGCGCCCCCTCTTTAACTGGTCTCAATGTTCCGAGGATAGTCGTTAAACTAATACTCAAATATCGTTTTCCAAAAAAAACATTACATGGCATGCAAACACGTGAGGCCCTCTCTGTGAATTCGAATTGGCCAATCGGCGCGGAAGCTTGCGTATGTTCGTAGGTCTCTGCGTGCGTGGAAGTCCAGTGTTTTTAACCAACTGTGAGGTGCTTGCATTCGCTTTTTAATGAATAAAATGAGAATTTATTACTATATAGTAGGCAAAATGCGCTCACTAAAGAGAGAGAGAGAGAGAGTAAGAAAGGAAAGGCCGGGAGGTTAACCAGATATTGGCATCTGGTTTGCTACCCAGCGCTGGGGGCAGGGAAGTGGGGGCAAGAAAGAGGGGGTAGAAAGAGAAAAAAAAAAGCGCTCACTAATTTTGGCTCCATCGCCTAAGCAGCTAGTGATAGGTACAATACGAAAGATGTTACAAGAAATAACAGAAGAAATATAAATATTGAAAACATCGTGAGAGGCGACAAATCTTACACACACTTAAGGAACCATACCTAAAAAAACGAACACACTTATTATGCATGCAAATTTTTCAGAAGAAAAATTGAACGGTAAAAATATCATGCATGTAAAATATCATACATAAAATATAAAATATATTTAAGGAACCTTATTAAAGTTACAACAAACACATAATTACTAAGAGAACAATAACCACACAAAAGAAAATTTTAGGAGCAAAAAAAAAAACTCAAAACGCCTGGTTAGAAACTAAGTAAACTTTTTTCTACACCTAGGCACGTCTACCTAGGCAAGTCTACAGGTAAAGCCCAGATCACTTAAGAACAAACCTGAGCCGATAATGTTTACATAATGCCACTCGGCCTGAGAAAAAAAAAGATGCCTTTTTCCTTGGAGTCATCTTGAGTGTATGCGTAGACACTTTTCTAGTTTGTTATTTGTTCAGTTGTTTGTGGCAAGCCCTATTCAAGCCGTATTACAGTAGCGACTTGGAGTTGTGATCACTGCATAATCTTCGGATGATCGAGCCCAATAGTGGCCACGAGCTGTGCTCTGAAACCGCCTTGTTTTCACACCCTGTACTCAACTGCTCGTTTTATCGTTCTCTGCACGTGCCGCGATTGCAGCAATGGCTGCCATACCAAGCCTATTGGCTTCGATTATGTGAGTTTATCCACAAGCGATCGGCTTCCGCAGAAAGGGTCACGACCGCCGAATGCTGAAGGCTGTCGAGTATTGGCAGCGCAATGGCAGATGGATGTGCCTAAATACGAGCACATCCACGGATTGCTTGATAGGTTGTTTAACGTCCCAAAACGACCATATGATTATGAGAGATGCTGTAGTGGAGGGTTCAGAAATTTCGACCACCTGGGTTTCTTTAACGTTCACTCAAATCTGAGCGCATGAGCCTGCAACGTTTTCAGCACATCCACGGAGACCAATGTGAGCAGTCGTGTTTAACGAGTGCAATGGCACAGTGTACAAACAAGAATAATGCCTGTTTATTGCGGAGCTGTGCATATACGGCTTAGATCACGGGATTTCTTCGCTTTCCTTCGAGTGAACAGTCGATAGAAAATTACGAAACGAATTGCGTCGAAAACCTTTCCACGGGAATAACACGTGCAAGATTCATTCTTATCGATAAAGAATAGCATCATTGTCAAAAACCCACGCAACAGACGGATAAGTCACCACTCTATGTGCGGGCTTACGTCCCAAACCCATGATTAGGAGAACGCCGTGGTGGAGGGCTCCGGAAATTCAGACCACCTGGAGTTCTTTAACGTGTACGCCAGCTTCGAGAATTTTCGCCTCCACCGTAAATGCGGCCACGGTGGGGATTCGATCCCGTGACCTTAAGGTCAGGAGTCAAACACCATAGGCACCCGATCCCCCTGGCGAGTACATGTAATGTACTTTTAATTTATAGCTATTAAATGAATTTCACGCTGCAGTATATACTTTTTTTCATTTATCGTGTCTAAAATGCAAACGCAGAGTACGCTGAAACAAAGGATGCGCTGAGCTTTGCCGACAGTCTTTGTGGGCATAAAGTGAATACAGCGAAACTGAAATAAAAACGCGCGTGGCAATGTGAAAAAAAAAAAAAGATTTATCGCTATTTCGTCCTTTACCCCGATGCTAGTGTCGCACAAGCAAGCACGAACGATGGCTAATCATTGCACGAGGGTTGCAGGCTGCTGTGAACGCCTAATAATAAACAAATAAAAAGAATGAAATGTAGTAGGAACTTGATAACCGGATGTACAGCTGTACGGGTGTTCGCTGAAGGAGGCTGCAAAGCGAACGACCTGACAAACGTTTCCGAAACATATAGTTTGCTGCTCTTGTTTGTGATCCACACCTTGTAGCGTACACAGTTTAATGTACAGCCGTGGCTGCGTCTGCGTAGAGCGCGCGATGATCCGGTTTTCGCTCCCCGGGCCGAAACCTCGAGTCAATTTCGGGCTCCGATGTGGTCAGCCTGACAGCTGGACCGCACATGCTTCTGATACAGCACTTCGGAGCCCGAAACTGCCCCGAGGTTTCACCCCGCTAAGTGAAAACTGGCTCCTCGCGCATGCTCTACACTGACGTGGCTGCAGTTGTACGCTGTTCACTTCTAGGGAGAAAAATAAAGCGTCCTGAAGTCACAGTAAGCAATACAGCGCGTGAGTGTGTCCGACGAGGGGTTATTTGTGCGAAAGCCGCCCTCTCTGTGACGTCAGGCTTCAATAATAATAATAATAATAATAATAATATAATAAATAATAATAATAATAATAATAATAATAATAATAATAATAATAATAATAATAATAATACTAATAATAATAATAATAATAATAATAATAATAATAATAATAATAACAATGATAATAATAATAATAATAATAATAATAATAATAATAATAATAATATAATAATAATAATAATAATAACTAAAGTTTAGCGCCCTGAAACCATGATGTGATTATGAGAGATGCCATAGTGGAGGGCTGCAGAAATTTCGACCACCTGGTGTTCTCGAACGTGCATCGACTTCGTGCAGTTCAGTACAGGGGCCTCTACCATTTCACCACCATTAAGTCATGTTCTCGCGTGACTTGCAAAGTGAAACGTTGACCGGAAGGAAGTTTCAGTTTCCAAAGGCCCTTCGCAACACGTTAGCAATAACGCTCGGACCTGCTTACGTATTGCCTATTTAGGAGTTTACGCGGTTTCCAGGGGTTGCAATCTTACTTGGAAACTGCGTTGCGTAGAGCGAAAGCACCATGCGAACGCTTTAGCTGGTTCGAAAGCGAGACAGAGGTTGCACTGCGCACTAAAATGTGGTAACCGTTGTTAACACGTGCCACCAGAATACACTGATGCTCTAGCAGGGTGTTCACACTATAGGCGACTTCGGTCCATTATCGCGCACACTCTTGGCGCACTTCTTGCACGTGCACAGTCATGGTTAGATTGCGGCCATGCGAGCAAGGCTAGCTGACTACACAATAGCTGGGATCCTATAGTCTTTCATCACACCGAGATGCATCTGAAGTTCAAGGCATTGTACCAAAACACTCCGGCTCCGGGCGAACCTATCCTCTGACCGAAACCAGCAACACGTTCAGTTCAGTTGAGTTCCATTACTTGAAGGTCCCCATTCAGGGTGTGTTATATACGGGGTGTGGTTACAATTAAAAGTTTAGCAGCGTTCACTCGATTAACATTGTAGATGATCAGTGATGTATTTTTGAAAAGTAGAGGCGCCTGCGTGGCCATTATGAGAATCCTAATAGTGGAATATATGCGCATAGGTCGACCCAAAGAGTCTTCTCATTGGCCACGTAGGAAAAGGAGACAAGGGAAATGAAAAAGTGCAAAAGAAGATCATGTACATATAAGGCATGCATACAAGATCTGCGCATGCACCTCACCTACGTCATAGTGCCGAGACGTGTAGGGCCCATGAAGGTCCATTCGAATGCACTCGTATCACAGAGTTCCCTGTGCTTCAGACAAACTGCTGGGGAAAGTAATTTTTTTTTTTGTTCTCAGTTTATAGGTCCTTCCTCGCCCCTGTACGAAAGCAATCCGTACCCAACGTGGTTTATCCGAGGCCTCCAGGATCGGAGGTAATGCGAACTTTCCGCATCCTAACCTATTTTGTGCACTGCCATCCGTGATCGGACCGCCCTTTACCAAGTGATGACGTCACTGCATGAGGCCACCTTATGTGACGTCATAGTTGCGTAATGATGACGTCCTAACTTGGTTATCTTTGGCGTAACGACAGGTCTCGTCACTTGTTGACTTTTTTACATGCCTCTTGCTGACGCCGGTGGTCAATTTCCGCCTTTATAAGACATTTAAGGCCTTAAAATATAGGAAAAGCGCCCTCAGGAAATGGCGAATGTGAGGCTTCGACAATATATGAGAGCTGTGTTTTTCGAATATCCACACGAAAGAGGGCCAGGTCGTGCCGTCCAAAGACACGCCACATCCCGTTGCCCGCAAAAGCATCGCCACTCCAACCTTGGGCGCCCGCGGCTACACGCTGAGGAGCCGAGCGGAACACCCGACCTCGCGGTGCTGCGTTATTCACACAGCCGTTTCCCCGGGAGTGGTTGTGCCGTTTGGTGACGCCCTCCTCCTCGCTCGCCGCCTTCCTCGTCTCGCGAAATATAGCGGGGCAGCGGGACGCGGACGTCATCTCATCAGGCACCCCTCGTGCACTTTCGCGCTGTAAGGTCAACAAACACGAGGCGGACCGCTGCGTAAAACCACACCGATGCAGCGCTGCCACCCGATTGATTTGAATTGATTGTGGGGTAACGTCCAAAAACCACCATATGATTATTAGAGACGCCCGTAGTGAGGGCTCCGGAAGTTATTTTTTGACCACCTGGGTTCTTTAACGTGCGCCCAAATCTGAAACACACGGGCCTAGACCATTTCCGCCTGCATCGGAAATAGCACCGCCGCAGCCGGTATTTCGAACCCGCGACCTTCGGCCCATCAGGCGAGTAACCTTAGCCACTAGACCACCGTGGCGGGGCCAGCTGCCACCGAGGCGGTTCCCGGTCATGTAGGGTGCCCCAAATGACGTTAGGCAAGTCGTGGGTTCCGTGTTAACCGGAAGCATTTCATAAGCAATAACCAGCGTGTTACAGCCATGGCTGGGAAGTTTTCTGGCCGCGCTGCCATAGTAATACATGGGATAGCGGCCTGTAAACTTTTAACCCACTGTGATTAGACTAGGGTGGTTGGTAGGTTATAAGGGTGGCAAGAGAGACAACATGGTCTTCCCTCCTCCCATTACAACCCCATCCCGCCGTCTCCCTCAAACACAATTCAAGTATGCGCGGCTAGACCTGCTACCGTGCCAAAGTCAAAGGTGATATCATTTTTTTTTCTTTCTTTCCTAGATTCACCTTACGGAAGCAAGAAATATGGTATCGGTCAGCCAGAATGTTGGAGGTGAATTTTACGTGTACGTTCTGCTTGCGGGTTTAAGCGAATTTTAAGCGATTAGGGGTCTACCCCCTTTCAAAATGCATGATGCCATACGGAAAGAGAACTGGTCTAAACTTGAGGTTCCCAGTGTCTGGGTTGCGTATCACTTGACTTTGAAGATACACTCCAGTCTATTGTATAAGTCATTCCTCCGTGCCCTTCAAAACTGATAGGATTCAATTTAATGTTAAAGCGACCTCGAGCGATTCGGTGACCTGCTGGGCGAAAGATACCGACATACAAAGCCAATGGTCGACTTACTGACTTATAGACGCATAGACAAAAAGAGGCAGCGCTGGCTGCGTAAGCTGGAACCATAACGCTGAAAATGCTATACGCATGAAAACGCAACGCATGAAGATGTACCCGATTCCTCGGTGCTCTTGAGCAGATAGGTGGTAAGATAATTTAGTGGATACGCCACTATCTTTTCACACTCATGCGCAGTATATACACTATGCGATGGAATACTGTCACACTCTGACATCAAATGGAACATCACGGCAGCGACGTAACCTTGATAGCAGCGTTGGTATAATTCCTGTCGCAATAGAAAACATGATTCGGCGTAAATTCGGACTTATAAAGCGAAAGAAATAATGCCGCAAGAACGTCGGGTTCAGAAGGTACAATTATTACAGTAATACATGAGTAATCCGATGTTACAGCAGTGGCTGAAAGACAGGGGCGCAACCAGAGATGTTTTTTTCGGGGTGCAGTTAAACCACCCGTTATGTGTGTTCGAGCGTGCGTCTGTATAGTGTACATGTACTTACTTGAGCCCACAAAACTTAACAGGTTCGGATTAGGTATGAACCACCAACACCCTCACCCTCTCTTCTAGCTGCGCCAGTGCTGAATTACTATAACTAGCCATTTTCTTTTAACGCAACCATCCGGTTCGTCCAGTGCCAGCGCTCACCTCTGCTACGTGCCTCTGCATTTTTCCCACGCGTGTGACGCTGAACTCGACCGTACACCAATGGCTGACGCTTTCTGCGGGGGCGGATGTTACGCATATGCCTGGTAGTCGCTTTTCGTCTTTTCCGTGGGTTGTGGCATGATCACACCCGAGGCGGATGCTCCTGCCGCCAACGCGAACGTGGTGGCAACGCAAGGTCAATCTCATTCCCCTTTCGATATATATATATATATATATTCATCATTGCAACTGAAAAAAGACGTATACACCGTATTTTCCCCGGTGAGAATAATTCACTCAAGCGAGCAACTGGAAACACGGGTAATTCAACGGGTCATAATTAGAGCAGCAAACTGCTGGCAATATAACCGACTGCATATTCACAAATGCATTTCAAATAAACAAGACTTGATCTAAAGTGATAGCGTGTGCTCCCTATATTATTAGCTGATGGTTAGGCTACCATTACAAAATCCAAAGAACTGCGATAGAACGAAGACAATGGCAATTTAACAGCAGCAAACAAATGAAAAAGAACTCAAACGTTAATTTCCCCGAAAAAAGTTTGGCTGGGTCTTCAGGGCTAAAACTGGCTCTAGGCAGCTTGACTTCCGCCGTCAGATTCCTTATAGCCTACATAAGTTATATGGGTAAAATTGGCTAATATCATGCAGCAATTGCCTGCATTAGCGAGCTAAAGTGAACAGTATGCATAGCCAAAATTATCTAAAGCGCCCGGTAACAGTGAGCCGGGCTAGCCATCGTTAACGATCCACCACGGTGGTACGGTTGTTTTGGTGTTCATCTGCTGACCTCGTAGTATTGGGCTCGACCCTGATTGCAGAAGTCGCATTTCGATGCAACTGAAATGATAAAGGCCGTGGCCTTGTACTCTGCGACGTCAGCGCACGTTAAAGAACGCTAGCTGGTCGAAGTTACCGGCACCCTTCACCACAGCACGTTGCATGCGCATGTCGTGCTTTCGGAACATATAAAAAATGAATGATTATTAATAAATTGATTGATATGTGGAGTTTAACGTCCCAAAACCACCATATGATTTTGAGAGACGCCGTAGTGGAGGGCTCCGGAAATATCGACCACCCGGGGTTCTTTAACGTAAACCCAAATCATAGCACACGGGCCTACAGCATTTTCGTCTCTTTCGAAAATGCAGCAGCCACACCCCTTTTATTTGATCCCGCGACCTGCGCAATGATTATTGTTATTAGCCATCCCTAGTGTAACTATATTATGCAAAAATAAAGTATGGCGGCTAGTGAAGGAAGGCCCGAAGGCAATTGCTCAAACGAGGTGAATTCATTTATTTATGATACTATCCATTACGCACATGATATATCAAGGCACAAAGTAAGTACAATAGGCTCTATGAAGCATAGTACCAAAATATATATTAATCCATCATCTGAAGGATGTTGCAGTGATACCTGTGTAGCGTTATTAGTCCTTTTGACGTGGCCTTCATTGATACCTTCTTTCGGGTGAGTGAGTGAGTGAAAAAGATGCGTTAGGTAATGCCTTTAGCGTAGCAGTACATAGTGCTGACTTTATTACAACCATAATCTTCGTCGCATATATGCATACCCCACGTAAATATAACAGTCCCCCTAATAATGAATTCATACAGCTGCACGGCAAAGACTTCGCAAACAGATCTACATATGTTCTGTCCTTCGCCACGTGTGGTCGATCAGGACCATGAGATGCCCGTGTGTGACGATATCTTAAATCTATTGATACCATCGAGCGTTCCCGCAAAATGGTGGGAGAAGGATAGATACATGTGTAACAGTCATTTATTCATGCCGGAAACGTGAGCATAAATAAATAAAACGCGTCGTAAAGTAGTTATGCTAGAGAACCTGAGTCAAGTAAGACTTCGCCTAAACCAAGTGCCCTGGAGCACGTTAAATGAATAAAGCAAGTCTGCTGCTCCGGTTTATCGTAGCCAGCAACGGTCAGTGATTCATCTTTCGTCACGTGACCTTGACTGCGCGGAGCTTTCTACCGGCTGGCAACAATCCCACGGAAACGTTTATCTTTCTCAATCTCCAACGCTCGCGTGTTCAGATGCCAAGTTGGTCGCTTTTCCTTACCCGCTATGTCGCTCGGCAGCAGGTGTAAAACAAATCACCGCAATCCCGTGTGCGAGGGTATAGGATACTTCCTCGTACACTCAGAAAGTGTAGCCATTGCAATAACTCGCGCATAGCCCCGGGAATAGGTTAAAAGACACGTGATGTGTCTTTGGTCCATCACGTGTGCAGTAAAAATGCAACACTTCCGATGTGAGGAGGAGGAGGATGAGAAGGAGGAGGAAGAAGGGAAGAAATGAAAGGCAGTGAGTTTAACTAGACGCACGTCCGCTTTTCTACCCTGCACTGGGGAAAGGGGTCAGGAGTATAAAAAAGAAGAGAGGAGACGTGACGGGCACCGTGTGGGTACATGTCCCCATGTTCATTGCACGCTTATAGGTGGTCACTTAGTCCGGTCATGAGCTACGCAAGCAGGCGTTTCAGGCAATTGTAGGTTTTAGTGCCATACGCGTTGATAATTAGAGTAATATCGCCTTTCTCAGTCGCTGATCCCCGAGGTTGATTAGCGACAAAAGTGTGGCACTGCCAAGCCCGTGGACGTAGGTTCGATTCCCAGGAAAAAGCGGGGAGAGTGCTAGTAATTTTTAAATAGCAAAAATATAAAGAAAAGTGAGCCCCACAATGATCTACAGCTAAGTGGGACACCTGAGCAATAGCTCATGAGGAAAGGTATAAGCAGGAATTAAAATAGATAAAGAGAGAGTAAAGTTCAAAGGAAAAGATTGGGACACGGTTGAAGGAGTGTGAAGACGGCCCACCGATAGGTCAGAGCTACACTGGCGCCTAGGAGATTGTGGAGGACACAACCGTTTAGCACGAAATCCACTGATTGAGTCCCTGATGCCCGGTTATTGCGACCATACTCCAATGTGGGTGATATTGAAGAACACCCACGCCCTTCAGTCCCCAGCTTGTCAAGGGTGAAGGAGAGTCCCCTGTTATGGCGTGACTCGTAGTCATGCCATAGTTTTGGCACACAAAACCCTCATATTTAGGTAATTATACTATGTCTTACAATACTAGAATGCACACAGAAACACTCGATTGTCTCGATCGAAAGTACCAAAGAGTACAACGCAATAGACTTCGATATAGGCCTATTGTGTTGCAATGGTGACTGCCCCGGCACTACGTGCCCTGGATAGTACGCTTCTGATGTGGCAGTGTCTAGGGATAGAGATCCCAACAAAGTAAAAGTGTTTTAGATGCGAAGCAGCTTATATATGAACGAGGCCTGTTCTCTGTCATACCATATTCACTAGTGACGATGACGATGACGCGAATGACGATGAAGAACAAGCACGTTCTAGAGCGTGGAGTTTCCCATAAATACACTAGAAGGAACTCTGGGGTTAGTGTCTTTATGGGAGCTGCGACGAATGGCACTTCTACCAGCTGGAAATGATGGATAGTACACAGATTTGTCTGATCTTCGTACTTTCGGCTCCGGTTGGCTCCACGTGGCTTAGAGCTACTTCGTCGCGAAACGAAAATCAGCAACTGCTCAGCACTTGCACTTCCCTACCTTTACCTTTTAGACTCACCATTTCGAATCGGCTCACGGTGTTAACAACCGTCCATTATTTCATACCAAACAAAACCAAAGCACAGCAATAAACAAAACCACAAGGGTGTTTGAAGTCTGCAAGCACGAAGACCAGGCTGATCCGTGTACTAATCACCATTCCCATGGTCGCTGAATGATCACCACGCCAGTGTCCCCTTTAGTTATCTCTTTAGGAAATGTTCCAGACTACACGTTCTCTTTCTGTTATCATGACACACCTTATGCAGGGTACACATTATATGGCATCATGACGACGATGACGTTCATGAAAATGACGATGACGATCGTGGGCAGTATACGACGTCTCGATGGTTTCGATGTATTTTGTACGATGCATTTCGTACGACTGCAAACAACTGAGAAGCATCAGGGGAACGCGCACAGATCTCGTCTTTGCCAAAATTTAGGCTAGATGTGATACCACAAAGGAGTATTAATGAAGGCAAAACTAAATTCACAACTCGACACAAGATACTATTTGTGACCAATAAACGTTGTATGTAACTGTACACCACTTTATGACTAATTTACATACGGGAGTGCTCAGTGGCACAGATGGTTAACGGAAACAACACCGAACACTGCTTCGCCCACTCGTCATCATTCCACTTGTGGATATGCCGTGATTTTTACAGCAAATATACCATCATACAAAATATATGAGCAAAATATGAAATTTGCCTTGAGAATGAATTTATTAAGCCACGTGTGAAGTACATGAAAACATGCGGTGTACGTAATTAGGTGCAAAGGAAAAAAAGCTGTATGTCACAGCTTCTTTGGCTCTTTCACCCAGAAGAAAAATTTCAATTAAAAATTACAAAAAACTACAGGTGGCTGAAAGCGACAATATAAAAAGAACGTGCATGTGGCCCATGTTTGCAAATAATAAAATAACTCTGAAATACATACAAAAATTAATTACAGATTAATGTACACGGGATAGAGTCCTAGCTGCGGCGGCTGCATTTTCGATGGAGGCGAAAATGCTGTAGGCCTGTGTGCTCAGATTGGGGTGCACGGTAAAAGAACCCCGGGTGGTCGAAATTTCCGGAGTCCTCCACTACGGCGTCTCTTATAAACATATGGTGGTTTTGGGACTTTAAAAACCGACATGTCAATCAATTACAAAGCAGTATGAACGAGTGAGACTAAGTGACCATCACAGAAATCCTCCAACGTTCATGAACAACACAATAAACACATCCAATTTAACATATATAATATCTAGAGAATATGCGCAGTAGAGTGAAACTTTGGGCTAGTTGGTATTGCATAATGAAGTCAGCACCGTGCGAACTCAAGACGGGTATACAAAAGAAGAGACACAGACAAACGCTGATTAGCACCTGAATCTTTATTTACATGAAAGCGAAATATATCCGGAAAACCAACAGAAAAAAAGAAAATTAAGAAAGCTTGACAAGATTTTTTCGGAGTGATGGTTACACGTGCTCTTCCAAAAACGAAATTTCTTTTGTCGATAAACCTGTTTGAAGAAACTACAGTCATCGGGCAGACGTCAAGAAACGCGTACTCACGAAATCATTGAAGCCACCCTTATCGCGAGAGAAGGTTCGCTATGCATCAGCATGGCTTCCATCCGTTTATCGACAAAAGATTTGTCCATTTTGGAAGAGCGCATAAAACCATCACTTGGAAGAAATCTAATCTTGCTTTTTTTCATTTTTCTTTTTTTTGTTTATTTCCATTCACATTTTGCTCTCGTGTTAATAAAATTTCGGTCACTAGTCAGCGCTTGTCTGTGTTCTGTTCTGTCTAGCTGTTTTGCTGTGAAGTGGTTGAGGTACATATTGCCTCGGCTACTCCACATCACAAAGTTTTGCAGCGAAAAAAAAAGAATAATACTGAATGGTACCCAAAAATGAACCCGGAAAAAAAACATAACAGCACACTGAAACCAGTTCAAATATTATGCAAATACACAGTTTTCTTACAGCAGTTCTGTTTGCACGCAGACCTTCTTTTTCTACTGTCAGTATATGCAGGAACACATTTCATATATATCCATCCCTGGCTGTCTATCACAGGCGCTTGTCCAGTCCGGTCTCCACTAAGAAGTCTGTCAGGAAGGTGTTCGCCTTTTTCTGGAGATGCATCTCAGGCCATGGTCCAAGTATATTCTTTATTGTGAAGGTATCTTTTTAAGTATCCCCGTTTTGAGTTCGCGCTGTACTTACTACAATATGCGCAGATCAGAAATTTCTGATGAACAAGTTTACATTTGTTCATCGCACTGGCAAAACGGTAACGGAAGA
>WOVY01013648.1:0-17019 GCA_013436015.1 Rhipicephalus annulatus
CCCCCCCAAACAGTCTAGGCTGATCGATCTTCACCCTTTCTGGACCAAAACAGACAGCTTCGGCTTGGCGGACGACTCGAGAGAATGGACGCCACATATGGCGAAAAAACATCCGGTCATTCTGCCATAGAGACATCCTTTCACGTCTCTGGTGGGGATGGAGGCTCACTACAGAGCTTTGCGTGCCACTATGTGCAAATACGACAGCGGTATTGGATCATCCGCGCTCGACAGAAGTCAAGCGAATCATCAACAAATGCTTTTTGCCAAAGGTACAATGTGAAACCTGGGCGTGCAATATGAAACGATGCCTGAAGAACGTCTTCTAACGTCACGGCCATTTGATGTAGTAGGATTGGACTTTGCAGGTCCACTATATATAAAGCAACGTGAGCTACATGGTGACAGATCAAAAGCTTATATCCTGCTCTTCAAATGTGCGACGACTAGAGCAGTACACCTGAACTGACGAGTGCGATCTCGGACCAGCGCCTTCTTGCTAGCGTTCCGGAGGTTTCTTCCTCGCAGAGGAGTACCCGCAACAATGTACTCGGATAACGCTCTCGCCTTCAAGAGAGCGTCACGGGACCTCAAAACATCTGGAGTGTCAAGAGAGCTCTCCATTCGAATCTTTTCTGATAACTACCGCATGGAGTGGAAGTTATCGTGCCAGGTGCCACCTTGTGGGGGCAGTTGGTGGGAGAGGCTTGTTCTGACTGTCAAGTCATCGTTGCGCAAGGCGATGGGAAAAAGCAAGCTCAGCAGCGAACAAGCTGAAACGATGCTACTAGAGGTAGAAACGGTTGTTAATTCAAGACCGCTGACCTACACGTATACGGACGCAAAAAAGCCCTCTCCGATATGTCCAGCGCATTTTCTTGTTAGACGTTCATTGTTAGCGCCTCCGGATCGGAGCAACAATGACTACTATGCCATCAGTGCTCAAGCTGGTCGAAGGAGACATCAGCAAAAAAGTTGAGATACCGACAAAACATGATGGATCATATGTGGATGCCATGGAAAAAAGAGTATTTATTAGAACTACGGGCACTTACTTATACCCAGCTCATCCCAGCAACTGCCTCAGAGTAAATGACGTGGTGATAATCGAAACAGTCTGGTATTTCAGAGGAGTTTGGCCCCTTGGCGTATCACAGACGTTTACCTGGACAAGATGGAATAATACGAGCTTGCCGAGTGAAAGCTCAAGACGGAAAGATTTTCAGAAAACCAGTACAGAAAATTGCACAGAATGGAATTGAGCGACGCTGGGGGGGCGGGAGTCTGTTGAAAAAGAAAAGGAATACACGTGTGCAGACTAGTACTGCAAGAAAGAAGAAGGAGAAGTTGAAAACAAGAAACGGCGTTCGGTCTGGTTTCTCGCCGATCAGTAGTTTTCCTTTACAGCCTGCATCGTTGATAGAGGGCTGCTCAATAGCCGTAGCCTCCTTGATAAAGTCAACTACGGTACTTGGAGGGTGGCGCAGTAGCCGGCGAAAAGTGCTCTTAACGCCGCGCATGAGGTAGCTCAACTTCCTATCTTCGCTCATGTTCGGGTCAGCTCGACAAAAAAGACGAGTAATATCTTCAGCAAACATAGTAACACTTCATTGGGTTTTTTATCCCGTAGCTCCAACAGCTGCGGCGCACGGTCACGTCGATTACATTGGTGAACGTGTCGACAAGCTGTTGTCGGAAGTCGCCCCAAGTTAACAGACTGGTGGCTTCTCTGACTTAAACCAAATTTTCGCACCGCCGTCAAGGCAGAAAACAGGCGTGTGAAAGCTTTTCTTGTTCAGGCCATAGATTAATCTTGGCAACACGCTCACAGTGCTCAAGCTAGTCGCCAACATTTCATGGGCGCCGCCACTAAAGTGATAGGGAACCAGCGGTTGAAAGATGGTTACCTGTGAGGTTGTGTTGGCGGGGGGCCATGGGGCGCTGGTTGCGGATGGCGTTGGCCGTTTGGAGAGGTAATCGGCGCCTGCAAGGTTCCGTGGAAAGAGTGAACTCAAAAGCGAGGCCTATCAGCCACCGACTGAGCGGTGCACGGGAGTTGCAATGGGTGACAATGCAGTGCGAAGTAGATGAACGGCTCCAGTGGGAGTATGGAGCATAGGTAGGGTTGCGGCCCAGCACTTCCACAGTGTCACGGTACAGCGCGAACCAAAATGCAGATAAACGTTGACACAGCGGCTCTCAGCAGCCGAACAGCAAGATCACCTTCTTTATCTTCGATCAGCTAGAGCCCCTCTACCTGGTGTCAACACCAGTCCCTTATCGTCATTTTTGTCACCAGTACACACGCGTCAATATATATATATTATATATATATATATAATATATATATTGTGAGCGCGACAAGCGAATGACTCTTTATTCTCTTTGTAATCATCATCACCTGTACATCTTCTTCATCTAAGAATATCATCACCGGCGTGATTGAGCTCGAGCCTGGCCGAATAAACCGGTTCCTCACAAGTGGTGGACTGTGCTTTTCGTTCCCTCAAGTCCTCTCGCCCGTTCTCGCTGGAACTCCGCTCGGGTCGTCGCGTACAACCCCCTGCCATGGCGGCCCAAGAAAACCCTGGCCCATCCAACGTCGCCGTCCTACTGCAGCCACCGCCCCCCGCTCCGCCCAACAACACTCGCCTGCGTGATCCACCTGTGTTTTCCGGTCTCCGAGGCGATGATGTTGAAGACTGGATCAAGAACTACGACCTCGTCAGCGATTTGAACAGGTGGGACAATCCACACAAGTTGCGCAGCGTCCCATTTTACTTGTCCGATGTTGCGAAAACTTGGTTCTGGAACCACCACCCGGATCTTCCCGACTGGGACACTTTCGAGCAGCAAATTCGTCAGGTATTTGGTGCCCCTGCAGTTCGCACTGAGGCAGCAAAGAAGAAACTCGCTCAACGCACGCAGCTGCCGGGTGAATCTTACACCTCTTATATTGAGGATGTCCTTGCACTGTGCAAGCGCGTTAACACCGGCATGTCTCAAAACGACCAAATACGCCACATTATTAAAGGCATTAACACCGTCGCCTTTAACGCCCTCGCCACGCAAAATCCTGCCACCACCCAGGACGTGATAACCATCTGTCAGCGACTTGACGAGCTTCAGTCTCTTCGCCTTTGCTACGATGCCACCGACGTTCCTTTGCCTGCACCCCTCGACTTGCGTGCGCTTATTCGCGACATCGTTCGTGAAGAGCTGCACGGGCGCTGCTCTTCCTGTGCTGTCGAAGTTACTTCACCTCCTGAAAAAGATAGCTTGCGAGACCTGATTAAACAAGAGATCGCCTCCGCATCGCGTGCGACGTGTTCCAATAGTCCCTGCGTGCGCCAGACGCGCACGTACGCCGAAGTTGCCGCGCTCTCTGCCGCACCCACCGTTTCTGTGCCTACAACAGCAGACCATACGCCTGTGGATTCGTTATCACCGCCAGTGCGTGCACCACCTTACTACGCACCTCAGCGCCCACCTCGGCCAACCTGTTACTACTGCGGCTATCGAGGACATATCGCTCGGTTTTGTCGAAGGCGCCAACAAGACGAGCAACGTGGCTACGCTCCCGAAGAACATCGAAGCTTCCGTCCGACCATGAACTACTTACGGCCACCCCCCCGATCGTCCTATTACCGTTCACCGTCACCTACTTACCATACGGACATGCCTGGGAATTCCCGTACGTCTCGCCGCAGGTCGCCTTCGCCAGGTCGCCGTTCAGTGTCGCCTCTACGGCCCGCCTCCCATTCCACGAACGCCCACGCGGAAAACTCCCCGATGCAGTTTTAGGAGGGGAAACTGCATCCCTTGGACAGCTAACAATTCCTCCAGAGCGGCCATCGAATTTGATAGTAGTGTTTGTAGAAGGTGTACGTGTTGAGGCTCTTGTAGACACTGGCGCTGCCGTTTCGATTATTCGTGCTGATTTTTGTTCCCGCCTTCGAAAAGTCACCACACCTTATGGCGGCCCACCTCTACGTGCGGCGACCAACGCTCTCATTCGTCCACTTGCACAGTGTACTGTTCGTGTCTGCATAGAAGGCATTCGTCATCACATTGTTTTCGCGGTATTTCGTGAGTGCACCCACGCTCTCATTCTTGGGTGGGATTTCTTGTCTTCTGCGTCCGCTTTCATATCATGTGATCAGCGCCTCCTGCATCTAAACGCCACTGACTCTTCTCCGCTTGAACAAGATGGACGCATCCGCCTTGTCACCAAGTCAGATTATGTACTTCGGCCATACATCGAAGAAATTATAAGTGTTAATTGCACCGACATTGTGGATGGCGACGTACTAATTCTCCCTTACGGTCATACCCTACGTAGGGGCATTGTGATCACACCGGGGCTTATTCGCTTCTTCGATGGGTGTACGTACCTAACCGCCATAAATCAAACGCCCGAGTGTGTACTGCTCCCCTGTGGCTCAACAGTATCTTGCGCGGTCGACAGTGAGCCTGTTGCGATTGTTACTCTTCCGAACAACAACCACAACGATATTCCGAAGTCGCGATCATTGCCATTCAATGCCTCTGCCACACCTGTGTCGGCGACAATAAGCAATGACTTAACACCTGATCAAACTGAAGATTTGCTCGCCCTGTTAAATAGACACCGTTCTCTATTTGACGTGAACTCACCCACCCTCAGCATGACTACCACCGCTACTCACAGCATCCAGACTGACGGCTCTCGTATTGTACATCGGCGTCCATATCGCGTGTCTCAGGCAGAACGCAAGATCATCGAGGAAAACGTCTCAGACATGCTACGACGCAACATCATACGTCCTTCCTCGAGTCCCTGGTCATCCCCAGTTGTTCTCGTTCAAAAGAAAGATGGGACAGTGCGTTTCTGCGTCGATTACCGTGCGCTAAACAAAATAACGCGCAAGGATGTTTATCCCCTCCCTCGGATCGACGATGCACTGGATTCATTACAGGGCGCAGAGTATTTTTCCAGCCTCGACCTTAGGTCAGGCTACTGGCAGATACCAATGTCGGAGTCTGATAAAGAGAAGACCGCCTTTTCAACGCCAGATGGGTTGTACGAGTTCAATGTGATGCCTTTTGGACTCTGTAATGCGCCCGCCACCTTCGAACGCATGATAGACGGCGTATTGCGTGGTTTGAAATGGAAAACATGCCTGTGTTATCTCGATGACATAGTAGTGTTTTCATCCACGTTCTCGCAGCATCTACAACGTCTTGACGAAGTCCTCACATGCCTTGCAAAAGCCGGTCTACAGCTTAACACCAAGAAATGTACCTTTGCTAGCAAGACAATCAAGGTCCTCGGCCACCTTGTCAGCAAAGAAGGAATTCGGCCCGACCCCGAGAAGCTTGCCGCTGTCCTCGATTTTCCTCGTCCGCTACGTCAGAAGGACCTGCGCAGCTTTCTTGGGTTATCTTCTTACTTCCGGCGCTTCATACGTGGCTTCGCGGAACTTGCGTCTCCGCTCCATCAACTCCTCGCAAAGAACGTCCCCTTCATTTGGTCCGAAGACTGCGAAAGCGCTTTCACGGCATTAAAGCAAGCCCTCACGTCGGATCCGGTACTGTGCCACTTCGATTCCACCGCACCCACCATCCTTCACACCGACGCAAGTAGTCATGGTCTCGGTGCGGTACTCTTGCAGCGTGACAAAAACTCACGCGAACGCGTCGTTGCCTACGCAAGTCGTGCTCTTACCGCTCCAGAAAAGAACTACACTATCACAGAGCAGGAGTGCCTTGCTGTTGTTTGGGCAGTGCAAAGATTCCGACCATATCTTCACCGCCGTCATTTTACCGTCGTGACCGACCATAACGCCCTATGCTGGCTTTCATCGCTGAAAAACTTATCGGGTCGCCTTGGTCGCTGGGCGCTTCGCTTACAGGAGTATGATTTCGATGTCACCTACAGATCTGGGAAGAAGCATCAAGATGCTGATGCTCTATCGCGCTGTCCTTTGCCCAGCGGAAGCAATTCACCATCGATACTCCAAAACAACAGCACCTCTCCAATCGCAGCGCTAAGTTCATCACCTGCCACCCTATCCGTCCTTGTCTCACAACAACGTGTCGACCCATACTGCCGCACCATTGTTGACCGCTTGACCGGCTCTACTACTCCTCCAAACGCCAGACTCCGTCGACAACTTAAACAATTTAAGCTTGTCGGTGATGCTTTATGTCGCTACGTTTACCACATCGATGGCAACAAGTGGGTACCCGTCATCCCACGTTCTCTGCAACGTGAAGTTCTGGAAGCCTTTCATGACGATCCAACCGCTGCTCATCTAGGCTACCACAAGACTTACGACAAAATACGAAGTCGTTGTTTTTGGCCTGGCCTCTCTTCAGCCGTCGCTAAGTACGTCGCCTCCTGTGTCCATTGCCAACGGCGAAAACGACCGACAACTGCTCCCGCTGGCTTAATGCAACCTCTTCCTTGTCCCGCCTCACCTTTTGAAGTCGTTGGAATCGACTTGTATGGCCCTCTTCCTATATCATCCAATGGGAATCGCTGGATTGTCACGGCAGTCGACCACCTTACCCGCTACGCAGAAACAGCTTCCATACCATCTGGGACTGCCACTGAGATCGCCGATTTCTTTCTTCGCCACATCTTTTTGCGTCATGGAGCTCCACGCATTCTCCTCAGTGATCGTGGCAAAGTCTTCCTATCTTCCATTGTCGAGCAAGTTTTGCGTGCCTCGAACACCGTTCACAAGACCACTTCTAGCTACCACCCGCAGACCAACGGATTGACTGAACGGTTTCATCGGACCCTATCGGACATGATCGCCATGTACATTCACCCCAACCACACGAACTGGGATGCGATTCTACCCTTCGTGACATTCGCCTATAATACGGCTGCTCAACGCACTACCGGCTTTTCTCCATTTTTTCTCGTCCATGGTCGCTCGCCGAGTTTCGCTCTGGATGTCTCTTTCCTTTCGGCCCCTGCACCCTCGACGGCTCCTTTCTCTGAAGAATTTCTATCTCGTCTCGCACACTGCCGTCACCAGGCCCGTGTTAACACCGGCCTCTCTCAAGACACTCGAAAATCTCGCTACGACTCGTCTCGCCGTGTTGTGAGTTTTTCCCCTGGTGACGAAGTTCTTCTATGGACTCCACTACGCGTCCCCGGCCTATGCGACAAATTCATCAGTCGCTTCATTGGGCCATACACGGTGGTCGAACAGACATCTCCTGTCAATTACCGCGTTTCTCCTCTTAGCGCTAGTCCTGATCATCGTTGCCGAGGAACAGAGATAGTGCACGTATCTCGTTTAAAGCCTTATGCGCGACGCATTTCATAATACTGTCAAGCGACCAGGCGGCCGCTTTCACCGCGGGGGGGAATTAGTGTGAGCGCGACAAGCGAATGACTCTTTATTCTCTTTGTAATCATCATCACCTGTACATCTTCTTCATCTAAGAATATCATCACCGGCGTGATTGAGCTCGAGCCTGGCCGAATAAACCGGTTCCTCACAATATATATATATATATATATATATATATATATATATATATATATCCTGTTGTTATAGAAACCAACGGTGTCGGTGGCGACGCTACATGGCGTTCGCAGCAAATCACGCTTGTTCAACTGCGAAAAGCGCGGCATATGTTTTGTCTAGTTCCTAACATTTCAAAGCCGCGTTTACCAGCAGTTAAATTCGTGATTTACCACGAAGCGTTAATGTCTAAGGTAACACAACTTAGCCTTGAAGTTGCGCCATCCGGCCGAAAGGTTCCCTCTGAAGTCAGTGGACTGCTGGGCACGCGTAGTTGTTACTTGTAGATTGCGTGTCACGGGTTCATCGTTTAGGCATTAAGTCCATGCGTCAAGATTCGATTGATCTATGGTGCCTAAATGGGAGGTGGTCAAAGCGGTCATTTCTCGCTAAAGCTAGCGTAACTGAAAAATTTGAGACTCTTGGTTATTTGACGCAGCATGGCGCAATTTCAACGAATTTCGTGGATTTAGCTCAGCTTCACGCAAATAGGCAAATCTGCAAAGCGACTTGCGAACGTATTCTATCTCGTCATTTGCATTCTTCATACTTGGTGCTCAAAATACCAACGGGCGGAAGATTGTCAGTACGTATTAGCGGCATGGGGTCACGAGCAATAAAACTGTATATTAAATTGTTTTATTGCTGGTTACCTACGCGGCTTTATGTTGAGGCGGTAGTATTCTGCCTTTTAGCGAAGCCCTATGCACGTGCCTTCCTGATGCTGTGCGTATATACCGCCAAACACATGGCTTCTGCCACTGTCATTCCTGTGAAAATATACTGTCACTAGTATGTGACACCTTATTCGATCCGTGGTGCCCAGCCGTGGTGCTCTGAATTTGGTGCAAAGGCGCCGAATTCCGAACACCACGCCTCAACCAAACCAAGCGAGCGATGTTGTTATTATCTACTGCCTCAATCTTGAAAGCCTTTGTGAGCAGTGGCCGGCAGTCCTTGTAAAAGCTTCCAAAAAGTTTGTTCGTCCATTACGTCAACGGCGACTACCATCCAACTTGACAACCCTGTGTTTGGGCATGAGGATGCCAGGAAGCAATCTCATTTCTCTGTGTAAGACCAATTGAGATGATCCGAGAGCCCGATGCAACGCACAAAACTCAACGGCGGCATAATGAACCCGCACACAAGAAGAAAATGTATGGTATACGGCAGACGACTCAAACCATGGCTAGCTCCTTGACAAGGAAAAAACTCTCTTATTTATCTTAGTAAATAGTAATTGCGGTATCTTCTCACTTATTGCGTAAATGACGCTTCATTCTGGGGAGATACAGAGGTGGGTCTAAAGCACTGTTTTCCTGAGGCACGTCACTTGGTCACTATGCATCCGCAGAGAACTTCACGTAGGTCCTTAAATTGGCCAAATAAAGGGGATTATACACTATGAGGTACTTATATATATGGCTCGTATATGAGAGATGAGATAAGTGTTTTTTTTTTCAGACGTAAACGTTAGGCAACGTTTTGTTCTACCTCTACCCCCGCTACGTATTTATTCGCATTCTTGCTCCAGTATTGTGGCCAGATGTGCATACACTATATGAGAAGCCACTCTGAACACGTGGTTACACGACAATGATCAATATTTTAACAACAAAAAAAGTGAAATTGTCGTTTTCCTGCTAAATGTTCCAGTGCAGAATTCTGTATTTTACAGACAGGACGTTATCCCGCAGGTGAAATTGATTATGAACTTATGAGTGACTTACACTGAAAACCTGAATTGCAGTCTGCATATTGAAATAATGGAAGCAAAAGGAGCTCGGATGGTTGGGATGCTTCGTAGACTGAGCAGTAAACAATCTGGCGTACGCCGTGATGTGGTCGTCTTGAAATATTGTATGTATATTCGCCCGATATTAGAGTTTGGCTGCGTCTTACTTTCAGGAGCACCCACTTACAAACTTCGACAACTGTACTTCTAGATCGCGAAGCGTTACAATTAGGTCTTGGGCTCTGTATATTTGTCGCAAATAATATTTTATATAAGAAAGCGTGCCAACCTTTTCTTTTTACAAGTGAGGTTTCAAATACTAGCAGTCCTTACCTTCCTAAATATATGTGCATGCCCACTGAGGAGGATTGACCCGACATCACTTTTTATCGAACAGTGGTCTAGAATAAGGTGCCCACAAGTAATCGTCGTACAGAAGCTCTTGGAAACATTACAAGTAAACCTTCATGGAGTACTGTTACTAAGGAGACTTAATAAAATGAATAAAAATGAATTTACTATATATTTCACAAGAATTGCAAAGATCTTTCCAGTTGGTACGCAAATGCCATATTTAAAGAACACCTGTCAATATTAGAACTACATAGATATGTGGGGGGGTACCTTTTAAAACCACTATGTGATTGTGAGAGACGCCGTAGTGTAGGGCTCCGCAAATTTCGAAAACCTGGGTTTCTTTATTGTTTACTCAAATGTGAGCACACGGGGCCTACAGCATTTTTCCCTCCATCGAAAATTCAGCCGCTGCTGTCGGGATTTGATCTCATGACCCGCTGGTCAGCAGCCGAGTACCTTAGCCACTAGACCACAGCGATGGAGCCAAGATTAAAATAAAGGTTGTAGTAGCAACTGATGCTTCCGTTTGCGAAGAAAAGGCAGGAGTAAGAATCGCCTCTTCTGTGTTACCTTGGTTTTTTTCAATTCGTTTACCTGATTTTACACCTATTTATGAAGCGGGGTTTCCAATTTTCTTGGCATTACGGATATTGCCTCTATCCGTAACAGATGCTACCATTCCTACATGTGTAAGTTTTTCGAGGTATTTTATGCCCTTGCCTCAAGGCACTTATGTTTGATTCGCTTGCTATTGATACCAGGCCATAAAATTTCACCCTGAATCAATATGAAGATTCATTGTAGTGACCTCAGACAATGGTCCCATTATTTATTAATGCCGACCCTAGCACTTATCACCGGGACACAATTTGAAAAAAAAAAACTTTTCTTCACAAACGGAAGCAACTGATGCTTCCGTTTGTGAAGAAAAAGGCAGGAGCCGGAATGGCATCCTAAATGTTAGATTGGTCTTTTCCTGATATTGCTTTAGCGCAGATCAGTTTGAGCGTGAAGGAAAGATACTATGCAAACAAGAAGGGGAAAAACAGACGACAGTGTGAGCGCTAATTTCAAACTTTTGTTTATTGCGTACCCTTACAACACATTACATAGATCAATCCACATAACGCCACACACATGACAAAACCGTACACGTGTGGCACAGCTCACTATCAAGGAAACCTACTCCTGATATGATTACAAATTAACAATTCTATACTAATGCTTCACAGCACGCGTTCCAGAAAATGGAGCACTTCTTGAGATAAGTCCACAGACGGCGTACTCACACACAGCTTTGCACCATTTGCGATAGCGTTCGCCTCGCTCTGTCAGCAAGTACTTGATCTTTTTCAATTTGTTTACCTGATTTCCCACCTATGTATCAAACAGGATTGCTTCCGATTCTCTTAGCGTTACGGAAATTGCCTCTATTCGTAACAGATGCTACCATTGTAACATTTGAAATGCTTTAAAAGTATTTTATGCCCTTGCCTCAAGACACTTATGTCCGATTCGCTTGGTATTGGTACAAGACCACTAAAATTTCAACCTCAATCAACATGCAGATGCACTTGCAGTCACCTTACATAATGGTCCCATTATTGTCACATCAGATAATTTTGAAAAGTCTCGCTTGACAACATCTGATTTTTCTAATCTTAGGTACCCTTTGAAAAATTGATAGGGCTCCTCTAGAAGGGCGGTAATATACATTGCGCGACTACGATGCCGAGTCCCCCCATTCAATTTTTACGAACACAGGTCTGGTCTGGCACAGTCTCCTTTATGTCCTTACTGCAACGAGAGTGAAATTCTGCATCACTTCATCTTTACCTGCACGTTATTTACGATTCAACAAAAAAGACTATCAAGAGAAGCTCTCTGTAGGTTGGCTTTTAATTTATCCCTTCCGGTGGTCTTTTCGTTTGGAGCAATGGAAAAGGGCTTTAGCCACAGGAACGTTTGCGAAGCCGTATGCGATTTTCTAAGGGTAACAAAACGAATAGAATGTCAAGCTTAGGAATGAATTAATTTTATTTCCAACCATACTAACTTGCTAGGTTTTCTGTCTCGTTTCCTTTATTCACTCTAACTTTACGTCAAGCTTTACCAACCTGTTCCTTGCTAAAACTCCCCTATCGAAACGTATTCAGCTAGAGAAACGTTTTCATTTCAAGGATAAGGTATCGACCATGTCATGGCCGATCTCCGGAGGTGGGTAGCACCAAAACATTGAAGAAGAACCAATCAACCATTCTACCTGCCTGGCTCAAGCAGCTGAAACGTGAAAACCGAATATAATCTGACGTCCGCCATTAGGCTGTCATTATTAAAAATGAAACACAGGATGTGCTGGTTAGTCTCTATAACGAGGAATGAAAGTAGCAAAACTCGATAATAAAAAGGTGGTTGCAAAGTAACCCGCTTCTTTAAGCGGGTTCGGAGTTAAAGTTTTCTTGAAACGCGCTACCTTTTGATGAGGGCCTGCCACGTGGTCCAGCGGACTACATTTAGTTCGCCAACACTAAACACCTTAATGAAGCGCCCATAGCAAGTGCACAGCTTCTCGTCTCCTGCCAGAGGCTATCAAAAACCGAGCTAGGCCAGCTAGAAAAGCATTGTTAACCCTCTCGAACAAAGAAGCTAACCATAATGGCGTACGAGCAGCGAGTGAACCAGCCGTGGACCGGTGAATGAAGCTTCGCGTTGTTCGAGGAATTTCACGGAACACAAGGATTGCTCTGTCCTTAGGGGGGGGGGAGGTGAAGTAGCAACAAGGTCCACCCAGTTTGCTCCATGGTTGTGGAGGGTACTGCTTCTCGCATTATCTCTGTTACAGTGGCTAGAAGGAGAAGTGTGATCAGGGAGCCGTCGCCTGCGTGCGCCGCGGTGATTCACGGCCTAGGTGGCGCTCGCACCCGCTTTCACGTCGGCGCGCTGCTGGCGTAGCCGTGGTAGCCGTGGGTTTTTATGAATTTTGCGTTAGCATCATTAGTTTTTACTTGTGCTGGCACTTTCCACAAGTAACTAACGCATTTGTAGTTGAGTCGTTGGGTAAAAGAAGTCGCTGATTGCCTAAACAATTTTGTCTTTCCCCTCTTTTTTTTGTGCACCCAGTGTAACACAAACCTCCAGACTCCCGTGTCCTTTTCTTTATGGCATGCCACTGCGACTAACATGTTTAGCGACACTGCAAAAGTTACCTTCTTACTACTTGCCAACTTGTTAATTTTGGCGCAAAGCTAAAAACACGAAAAAAAAGACAGAGGAGCATACATGTTTAGCAACTCAGGCACCAACTCGCCCAAGAACAAGTTCTTGAGTTCCTTACTATTTCTTTGCAATTTCATTATAACATGTTTGCTCCCTAAAGCGTTTTTAAATATGAATGCAAATTAACCAGCCTACTATCCATCTTGACGTGAGCCTTTATTTTTGCCACAATTAATATGGTGAAACAACGCCAACATTAAACATTCGCCAAATGTTTATTAGCTCAACTCGTGTTCCAAATAAGGAATTATTAGAAAAAAGCGATAAAAAAACTCAGACTGTTCTGTCTCTTCTGGCCTCCTCTCACGTCGTTCGTCGAAGCTTCAAGTGCTTCCTCTTTTCTCTTGTTGACGTCCTCTCCTTGTTAAGTGACTTAGTGTAAAAATAAAGTCTTGTCATGATAAAGAACTTGACTAGGTTGCTGGTCAAATCCTTCTTGTGTGTCTCACAACCTACTTGCGGCACATTTAGCAAGTGGTGCACCATTTCTGAGAGGCTGTCCTTGTGAAGCTTATTCCAACTAAACCATAATGTGAAGGTGTCCTCCAAGGCTTCAATAAACGAAAACAGTTCTCTTGAAGGGTTAGAGCAGCCCGCCTCGATCACAGAATGATGTAAAAGATGAAATACCCTTGTCTGCTTGCTCCGCTGATGTCAGCAGTAACTGGAAGCAATCTTGGCACTTTGTTGTCAGGACCTTGCGCCTAGCGACATATCCAGCCAAGTAGTAGACCAACCTTGCATCACTGGTCTGCTGCGGATAGATGTGGTCCGTCACTTCTGAAGATGCATCAAGTACACTTGATGCATCTTCCAATTTGCCGGCATCTATTTAATTGTCCACATTACTCGCTACCTCATTTGGTCCGACCAATGATACGAGTGTGCCGCCTGCTGTGTTTCCGGAGTCGGGAGGTTCACCAAGTTATAGAAAGCGAGGCAGTTCACAGTTGTTAGGAACTGTGCTAACGTCGGGTGATCGTTGCACCCCGAGAACTGCCTTATTACCCCAAAAAGCTTCTCCAGCGGGTCTTGGCTGAGACGGGATGTCAAGAGGTACTTGAAGCCTACCTGCTTTGCCAGGTATTCCAGTAGCTCCAACGTAGCCTTCAAGCTTACACGCAGCCCTTCTGCTGTGCCAGGTGAAAGAAAACCTCCCTTGGATGGTTTCTGTGCATGCTTCCCACTTGTTTATGTACTCTAAGGTGTCATTCAACAGCTGTGCTTCCTTTGAATTGGGTTTCAGGGCACCTGATGGCACTCTTGACGTCATCACGTCGATTAATTTGTGCATGAAATCAACAAACTTCTCTGTCTGGTCACTGTAGGAACACTGCTTTACAATCTGACGGTTGTAGAAAAAAAAGGCCCCGGAGAACTTCTAGGCTGAAAAGATGGAAAGCAAGGTTAACCTTCATTTTTTCAAAATTGTTTGGGGTGTACATGCACATCTGTGATTTTGGGCATCACCTTGAGCGTAGTTGCACATTGTCTAGTTCATGGGCTATTTTAATTGGCGTCACATCTACATGACCACGCGGCGTCTTATATCTTGTCTTTATGAAGCCATCCCGAATGCACTTCACTAGGTGCGGGAAGTCTGAGAAAAAAATAGACGCCTGTTATCTCCAACTGGGTGAGCCGCAGACGGCTTAATTGCAGTTGCAGACCAGAAATGCCGAACTGCCGCCACATCGCACGATTCCATGACGCTCCGTCACAAGTTACGTAGTCCACCCTGAGGCCAGCATTCTCGGCAAGAAGAGTGGCTTCTAGAATGATCTTCGAAAGCAGTGGTGCCTTCACATTTCCCCGGGATGCAAATACACCAAGAATCTGGTGCCACGACCCTGAAAGTGGCTGGAAAAGGATCACCAAACCGTGGTCGCATGCAACTGTTTTTTCGGGCTCAGGAGTGAAAGGACCAGGTCGACGAAGCCGTCAATTTACCCGAGCCACCTTTCACAGCAAAATTCTCAGCCAACTTCATCTCATCGATGATGAGTCCACCGTGACACTCAAATTCAGTCATTTTTTCAGTTTTTTTGGCAATTCCTGAAAGCACATTGCGATTAAAACCAAACGTGCTCTCGTACTGCTTCATGTACTTTTTGAGGCAGCTGCGACTTGGTCGCGCCAAGATTTTTTCTCTACGTATATGCTCATAGAGCCCTGGGCTCTTTATGCGCATAATGATGCATTCAAGGAGCCATTCAGGGTTATACCGCATCCCTTTGGAGATTTTCGTGTCGCAGCCTCAAAAACTGAATAATGGCAGCCTTCTGCTTAGGTGGAAGCTGACAATTTTCTTCAGGAGGGTGGTTTCTTCAATTGCCTCATTTTCTTCCTTCATTTGGAGATCACTTGCTCTAGCGACTTCACCTTGGTTCTAAGGCGTCGCACTGCCTGAGTCTTCACTCTCAGCTTTGATGAGGTATTTCTTCTAGTCTTCTTCGTTTGCTTCGCTCGGCACCTTTGGTTAATTAGGAGTCTCCTCAGATACTTGCACGACACGCACCATTTCTCACTCTGGCTTGATACACCTTTACACCTAATGTGGTACAGAGTATCATTCCATTGCTTCGAATTTGCGTTGGAGCACGCTAGCGGAAACTCCGCACTCAGTCCTGCTCCAGTGCAAGCACGCAGGCTGTCGACCTCTTGCAAATAGATGCTGGATCTCTTGGCACATCAAGCGCGACCTCGACACCCCGCACAAAACTTCATGTTTTATCACACTTTCGATGCATCTAAACACCACCATTTTCAGCGCATGAAGCAGGCTCATGTCTTTTCCAGGTAAACACACGCTGTAGGCCACGTGAAGGGGATTCTCGCTGAACACGTGCTTCGCCCACTGGTTGGTCGGAAGTGGCACATTCAGGACTTCTAGAACATGTGCAGCTGGAGCATCAACAGTAGCACAGACTTCTTCAGCTTCAACAACTTCAGAATTTGGGCAACACGTTCCGTCCATGCGACGTCTTCTTTTTGGCGCACGAGGGCTGTGATGCTGGCTTTCCCGTGCACTTCTTTTCTTCGGAACTGGCTTCGAGAGGTATTTGGGCAAATTGGGAAATATAGTCGGTACAAGCGTTTGGCAGGAGAACCGGCCTGGTCCGATCAATGCGCACCAATTCACCTTGTATTACATGCTCGAAATGCCGCGACAACAAACTGTGGATCAAAATGCAATTCACATACTGCTGCATTTTTCTCCAGCAGCTTGTCAGCTCTGGGTATGTACCGCTGCCACTTCAGAAACAGCTCCTCTTCTTTAGGCACGCCGAACAGGAAAGTTTTTGCTTGCAGGATTTGTAGCCAGTCACGCAGCCGGGAACAAAACAGTGGCTTGTCGCCGGCACATTTTACAAGCCTGGGCAGCGAATTGCCCCACATCCAAGTGGAAACTCCTCTAGGATGCTGCTTCAAAGCGCTGCGAAGGCAGCTAACCGTGTCGACAAAGAGTTTCACTCGTATTAAGCACTTTACGGGCAACGTCGAAGCTCAACTGATCATTCTGACCGGACAAATGCACGCGAGCTTGACGTGTATGCTACAGCGAGCGCCACCTAGCGGATGCATAGCTAAGCGGCGTCAGCCCTTCCCATAGACGCCGCTTGGCGGTAATCACACTTCTCCTTCTAGCCACTGTAGCGGGGGCAGCAGCCGATCGCTCAGCTAAAATTTTTTTCGCGCGTCGTGTTCCGCTGGCGCTGCGCTCGTCCGCTCCGGTTTCGCTGGCCGCTGGCCGCTCTGCTAAAACTCTTTAATGTGGACAGCGTGCGCTGGCTGCCGAGCGAAGTCTTGACCGCCACCGCGGATGCTTCCGCAGTGTGTTCGTACCTTTAGGGATAAAGGATAAAAGACTAGGCTGACGCCTCTCAAAGACATTGCTACAGGGAACGTTACAACAGTATAAATTGTAACACTTAGACGACTCCCAAAGAACATTGCGCATGAACATTTCTGTTCATGTAGTAAAAAAAGATATTGTACATGACCTAAAGGGGCCCTCAGACACTTCCTCAAGGAATATGGAAACAATACTTACTCAAAGAGCTTATTGCACCTGAATTCAGCGCCGCAAAAGTTCTAAAAATCTCAAGAGACAGTAGGATTGAG
>WOVY01013649.1:0-30623 GCA_013436015.1 Rhipicephalus annulatus
GAAGTCTCATATTGAGGGCCATGGGGAACTTCGGAACGGAAGCTGTCGTACAACAATGCAGAAAACAGCCATCATAAGAAACCTTCAAAAATTCATTTCTACTTTAAGACAAAGTGTAATCATATAACTTGCCATATAAAGAGAACTGCTTCCTTGCTTTTGATGTGGCGAAAAAATTGCACTAATATTACTGAGCTTCATGCATTACACACAATCACCTTTACTTAATACCAAGACCGAATTTGGTGTAGAAGAGGCAGTATTTTTGAAACACTTTACTTTTTACAAACAACACCCAGACGACATCCTGGGAAGTCCAGAAGGCACCACGTGGCCTAATATTTTGTTCTCTGCGATATACTTTAGCATTTTGCTGTTTTCAGAAAAATACAGTAAACGAGCACAATATTTTTTTTTCAAAACACATTTAGGACGGTTGGCAAAATGGCTGGGATGTTTGATGCGTAATTGCCTCACTGCCAGCATTTATTCTTCCGAAGCTCAAGCTATCACCTCTCTGTTACTGCCTCCTCACATACAATGCCTGCATAGGAAAGAAAAAGAAAGGCAGGTCCGACAAAGTTCACAAGGCAAGATATTTTCATGTTGGATAAATTCATTACCATAAACAGCAGCAAAATAACATTCATTTTGAGTAGTCCAAGACACAAGCTATATACCAGCATACTAAGAGCCAAGCACAAACTTTTCAATTGAACGTGTGTGGTGATAGACAGGAAGCACTTATTGCAAGACTGATCAGTCTGTAATTAACTAAATGAAGTACAATGCACTGTTCAATCCAACACCACATAGGCATCTTTGCTATAGCAAAGCCATGTGTCATTGATTCATGCACTAGATGGGACAAATGCAAATGTAACAAAAAAGGTGAAAAAGAAACAAGGGAAAAAAAGAAGAAAAGGGGGATGCAAAGTAGGAGCAGTGTAGCACTACTTTTACTTTGCATTCCCTTTTTCTTTCTTCTTTTTCTATCATTTATCTTTTTTTTTGCTTCCCTTACCCCCAACCTCCGACAGGAGAACACTTTGTATCAGCGCAACCTAACTTGAAAATAAGCAAGGGCTGCACTCTTCTGCGTTATAGGTTTTTTTTTTCAGACAAACATTTCCAACAGGCACACACGCCTATACCAAAAGATGATGTCATTACTGACCCCATTTAAACTAACACGCCAAGGATGACAAGGTGACTTCTAAAAAATAGGTCCTCCTATCGCAACATCGGCCAGCCTGTCTGAAGCACTTCTACTGTTCACCCTGATTACCCCACTAGATGTTTCCATCTGTCGACTCACATCTTCATTTTGGATAACACTAAGACGAGCTTACATTGATGAATACGCACGAAAGTTTAGTGATGTATCATGTATCAGCATTTAGATTGTAATCATATTATTAAGAATTAAGCAACTCTGTTAAAAATTATTGATAGCTTGCTTCCAGGCTTTTTATACTGTAGCCTGAAACTTCGTAATGTCTTCTATGCACATGAACCAGATTGACAACGTAATGCACAACATGCTTAAGAATACTGCGAGGAACAAGATAACGACAAAACGACCAGCCACCCAAAATTTTCGCTGTACATGTTTATAAAACGTTCATGTACCCCAAACGAGGTGCTTATGATACAAGCCGAAAAAACCTACAAGTAGGGCCTTGGAGTCTTCTGGAAGTAGACGTGTTGCATTTTTTCTGTAGAGGGCTTTACACCCATAAGTGAGGAACAAAACTCCTGTATAATGAAGAATGTTGGCAGCTATCAGTTATAGAAAAACCTAATGCAGCTAATCTTCCCCGACACATCTGTACATTTAGAGAGGTGACGTAGCTTCTGTGATTGTGGCAGTAACTCCAACAGGACCAGTGCGAAAATTGGCACTACTTGGCTAGACAAATGTCCAAACATGCCTGCCCGACTCCCTCTAGCCATCCTGGCTGAATCTGACACATGATTTCTTAACTGCTGGCTGGACAAAACAAAACCACTGAAGCACTCACAATACACAGCGTGAAGTTCCTCGGAGTGGTCAACTTTGTCTTCTGCGATGAAAGAGCAGCACAGTGTACTGATAAGGCCCTTCTTGCAATTGTTTCCATTGCCACACAGTGACCTTGCTGTTCCTGTCGAAGAGAGCTTCGGGAGCTTGGAGGGTGGTTGCTCTTTTTCTGGGGGCTGCTGCCGCTCCTCGTTTTCTGCTCAAGTCAACCTGCATAAAGTTGTAGACGAGGCTTTAAGAGTTGTATATAATGATATAAAAATTTTCGCTGAACACACATTTCCTCGTGGCACACCGAGGAATTTCTTATAAAACTTAAGGCCTCGTATATGCAAACATTTACAATCGATCCGAAGATGCACTCGACCCTAAAGAAGCAAGTTTGTTACGTAGTGTATATAAAGAAAGGTCATTCAGCACAAACCACAACTACAGTTGCACACGAAAACGACATTTTACACGATCCTGTTTATTTACTTGGTCCATTTTATTTACACGGTCCATTTTACACGATCATGTTTTACACGATCTGGTCTGCATGAGCTCTTGAACCGGGCACCATATAGGTTGAAAGACACACACAGACTTTGAGACAAACCTAGTTTCCCAGTGGAGCATCCTCTTGCACTATAACAACACATCTCAATCTAGTTAGTTGGTCAGAACGAGGTAAAAACAGCTCGCACTTGAAAAGCACGGGCAGAAGGATGACGCCTGCACCCTGTGCTTTCTGTACGTTCTCGTTGAGGGTGCAGTTTTCACCTTATCCTTATGCAATTTCGCATTTATAACATTGTAACATTATAACATTGCATAATCTTTGTGGCGTTAAAGTGTGTGATACCGTCATGTGTATCCCATGTAATTTATAAAAATAGAATACAAGATAGCTTGATTCAAAAATAACAAAGTTCATCCAGTGCCATGTCCTGTAGCCATTCTTTAGGCAAGTGACAGAATGATTTATTCTTCAAAACATATCTTACTTGTAACCACTACAAGAGCTAACTTGTACACTGGCACATTCTGTTTGCCTCTTCAGATTATAAGGTACCTTTTTTACACCAGAAAATCTTCAAGAAGAATAGAAGTGTTGTAATTGTGAAGAAAGAAAAGTAGAAGGAAAAAAAGATATTGATTGATTTGTGGGGTTTAACGTCCCAAAACCACCATATGATTATGAGAGATGCCGTAGTGGAGGGCTCCCGAAATTTTGACCACCTGGGGTTCTTTAACGTGCACCCAAATTTGAGTACACGGGCCTACAACATTTCCGCCTCCATCGGAAATGCAGCCGCCACAGCCGGGATTCGAACCCGTGATCTGCGGGTCAGCAGCCGAGTAGCTTAGCCACTAGACCACCGTGGCGGGGCAGGAAAAAAAAAGATAACCTGCCCTGTACAGGGACCGAGCCTGCGAACTTCGAATAACATGTCCGATGCTCTATCAACTGAGCTACCATGGCGGCCATCCCTCTTCCATTTTGTACGGTATATATGCGCAATTATACATGGAAGAGTCAGTCAGCGCTGCCTGTTACCATTATGGCGAGTGTGGGACACCTTTTTTTTGCCTACTGGCAATTACAATACGATTGCAATTACGTAACGATTACTTCCAATATCCCTATACTTCTTTGGCACCATTATGCATCTGTCCGTCCTCAGAAAATCTGCTAGTCACAGGAGGAGGCAATAGTTCGCCCTCCCACCTAAATGCATGTACTTGAACACATGCACAACTGATAAAAAAAACAAGTCACACACTGCTAAGATTACTGAGATTCACTGTTTCAGATTCATGAGTAAAGGAAAAAACTATAAATTTAAGGGTTTGTTGTCTTTGTTGAACACATTAAAATGAGAACTAGCAGAAAATGATGCCAAACAAACTATAGGGGATGTTATCAAAAGTAACTTTAACAAAATTGTGAGAAGAAAAGTGAACAAAAACGTAACTTGGCAACGATTTTTGACAATTGAATCGACATTACTTTTTATAACATCCCTTTATTTTACTGGGTAATGTTGTCGGGTAATTCTCATTATTAGAGTGGTGAGTAGGCTGACAAAGAAAGTATATGGCATTGATACTTCTTTTGAACACCTAAAAGTTTGAGGAACTTAAAAGAGTGGAAGCTACTTTGAGTAGACCAGAATAATTAGTTGGAGCGAAAAAAAAACGTACACACATTTTTACCAGGCTTTTTAACCTACTTTGAGACATAAAAGTGTATGCTGCCAGTAATGTTAAGTACCATTACTTTTGTCACACTATGCACTGTAGCAGGTGTAGTTAGAGTGGTGATAGTGAAGGATTAATCAAGCACGCCACCAACTGCGTTCACATCAATGGTCGCGTATTTTAAAATATAAACCTGCTGTATAGTAAAAAAATTTTTAGAGCATTTATGATTTTATCCAAATCAAGTTAAACCGACTGGGTAAGCCAACCATTTGCATAAAATCAAAAGGCATAAAGTCATTCATGTATTATAACTATGTGAAAAATTTCAGCAACGCAGGGCAAAGGGACAACAGTTTCATTAAAAACCCCTCTCATTATAACATGCATGAAAAGCACCACACCGGAATATTTTATAGTGCATGTAATATCGAGACTACTAGACTGTCTATTGACCTTTTAGAAGAAGGGTATCTCCTTCACGTTCAAGGGGCAACCACTTAGCCTTTTCCTGAGCTTTTGTGTGAATATTTCCTGAATTTCAGATATCATTAGGATTGATTTAGAGTGAACAGATTTTGCTTATGCATTGAAACCTAGTTCTGTATGTAACTGCAATTATGGGTGCGAAACCACCTCCAAATAATTTTTAACATTTAACTTTTTTTTAACTGGAGCAGCACAACTAGCTATGGGTGCCCAAAAAGTAGCTAGAAACAATACCTTTACCTCTTTGAGCCTTTTGAAAGTGTTCAGCTTCTCAGTGCTCACCTTACAACATTTTTTTAAATACGTGTTTGTGTGCCCACTGCTCTTGCTCCTTGTACAGTGAGGAGGAGCAAATGGCAAGAAGAGACAAGAAAGAAGCACAGCGAAAAAAAGCGAAATAAGCGAGGACCTCTTTTGAATCTTACAATGTGTGTAACATTACTATTGAGACAACATATAGACAAATTATCACGGATATGCATCCATTGTAGAGTCGTACACAGCTGCAACACCACGACTAAATTTCAACCTTGTGTTCGTTAAGGATCACTTTATAGTGGCAAGCTAATGATATCTGCATTTGTTTGGCACATATTAAGATGCAGTGAAATGCGATATGGTAATCTCATTTAGAATGCACGTCATGTGGCTTCATTGTATATGTGGCCACAAGTAACTCTGGCTGCAAAGCAATATGGCAGAGCCTAAACAGACGTCACCGACCACTCCAATCTGAACTTGCCTTTGCTACTTGCCCATTATCATCCCAGCAAAAAATGAATGATTGAATCTGCTACAGATATGTGCTAGCCTATGCTAAGCACCAAGTATGAAGAATGTTTTGTCATTATTGAGATCAGTTATTTGTTCAAGAACACTTGCTGTCAAGCACAAATACATTGCTGTCGAAGCATCAAGACTCAAATATAAAGCAAAAAGAAGTGTCTCTTTAAAAATTACAGGCGACAAGGTGCAAGATAAATATTTGACACACTTGGGATGTAAGGCACGCACAAGAGGTGCTGCCATATTATACTTTTCCTTGTGTTGAAACATGCTTGTTTTACTCACCCAACACATCTGTAAAGATGCCGCGAAAACACCAAGGAGCTGATGCAGCAAGGTTGAACACATGTCCAGGGATTCCACCATTCCTAAGCAGCCCTACAGCCTCCACAGTCCTGCAACCATTTGTAAGATAAATATAGTTCTACCCAAAGTTCTTGGTTTACAGACACACATGCAAGACGCATAACCACTCTATAGGAAGTTTGCATGATAATGCGCTGGGTAGCAAAACGGATGCCATTATCAAGTATTCAGGCCTGCCGCTTCTTTCTTTCCGTTCTTAATTAATCAATCCATGGTTAATAAATGTTCCCCCAATGTGAAGTGTACTGGCAGTCCGGTGAAGAATTGCAATGTATTTCAAACACAGTCCAATTCATGGCAAGTAAGCATGCAATAGCGATTTGTCAGCTGTTCGAGAAAGAGTATGAAGTTTAGCTAAAACCCATGTTTTTTATAAACACCATTCAATTTGATATAAAAGTTGTGAGCATTATGTGAAGGAACATGGATTCATGTTTAATCAATGATTTCTTATAATGTACTGATATGAATGCAACAAACTGAATATGAATTGATAATTTTTGCTTGAGAATTTAGAGTTATGAACACTATCGCACTTGCCAGCTGCATCTTGTCCAAAACAGTGGCAAAATAGGCTAGTTTCTGTAGGTGAGCAGTAATGAGCAGTGCAAAGTAACAACAAGAAACACCAGTAACAACAGTACGGGGCAAGCACAGACTCCCAACTGTACAATTTATTGCACAAAAGTTCGCCTGAATATCAGTCCGACAACTCGTGCAAATGATGGTCCAGTTGGGAATGAACAAGTTACGAAATCAACAATGCCTGCTTTCACTAACAGGACCCTCATTCACATAAAGTATGCAGCGATAGGCCCCCTACCAAGGTACGTCACAGCATGATGTCACTGGCACATGTAAAAGGTGTGGCTGGAAAAACACTCCCGCTGGTGGCTCAGCCCGGTACAGTCGTGCGGTGTTTGGGGCAAGTTTTAATTTTTCAAAGCTTACACTTCACGTTACAATGTCGACATTAGCTGTAGTATGTGTCAGCAAACGTCTAGCTGTGTGGTAAAATATTTGCCACGCTGTCTGTTTATCTTGAAGAAGTGAACACACGTAATGGCCTGTGCGAGGAACAGCGGCATAGTCTTCAAAAATGTGCACTGTTGATTGCGGCATGTAGTGTGCATTGAAAGGTACTGAGAATATCGGTTCAACTGAGAATATTGTGTGTGGTGTGTGCAGTGTCCATAATAATGTGTCTTGTTTGCCAAGACGTTAGCACTCAGGGCAGGGACCGGTCGATGAATAAACTTGATTCGACATTTTAGTCAAGGTAAATATGAACTTGACGTGACCATCTGCGAGTGGGTACATCTCGGTGTTTGCGCTGTGTGCAGAAAAAAATTGCATGGTCACCGGGCTGGAAGATACCTTGTTTGTGCTCAAACAGCCAAACACCTGATGAGTTAGATGAGAAATATTAACGCATCAAAACTATAAGTGCTTGCATCAGCAACTACACAACAGCGTGATAACCGCACCCCTGCCACACAGCAGCGAAACATATTTTGAACATGCTGGCAGTGTATTATTTTATAAAAAGCAACTCTGGCAGATTACAAAATCTCACATTGTGCATGCAAGTTTTCTTCAAAGTCAGGCATACAATGTAGGTGCTGGCCGGTACATTATTAGTTACAAGCAAAACTAATTATTACTAAGTATTAGTTACTTGCAGGTACACATGCAGATTGCACGAACACCTCTCTCTCTACACTAGGCACACACATTATATCTTTCAACAAGCACACGCCACTGTTTCGGGGCATAATAACGCTCTACCGTGAACGTATGCTAATCAACCCACTTAGGCGGTTGGCTAGGTGAATCAAGCCAAGTTACAAATTGTATCGTACGCCCGCGAACGTAAACAAAATGCTGCTTTGCATCAAATGGCACTGCAGGCTTCGTTTAATCAACAACGTAGCAAGCGCCATGTGCGTCTTCCTCACTACGTTGCACATATGAAAAAATCGATCCCCATACACATGCATGTTGCCGCAGTTGTCTCGAATTAGCTCCAGTAAGGCCGCGCCGATGCGCCATGGCTCTGCTGGCGTTAGCGTTGTCAAAGCGAATCGGCAACCGCACTCGCAAAGGCGCGTAAGGTTGCCGTTTCACGACGCCTCGTTCGAGTGCAGCAACACACACTTGCACTGAGTGGCATACTTGGTCTACATAAAAAAGTGTCCTCCTTACCTTTAGTTTCTTTCACACTGTCCTGCGGGAAGCAACCACAGGCGTCAGCCGTCACCTCGGAGTCCTTCGAGCGCCCGCCTAACCCGCCGATTCCTTGGACGACTCGCACTTGATCCGCACTCGAACCGCGGGAACAGGGCGCAATCTTAGCACATCTTACGAACGAGGAACGGCCCTTCCTTGCGTAAATTTAACATTTCGTGCTCTCGTGTGTAGCAGCGCGAACACATGAGATGCAACGAAACGGTATGCCTACGTTAACAAAGAAGACAAACAACATGTGGTATTAGCTGTGAATGGATTTGACTTGGATATCTATGTGAGGAAAATAAAAAAAAACATCTGTCGCTGCTATAAACTGAAAAAAAGTACGTTATCTGGCAAAATAACTTTAAAAGTGATAAACGGTTATTCAAAAAACAAGTTACAACCTATGAATATTTTCAAAGGTCTGTTTTGTTTTTGTTCTAGCAGACGACAGCCTCCTACTGCTTCTACGACTAACGTTGTGCGGTTTCACGTTCGGTGCGTGTCGCCGACGCAAAGCTCTACAGTAGTGATATCAGAGTTATCAACCCTCAATGAATCATAGGATGGCTACAAAGCAGTAACATTTTGACATAGTGCAGTACGCAATCTTTCAAGGTATGACATTTCTTTGCTCTGAAGCAAATCGAAGCAAGCTGGCCGGCGCAATCAGCTGACATCGCCGCTACGCGAGGCATGGTCGTGCGCAATAGCGTCGCGCCCCGCGCTCGATTTGTCATCAAGCGATAGAGCTACTAAGTGGAATACAGCTAGATGCAGGGATTAATGTCGTATCATTCTAATTCCCTGTGGTGGCCGACTCAATCGCAAGGGAGCCCCGGGAAACAACCTTCAACTGCTCAAGCTTGTGTGTGGGTGTAAAAATACTTCTTTTCATCCGCGGCGGGGCAGCAATCTATAGTTGAAAGACATGCGAAAAGCATGTGACGTATATACAATCACAAAACATATGCACACAACAATAGATACGATCGCATATCGTACATAAATATGCCAACACATAGCGTGTAAAAAGCAAATTTATATACAAAACTTAAACACACACCATCCTCCACCGCGATTAGCTTAGCAAGCTAACGCCCTCAGTTCACGTACACGAGCTCAACTGAGTGGCGCAGGTTCGAGTCCCGCCAAGTCAAAATTTTTTTTGTTTTTTTTTCAACGTTTTTATTGTGCTGTTATCTTTTCTAATGCCTTAGGTCCTAAAACAAAATAAAAGCAATATTGCGTTCAAGTACGTATGTGGGACTGTGTTTTTTGCGCAACAGTTATTAGTATTGTTATTTTCATTATTAATTTTTTAATTTATTTTATAATATAACAAAAGTAAGGACTAAGGGGAACATTGGGTCTGCTTGATTGTGAAGGCACTCGAGAAGTGAGATAACTCAAACCAAAAAATTTATTTTAGATAAAACTGAGCATTTCACAGCCGGACCAGTTTCTTCAAGGGTAGGCCCTAGGTATGCGCGTCCACCCATCACGTGTGTGTTGTGAAATGAATGACGTGTCGACTATTATGTACATACGAGCGAATGCATCTTTATAAGGACCAGACGTGTGCTTTGTTGTTTTGTTGTTGTGTTTTGTGTTTGTTGTTTGTGTTTTGTTGTTTCCAGAGACTTCTTACAATGACTTTCAAACATTTACTTACCATTGTGATATGTACGTATAAGTGTGTCTTTGCATATCTGTGCCTGAGTTTTCTATTTTCCATGCACTGCTCTGTATGTTTTGCTTCAAGATACGTGTTCAAGTTTCAATCAACGGCTAAGGGGTAGCCGGCGCCATAATGGTGCGCCAACATCTCCTTATATATCATATCAATAAAAAAAAGGTATGCGCGAGACTTGCTATATGACTCATCTCAAGCTGTGGCAGTTGAGGGAAGGCAATATCACCGAGAAGCAGTTCCAAAATATATTTTGGTTGATGTTTTTTGATTCCTCCAAAATAAGGGCTGCACAATTGTGATCGAGCCAAACCAAGAATTGCGGGCACGAAGTCATGAGACAGAAAATGAATAACGTTTATTGTTTGAAAAATTGCCTTTATAAAAGGAAGAGTTGTGGAGTGCTACGTAGCTTAACTCGCAGTAGGAATTTTATATATACATATAGATAGTTTAAAATGGACAATGTTGCACACACAGATATTGGTTAAATTTCTTTGCAGCACAGTTGAAGCATCTATGTAGAACTGAAGCATCAAGAGAAGCTCATGCGTCCTCACTTTATTGCGCTTTACATAGCTTGTATGCGTCCATGCAGCCATGATATGATATATTTTAAAGCATGTGTTTAACCTATAATCTCCTTATTCATTAAAGCTGGCCCATAAGTTGTGTCTTATGTAGCACTACAATTAAAGCGTAATCTGCATGGTGGTCTGAAACAATGCTTTTGAAAATCTCAAAACAACCCAGCTCTATACACGACCATCCGAGCATCAATGATAAACACCATTATATGTCCGTACATATCAGTTGTGCTCTCATACCTAATTATTTTTCTGACCACTCCCTCTGCCCCTACCTCGTTTCTGTCGTGAAGCTGTGGCAAGTTGTGTATAGCTGTATTTATAGTGTAGGAGCACATACTATCAATAAAAATTATTTTTAGGCTACATGCAATTAGTTTTCATAGATTTTCATTTCTTTTGTCGGCGCTCAGGAAAGCTAAGCTCATGGTCGATATTTCAAAATTACATTTCTCTTTGCCAGTGTTAATGAGATCAGTTTCATTAATATTGACAAGTTCTTTCACATTGAATTTAGTTCTCATTATTATTGTTTCTACCAAAAAACAAGCCCTTGAAGTTATGCTTTTTTACTTGATTTGTTTTCGTGTGACAGCATGCAAGTGAATTGACAGTTATTGTCATTCCTTGTGAATGACACATTTTCCGTTTGACAGACTTTAGCACCTGGTCATCTGCAGAAGTTGTATTCATTCTGGAAAAGGGCGAACAGCAGTGACTGACAACACAGACTAGCCTGCGTTATTCTTTTGTACTATATATGTCACTGTGAATTCATTTAAAACTTTATAGAGCTCGGATTTCCTGCTGAAAATGTGACAACAACTGTAGAGTTTCCACATTTTTGCAACAATCCACATGCCTTTCATACACTATTGCACATTTTCGTAAGCACCTTACAAAATCTGTAGATTTCCGTAAGACCTTACATTCTGCATTTTCCTTATGAAAGCTTCTGTACACTCCATACACTTTCCTTATCCTTCCATATCTTCTATAACGAACTCTCCGTATGCTCCATAAGTTTCCTTATCTTTCCGTATACTCCATAAAAAGCTTTCCGTATACGCCATACAATTTCCTTATCCTTCCGTATACTCCATAAGAAGCTTTCCGTAAATGCCATACAACTTCCGTATATTTCCATAAAACTCCTTATGTCTTCCGTATGTAGCATAAGGAAATGTTACGGAGTCCATATATTTTCCGTAAGATTTCATACGGAACGTTTCAGTAGGGACTTCATCTAAGAAGCCAATCGTGCTGCCTTTGTTGAGGTGTTGGTGTTCCCTGCCGAAGTTGGTTACGAGCACGTCAGCTTGTCCATTCTTGAAGTAAGCGATGCCTCCGGCGACGCCGAGCTGTCGGTCTAAGAGGAACTGCCTGTTTCCCTCGATCACGTCTTCAACATCCTCGGTGTTGCCTGTAACTATTGGTATTATGACGCTTGACCTTAGTGGGATGCTTACTTCATCTAGAACACGCAGAATGGCACGGTGCCCTAGAGTGGTCTTCGACTGAATGGTTTGGCCCGTGGAAAGTGTGTTCTGTCTTGGTATAACTATCAGTTAAAGCGCACGAAAAACAGACAGGAAGAGAGGACAGGCGCTTACAGCCTACTGTGATCTGTCTTGATTGAAGGTCGATGATTGCTCGATGTTCGGTCAGAAAATCCATGCCCAAGGTGACATCGCAGGAACACTGCTGCAGGACTATGAAGCACGCTGGGTAAGTACGTCCACTGACAGTCACTGACAGGCAGTTCACTGATACTGATCAGTCCACTGAGGCAGTCCACTGACAGTCCACTGACAGGCAACACGAGATGGCCTCCGGCTGTGCGGATCGCGGGACCATCCCATCTAGTCATTACCTTCTTTAGTTGCTCTGCGAAGGCTCCGCTTATTACATAAAAGTCGGCTCCTATGTCGATAAGTGCTGTTACACTACGGCCGTCTATAAGTACGTCTAGGTCAGAGATTCTGATCTCGAATTGGACGTCAGTCTTGGTGTCGAATCACGGCTTCTGCGAAAGCTGCAAGTGCGGTTGGGGCATGCCATCGAGCTTAGTGCGAAGTGTCGTCATAGCAGCCGTGGTGTCTCCGTCGGGGCGCCGTCGTCGTGCGGTATTATCAGTGGAGGTTCTTCCGTCTATTCGCCGGCAAGCAACCTCGCCTCCAAAGGCTGCTTTACTCAGTTTCCCCTACGAGGGCTCGGGGACCTTCCTCGCGTTGCCGCGGCGTTGCCACGGCCTGGCGATGTGTAGCGGCTGTATCGCGGTCATGGTGATCGTGATGGACGGGTGGGCGGATACTCGGCACTGCGCAAGTAGTCTTCAACTTAACGTGGTCGCTGTCCGGGATGTCGATGTTTTGTCCGGGATGTCGATGGTCGCTGTCGATGTTTTGTATGTGCGCCTTTATACTAGAAAATGCACACACAAGTCATTCTAAGGGCCATAGCGTTAAACACGCTGCGCTGACAGTGCGACGCGGTGTTCAAAAGTGCAAGTGTTACCAACGCTTTGCCAAAACGACACGATGGTGCCACCTGCCCGTCGCTTTGCGTTCTACACCTTATAGCTTCCGAGAATTGCACGACACTTTCTCCGCAGGCACGAAAGCTTTTCTTCGTTTTCGGAGATAACTACCAGATGGCGCTTGTAGCTAACGTGCTTGTAGCTAACGGCGGTTAGACGATAACCTGTTTGTTCTCACTCAGTGTATAGAAATATCTAAAATAGAGAATAGGCCCTTGTACGTGGCTTTTCTAGACATCACTGGGGGATACGACAACGTTATTCAGGAAATTTTGTGGGATATATTGAAAGGAATGGGCATGGGCGACGACTGTATACAGCTTTTGAGGGAGGTATACCCAGAAAATACAGTTTGCATAGAGTGGGAAGGAATGCGTAGCAAAGAGAACGTTGAGGTTAGCAAGGGTCTGAGACAGGGATGTCCTTTGTCCCCGCTGTTATTCATGCTGTACATGGTGAGTATGGAAAAAGCGCTAGAAGGTAGCAACATTGGTTTTAATCTGTCACACAAACAGGGCGGCATGATGATTGAGCAGAAGCTTCCAGGTTTATTTTATGCGGACGATATCGTCTTATTTGCGGACAGTCGAGATGATATACAGCAGCTGGCGAATATATGCGGAAGGGAAGGTGAAGCTCTTGGACTAGGATTCAGTGTAACGAAGTGTGGATTGATGGTATTCAATGATCCCTGTGATCAGACGGTGTCCATACAAGGCCAAGAAATACCGAGGGTAAGTGAATACAAGTACCTTGGAGTATGGGTAAATGAGAGTGATAGATACATGGAGGTACAGGAAAAAGCCTCGGCAGCAAAAGGAAAGAGGAATGCGGCAATAATGAAGCACAGAGCGTTGTGGGGATACAATAGGTATGAGGTGCTTCGAGGTCTGCGGAAGGGTGTAATGGTTCCAGGGCTTACTTTTGGGAACTCAGTGGTGTGCATGAGGGCAGAGGTGCAATCGGGAATGAATGTAAATCAAAGGACTGTGGGACGCCTCGCGTTGGGTGCTCACGGGAAGACGACAAACGAGGCTGTAAAGGGCGATATGGGGTGGGCAGGTTTTGAGGCGAGGGAAGCGCAGAGCAAAATAAGGTTCGAAGAAAGGCTAAGAAATATGAAGGAGAGTAGATGGGCAGAGAAGGTGTTCCGTTATTTGTATAGGAAGAGCGTGGATACACAGTGGAGAAAAAGAACTAGAAGACTCACTAGTAAATATACGGCTGGTATTGTAAGCCATATGTCAACAAAGAGCGTTAAGGGAAAAGTCAGGGAGGCGGAGAGGATTTACTGGATGGCAGCTATGGAGAAAAAACCGGCTTTGAGTAACTACCGAAAGGGCAAAAATGAAATAAGGAGAGAGGCATTTTACGATAATTCAAGGGGAAGCGCTTTACTGTTTGAAGCGAGATCGGGTTGCCTTAGAACGCGTAGTTATAGAGCAAGATTCAGTAAAGAAGAAGAACAATGCACATGCTGCGGGAAAGATAAGGAAACGGCGGAGCATGTTCTGATTGAATGTGGAGATATCCACCCAGGTGTACGTTTGGGCACGAGCCTACAGGAAGCCTTGGGTTTTAGGGACAACAATGGAAAGCTGAACACACCCGCGATTGAAATAAGTAAGAGACGGTTAGAGTATTGGTGGCAGAAAATTAGAGAGAAAGGACAAAAATAAATATTGGAAAAATAAAATATGGACAGTGTGCCGTAAATGGCAGAGAACTTAAGCTGAAAATTTACCTTTTTTCCATTAAGATAGAATTTATCGAAGTAGAGGCATTAGGCCAACATCAAAAAAGAAAAAAGGTTTTTTTTTGTCGAGCCTGGTGGCATACTTGTCACCACCCCGTTATAAAGGGGACGCTCATAGCATCCATCCATCCATCCGTTCGAGGGGCTCGTTCGCTTCCGCTGCACGCTCAAGGCGCTCTAACGCGGCGCCTCCAGAATACCATTCACTGATTATCGTGCGCAGAACATCAAATAAATGTTTTGTTGATTCTTTCCAGACGCAAGACTATCGTCTTTCGACGGCATTTGCAATGTACCGGGCAGATCCGGGGCCAATTTTTTCTTTACAAGGACAACAGGGGAAGCTCATGAACTGGACGTTGGCTCAACTATGTCTTTGGCGAGCACCTTCTCGACTTCCTTTTTAATGATCTGACGCTCCGCAGGAGAAGCGCGGTACTGCCATCGATGTATCAGAGATGCCTCGCCAGTGTTAATGCGGTGCTTCACAATTCTGATTTCACCTAGCGGACGGTCACAGAAGTCGAATGCGTCCATAAACGATTCCAGGACGTGACGGAGCCCGTTAGTTTCATGCGGCAAAAGATCCACCGCGATCATTTTTTTTTCACGTTAGAAGACGGACTCTTTGCCGAGGAACAGGCTCGCGTACAGCTGGGGCGACGCACATCATTGCGGTACAAAGCTGAGGTGATGCAATCCTCAGAGGGTGTCAGCGTGGCGAGGGTGATTCCACACGGAAGCACTTGCGGACACGGAGAAAAGTTCAGCAAAGCGATGCAAGCATGGTTTTTCCGTAACGCATTAATAGTGTGCGGAGAAGCAACACTGTGAGTCAGAAGGACGGATCTAATGGGCGTGAGCACGTAGTCTCCATCAGTTCCAGGTGACGACGCTGTTACGGCAATGCAGGTAACTCTTTGCAGTGACAAACGGACATGTTAAGTAGAGCAGAGACCAACTCGGGGTAGGCTGGGCGAATCAGTCGTACAGGGCAGGTTAAGCTGCGCCGTGCTAGCTGAACAGTCAGTGAGGGCCGAATGGGCAGACAAAAAGTCAATAGCGAAGATAAAATTATTGGTGCAGTTGTTGAGAATAGTGAATATTACAGAGGTTTGATGGCCGGCAATAGTAACGCATGCTGTGCAGACACCAACGACGGAGTCACGCAGCCTTCAGCAACACGAACACAGCGTCAAGGGGCTAGAATCAAGACTTTCTTTCAGCGGTCACGAATGTGCGAGCTCATAACAAAAGTAGGGCGCCAGTGTCGACTAAAGCTTTAACAGATAAACCGTACACTTTTAGATCAATCAAGTTCTGCTTGGTCGGGAGGGTCAACAGAGGAATGGTAGGGCACGTCGTAGCAGCAGCATCACCTCCAGGAACTGCACCAGTTAGTTTTCCTAAGAAAACCATCGGGCGAAGGACGGGGATGGGGAACGGGGTGGCAGAGGAGACCGCGAGACTCTACGTCGTGGTGAAGGTGAACTGCTGTATACACTAAACCAAATCTGACCGTTAAGTGTGTAAATGAGCTTGTCGCCTGACGAACACCCTTTGCTCCCTATTGGGTGTCCAAAAAAGGGTGCTGAGAAAGGGTGCACACCTCAGCATCCTTAAGAAAAGGGTGCAGAGCAAAAATTTTGAAGTGTGTAATGAGTGCACCCTTTAAAAAAGGTGCTGTGATGTCATAACACCCTTTCAAATGGGTGCTGGAAGAGTGCTCCACATCGCCGTACCAGTGGGCGAAATCTAGGATTGATGCTGGAGATGGCTAAAAATGCAGATTGCTGTATACTCTGTAGACCATGCCGAGTGACAGCCCACATACGGTTTGTTAGTACTTGAACACATGTACTAACTCGTCCATTCCACCCTGAACACGTGCACCATGCACGCGTCCGGCCCTCCACAGAGTGCATTCCACAGGCGCTTATGAAACTAGCACTGAAACACAGTGACAGCTCTAGGTGGAGCTTTTGCATCATCGTCTTTCAAAACACAGGGTCTCTGCAGTGAAGCTACTGGTAAGTTGGCTCCAGTGTTTTGCTTTCTCTCTGTGTAGGCAAATAGAGAATCCGGCACTGTTATCGAGAAGTGCTGCAATTGTGCCTTACCCTGTCCAGGTGCTGTTCCTTGGGTTTTAGTTTTTGGCTGCTCTGGATAGAACAAGCTGCACTTCTGAAGAACAGTGTCGAATTTTAGATAAGCTTGTACTGTTGCAAGAGCAAAGTTAGCTTCACCACAAAGGAAGTGTGATTTGGCGAAGCCGCCGTTCAGCAGCAGTCAACAAAGTGGAGCCCCACTTACAGCTGTCTGTACGTTTGTGTACTAGTTACCAAAGTGCCCTCGAGAAGCGCTCGGCAGAGTGCCGGCAGCATTGTGCAATGTTCAAGGTGGAAGTAGGCAATATGTTAATATATACATTAAAGCAAGCTATATTAAATAAATATGTGTGTTCCAATAATCATGAAATCGATCCCAGAGTGCGTATATGGCCTGTGCTACCATTTTTGGTCCAGAATGAATGTAATCTATTCAAGGCCCCTTGCTGCACACATGCATGCACAATTTATGGATGCTTGGTCACCATACAGACATACATGCCTGCAAATTAAAAATTCACAAGTTTCAAATACTGGTGATTATTTCAAATGCCATATACTCACTTTGAAAGACACACAGATAATATTCACTAAATACAGAACCTTCCCACATGCGCTCTTTTAAGCTATGTGTAGCAGACATGAGCTTCTATGCATGTGAGAATGCAAGATATTAGGCCCCAACAAAAATTTATGACAAATAAATTAACACGATGCAAATAGTCACTATTTTATTGTACATAGCATGCAACCGAAAAAGATTGACAATAGTAAACATGAGCTATGACCTTTTGCATCGATTGTAATGGTGAGATTTTTGCGAGTGAGGATCAATCTTCTGTATTTCAAATCTTTTTTCTTACGAATAGACATCTTTTTATGACGAGACTTCTTTTTTAACTTTTAACATTCCGACTTTCCTCCGTGCATAGTAGGTAACAAATAAATTATTTAGAACAACAAAATATAAGTTAGAGGCACCAGCAGTCCAAAGGCGCTTGAGGGTGTTGCCAGTGCCCACAAAATTGAAAAAGAAAATAGATAGGAAAGTAGGTGTGTGGTAAAACATGTGGGCTTATATAACATGCTTTGGTCATCATGCTAAAAGCCTTGACTACAAACTTGCTCAAGGCTTATTTACAGCTCTCCCTTTATATATGTGTGTGTGTTTGTAAACTTGTGCGTTAAAAAATCACAAATTTTGGCAAAGTAATGCAAGTGGTGTTAGATTAATATAATGTGATCATTGAAACACTTGCACATTCCATCTTCAGCTGCCCAGGCGACTTTGGTTCCTTTTACAAAAGTGTGGTCAGGGCGCTCCTTCTCTACAGCACATCCGCACCTGAAAGCCTAAAATGGAGACAGAAGTAATCACTATGAACTTCACAAGACAGTCTGTCCAAGATACAATATGCTTTGTCATGCTGGAGTGTTCTTAGTTCTATATGAGTGGAAGTCAGCATCAAAATTCGCTTTGTTTTCAACAAAAAACATGCTTGTTGGAGGTCCACCAGGCAAAAAACTGTGTAAACAACTTGACAGTACCTGGGGGCCTACAGAGGGTAGCACGTACAACAGATTTCACATACAAAAACAAACAGCATAGTAGAAAGGAAATATATACACAAGAAACATCTGAGCAATGATTCAGCATGATGCACACGTGAAACATGAGTTAGGTTTGAGTAAAAAAGCTAATCATCAAGTGATTGTGCACATCCGATTTGAACAAACCGAATAAGGCACTGAAGTTAATTAGGGTTTTAAAGAATGGTAAAGTGCCAATAAGCAATATTCTAGTCTAGCTCTACAATAGTGTGTCATGTGTGTAGTACTAGTATTTGCCTGTTAGGTATGCTGTAGTCATGAACATATTCAGTTTTCCTAATACCTATAACTTAGTATGTTGCAGTCCAGCTGTTCATGTTTTCACGTTTAATAAATAATTGTTTATGGTAGCATTTAGGTTACAAAATTGATGCTAAAAATTTGGCAGACTCCACGTACTTTGGGAATCGATGTTATGCGAAACACGCATAACATGTATTTTAATTTTTTATTGAGCGATCTTATGAAGTGGAGCTCAATATAAGTACAAATTCTCGCACACACATACGTTAAAAAGCCGCATATGTTTCATTTGTTATAGGGAGATGTCACACCTTTGACAACATTAGCAGTTATTTGCTGTTTCGTAACGAAGCCAACAGAAACATGTATATTAGCCACACTAGAAGTGGTAGGCTGGTATGAAGCACTGGTGTTTGCGCTGGCACTCGCGACGATGGTAGCCCTCAACACTGCTACACAAATACTTCACAGGATGGTGCCTGACTACAATTGACTATGATTCGACCTCACGGCTGCATTATAGGAGTGCACATGTAATAGTTATAAAATTTGATAGCCAGTACTGCAACAACAGTTGATGTTACACAAACATTTGAGACCTTTTAAAAAGTATAACCGAGGCCGGGCATGGGTCTGTGGTAGAATACTTAATTACCAAGCAGAGTACTAGGTTTCAATTCCTGCTAGGACGCTTGACTTTATTCTTTGCATTCATTTGGTCAATGCTGCCTATGTCAGCTTTTTAACATGATAGCGTTGAAGAGCTCGTGTCGCAGAAAACCCGCCGCCGGCGTCTGCCCCGTTGGTTGTGAGCGAAAAATCGTCTGTGCATCTGTGACCGAAAAATCAAGTTACCTAGTTTACAGAAACACAAAATTCCTACTTATGACCTAATGGAGGCGTGTTAATTCCTGCTAAACAAAACCCCCAAGTCGTACTACTAGACACTCAACACAGGGCTTACACACACAAGTCTATTGACATCGGCCCAAAATTAACGTTAGATGTACAGCGCTATTCATTTTCCCCATTTTATGAACTACACAATGCCATGATAATTGTACCCTGGTATTTTGGTGGGCTATATTGCACAAAAAATACAAGGATTATCTCAAAAGAATGGCATCAAATTTTACCAACATGTCATCGAAATAGAGACACAGGCTACTAGTCTTATTCATAATGCTAAGAGCATTTAAGGTAAAGGCATTGAAGATAGCTGGTGGCCTTTTTCACTATCTAGGTATCAATTTTTCACTATCTAGGTATCCAAATTCTGCCATGTCAGTCATAGTTTACTGACATTGCAAGCTCAAGAAAAGTGTGGCTCTGAAGGCATCAACACAGCGTTTCGCCAGATCTTCTAAGAAGGCAGTCTTTAAAATTGCTAATGTTTCCAATTTTTTTGCTATAAATTTCGTGCCTTGCATCCAAATGAACCTCCATCCTACTTGTTTTTTTTTTGCATTCGTGCTCTCACTAACTGCTTACCTTGTCTTGTCAAGTGTTCGTTGACATAAATAGGACTACTTGATCAAAAAGGAAAGGCCACTGTATACAGACGTAAGTTTTTTGTCTTATCCAGAACATTTCATTTGTAAAATTGTTCATAATGCACTACTATTTTTTTCGAACTAGGCTTGTTTGTTCCTACTCTATCTGCAGTGTCAATATCATCACGAGTAATGGTTTGTCCATCATCGCCCAAAAATTTCGGACAGCGTCAAAAGAAAACCCTCATCTGAGACGCCTTTGATGTCAGATAGTTTAACCATGAATACAGTGTAAATTCTTCGATTTTCATTTGAAGTTGCTTATTTTCACCTGAAAGTTTTTTGCGCCGGTTTCAAGGTGCGACAGGCTCTTCATGCAAAGCTTTATTTCTAAAGATAGCGCGTTGACACTGTCACCACCTTCGTTCCACACTTCTTGAAGGACTAAAGTTCAGTATGAATTTTGTGCTTGAAATCCTCTGTTTACCATGACAAACAATTCACAGGAAACATTAGTACTCTTGCTTGGCAGGAGTGCATGCAGTCATACTAACACAATTAAAGCAAGAAATAAGTGTCTCACCTGTGTAAAAATGATTTTGGCAAGCACTGCGAAGACCACACACACTGCTGCCAAACTGAGGAGAATATGGAGAGCACTTCATATAAGCAGGCAGCGTCCAGTAGCATGGTGAGGCACAGCGCATAAGCAGGGTGAACAGAGCTGATGCTTGAAACAATGGTTCAGAGTTAGTTGGTGCTTGAGCTCCTTGACGTCAGGAAATTTCCTTGAGCAGCCTCACTCAAATGAAATGACAGACCGTGCCGAAGAATTTCTGCACCAGTGCAAAAAATTATTTTAATGATGTTTGTCTAGACTGCATGTGCTGCTTGCCATATTGCAGTGAATGGCTAGAAACGCAAGGCTAACATATATTTAGTGGCACGCAACTGAGAAATACAAAAAGGGCATGCTGCAGTATAAATACAACGAAAAACATGCTGCTGCAGAGCTTTTCATGTCGATGTCATACATGTAAATTTTCATTCACCTTTAGAGCTCACTCATGCACGAAGATGAAGTTAGAACTTTTAGATGAAGACACCCCCTTTTAGCTTTATTGACTGCGCGTAATTAAGAGATAAGCATGCGTGAGTAATGCTGTTGCCTGCAGTCAATAAATTCTGTTCTTGAAGCTGACCAATATATGCACGAGTGCATCCTTAGAGGCATATTTGCATTTCTGTAGTTATGATACCCATGTGATGTGTTTCTTAAGTAAATGCCATGCAATATGCATCATATGAATATTTTATTTTGTAAACTTGCAATACCACTGCATAAACATGTCAGTATGCGCTTATGCATCCACTGCAGATAAAGCATAAAGTTAAAGCAATACTGACACATGAATTTTTTACCAAGGTAGTGGTGGGCTCCAGAAATTTCGACCACCTGGGGTTCTTTACCGTGCACACAAATCTGAGAACACAGGCCTACAGCATTTTCACCTTTATCGAAAAAGCAGCCAGCAAGGCCGGAATATCATCCTGCGACCTTCGGGTTAGAAAACGACTGCGACTGGACTTCAATCTCCCTGTTCCCCCGTGTAGGGTGATAGACCGTCTTTGCTGGTCTGGCTAACCTCCCTGCCATTCCTTCTCTACCATTTATTCTCATGAGTTCAACGAATGAAGCTTCCTTCAAACGGCTAACTTTCGGACGTTTATAATTTGCCTGAAATTGAGTTCACTAAATGAATATTGTGTGCTGCTTCGTAGTGATCATTGATCTAAATTGCTCTGGTTGGCTAAAAAGGCGCTACTCCTCACTTCTAATCAAACAGCACAAGCTGTCTGACCATTGGGGAGGAAAAGTGGAAACGCTAAGACAAAACATCAATCTTGAACCCCAAGCCATCACAATGAAGCAGGCAAGCTTCTGCAATATTGACCGGCAACCAGGATCTCAGACACTGCAGATAGCTACATAACATAATGGTTTCCTGACATGACGTAAAAACAGCAGAATCACATATTACCTAACCTGCTTCATTATGATAACGATGCGGCCATAACGTCATTGGCCTCTGTATGCTAATAACAATTTACCTTGCATATCATGTGACATTAACATTCAATATGACGTCTTGAATCTAGCATCCTACCATGTGATCTAAGTACCAACAAGGCGGTTTTAGTGACGTCTGTGCAAGGCAATAAACAACAATCACTTGGTGAACAATATTTTTGATATTATTCAATTGGGCTGATGCGTACATCTTCAAAAAAACGGCAGTTTAGATTTGTTCATTCTTAGATGAATACAATGTCTAAGTTTGCATGTCAGCAACATATGCACGCCTTTGGCACGCATACTGTGATGTATAACCTTATTGTGTTTTTGAGCAATAAATTAGGCATTCATACACTGCACATATCACAGGTCACTTGTAAATCTGCAGCAAGGTCATAAAGAATTTATGATATTAGATAAAGCGTTACACTTGTATTCGAAAGTGCCATTGGAAGTTTTCGTAGATCTTAGTTTTAGAATGTTTGTAGACGTATAGGTATTCGGCAAAGTTTTAACTCCAAAGCGGGCTGCAGCGCCCACAACTCTTTTACAAACCAGAAGAATGCAATGATATGTGAACAGGGGGGAACAAGCAGTACCACCAAAATTGCGCTAGAACGAGTGAACTACTGCTCAACCTAGCGCTTGCACAGCTAAGGTACGGCTATTCGGCCACTCATAGAGAAAATGTATTCACCCAGGCGTAATTGCACGCTTTGAGAACCGCACCTACAGCACGCTGTGTCAAGTTTACGCACACTTAATTAAGCTGAATATCATGGTAATTTAATGTTATACGTGCCTGGTGGATGCAAACACATTTGGTCACACAGGAAAACACATCTACCTTATCGTAGTCACACACATTTAATGATCATGTAGCTGTTGAAAAGAGGACGCGTAACCTATAAAACTTCTTCATATACTTCTTTGGCACAGAAAACGAACAAGGCCGCGTAAATACCAACGCGGACACCACGTTATTCTTCTCCATTCTTCTAAATTAAATACTCAAATATCTAATTCAACGCGAATCACCGGAATTACTCCAACGCACGTGACACACAGACGACGCTTACGGCTTCCATGCGCAGTCTCCGAACGGCGTCCGACGGCATTGCAAAAATAGTGATTCATAACGTGAAGAGCATCGCCCGCCGACTCACAGCATCACAGCGCACATGGCTTTAACCTCCTTCCCCACAGAAAAAATTCATCCGCGCGTAACGTCCCTGCTAGACTTGAGCCTAATGAAATCAGACACGCCAGCAGGCTCGCTACGTTAATATAAAACTCACTCATCGTCTACCAGCTAGAAAAACCTTAGTTCACAACGTTATTATACTATAGCGCTTTCGGTGTTAACCGCGGGAGGAGCCGAGGAACGCGAGCGGAAGCACAACAGCCTGGATCGGGCATGCCGCGGCCTGGCCGGAGAAGCAAATAACAAAGCGTCGACAACAGAAACATCCACCTACATTTTTAGTTTGGCGAGCGCTCGACGGTACAAAGAAGCCGGTCCTCTCTTGAGTATAGTGCATCTTCGTAACAAGCAGCACCGACAGAACACAATAGACAGCGCAAGCACACTTTGAACAACATAAAAAATCGACTTTAAACGCTCGGCACACGGCCGTTGCGGCCTCCAGGAAGATATTGCCATTTCTGTCCTGCTAAAGCCATCGATCCGCATTTGCGCACATAATCTTTTATATAATAAGTAAATAGATTACTTCTGCTTAAATTTTAAGTAAAAGATAGTGAAAATTAGAAGATACGCTAGTGTGTATTGCATAAAATAATTTTTACCTTTGGAAATGACAAAATCACATAACGCCGTATTTGCGCGAAATTTGAAATGTGCAAGAGCGCGCGAAATTTGAAACGTTTGCTTGCTTGTGTATTTCTTATACCGATACCTTGTTAACATCTGTACATTGGTTGAGTGGTTAAGCTGGCTTTTAAAAAGCAGTGTTAAAGCGGTTGTATATTAGTACAAAGTACAGGCAGCAAGCAAAATTTGTCACAACAAAATAAGCGTATTAGTTGGACAAACAATATTTTAGCTGTCTTTAGTGAATTTTCTTTAGGAATATGTTTTAGTCGAGGCTCATTTTAACTTGCTTTGAAGAATATTTCTATGAATAAAATCAAGAAAACGTTTCTTTAATGTTATAATATTACAACGTCAAAGTCCATAGCCCAGCCATAAAAATTGGTAACACCTGTCAACTGATACATTGTAAGGTTAACAAATATTTGTACAACATAAAAACTATTTATCTACCACGGTATTGTTGGTTTGTATTTCTTTGCATTAACAAATGTATGATTTATATATACTGTCATGGACGAAGCTTTGTTTTCAATGTTAGGCGCAATACGAGGCCGAGAGCTGTATATGTGTAGTCACAATCCTGTTGTAGCTCTACAAGCTGCGTACTCCGCCATTGGCTAGTGAGCTTGTAGCGCATGGCTTGGTCAGCGCCGGCCGTGAGGTGACGAGAAAAGAGGCAGCAAGAATGCAAGAACCAGTGCAGAACTTACGTTCAGCCGGGCACTATCGCTATTCAGATATTCGTTACTGCGGTGGGGCTATAATGAGACCATGGTGTCTAACCAGTAGACATCTAAAAGCTGTTAGTTATGCTCTATGACCACGTTACTCACCAAGCTTTGTCGGTGACTGTGCACCCTAATGGGTGCTCATCAGCACCCATTAGTTGTTGCACTCCTTTTTGCACACTAGTTTCCACCCTTTTGATGTGTTCACCCTTCAGGTTCCAGCTTGTAGGGTGCTGAGACGCGAATAGGGTGCTCAAAGGGTGTGCTTAGGGTGTCGGCACCCTTTTTGACACCCTTAAGGGTCAGAATCGGTTTACTGTGTACGGTTGCATTCCGCCACGCGGCCGACGCAGCGTCCGGCCACTGTGTCCGTGTTAAGCGTGAAACTCACCGGCATCAGCATTCTGCGACCGTGGTGACTTTGAGCACGGTGCAACTTGGACGTGCTTGCTGTTAGTTGAGAATACATGCAATGCTGGGGAGAGTAGACGAAACGGTACAGAAAAGGTGTTTTAATACGCACATGCAAGTTGTTACTGTACACACACACACGAAACTACGTATGTGCAAATGGTCCTCCTTGCCTCTTGCTGGACTCAAAAGCGTTGTCCGTTGTCACAAACAGGACCACTGCCCAAACGTCACTGACCTGCAAGGCATTCGTCGTCGTTCCGCTTTGTCATGGTGCCCAACGCGATTTCGCTGAACACTAATTGCTTCATCCGCGTCATCCACCGCACGACACCTGGATATGCACTGGTTCTACGCACTTTGAAACCCAGTGATGGATAAAAGGATTTATAAACGTTGCTAAGAGTACAAGTGACTGCCAGTAAACACTGCGTAGCCAAAAACACGACGCAGAGCACGGATATTTCCGCCACGGCTCAGCACGAGACCAGGAAGGCGCATATATGCCACCAACCGGCGGCGGCCACTCATTGCTAGACCAGCTCCACTGCGCAACGCGTAACCGGAACAACACCGCACTGTTCTCAGTGAATATGGCAGCCATGATGTCCTTTGCTCCAAACCTTTCACGTAGCGCGCCGGCTGGGCATGTCCTCAGCTACCTTTCCTTTCTCCGTGTTGGAGACGAACGAACACTGCCGGCGGCAGTGAAGTGCAGCGTCTATAAAAGCACGCTCACAGCGTTATTCGCCGCACTTCAAGCTTCTGCGCGTGTCTCCAAATGATCGGAAGGCGTTTTTCGCGGACAAGATTGCGTCAGCGACACAGCGCCGCTTATTAAGTCTTGCCTGGCAGCTGCCTGCAGCATCATCATGGGCACAGCTATGTTTGCTTACGACATCATGCACAAACCAATGATCGCACAGCTTCCGAGAGCCTCGTAAAAGCACCTGGCGCAGTGCATTGTGTATGGGGAGGGGGTCTATCCGCCTGCCATTGTAAACTCGCCGCCGAGACGGGCGCCAACGCAATGGTGCGCCGTCGCTCGAGGACATAGTGTTCCCACGAACCGCGCATCATCAAAATGCTAGTCGCGTGATGTTTGGAGTATCCGGCATCGTTTTCTACACGCTAGCCGATCGCAATATGTTGCACGAGTGACAGTTACCTTTTCAAGAAAAGTCAAATCTCTTATTTTGAAGGGTAGTTATCTTTCTTGTTATGTTCCACCTTGAAACCTCTGTTATCGAGCTAACACTATATCGCAAACGTTGGCGGATCCCACGTACAGTGGCAATCGATGATATGCGAAGCACGAATGAGGGACATTGATTGATTGATTGATATGTGGGGTTTACGTCCCAAAACCACCATATGATTATGAGAGACGCCGTAGTGGTGACTCCGAAATTTTGACCACCAGGGGTTCTTTAACGTGCACCCAAATCCGAGCACACGGGCCTACAACATTTCCGCCTCCATCGGAAATGCAGCCGCGCAGCCGGGATTCGAACCCGCGACCTGCGGGTCAGCAGCCGAGTACCTTAGCCACTAGGACCACCACGGCGGGGCGAGGGACATAGATACGTCACTTTAAGATCAGCCAACGTTTCAAGCCATGTCATGATTATCATATTCGGACATTTCATTTACCTTTATCGGCCAATATTGTTACGTGAAACGAATTCGGTATATGTGGAGCAAGCGAAAGGGCCGCGGCTACACTATGGCGTAGCATGTAGTCATGTTTTACATAACGCGTATATGATGATTATGATATTTGAACGCGGCATTTGCCTTCGTCATCATTCACGTCACGTGATACCAAATTTGGTATATGTGAATCTAGCGAAACGGCCGCGAGCGCATCATGAACATATATGTTGTCATGTTCTTCAATGACAAGCATGTCATGATTATTCTGTTTGCACCAGTCATATACTTTCGTCACCCATTGACATCACGTAACACTGAATTTGGTATATGTGAAGCAGCGAAACGACCGTGAGCAACCATAAAGCGTGGCATGTAGTCATGACTTACATGACATGCATGTCATTATTCCATGTTAGGGTCTCTCACTACTGTCAATGTCCTACTATACCAGTTTTGCAATATGTCTAATGAACAAAAACTACCTCAAGAGCAGCAAGACTATGAAATAAAATTCATGACATTCATCACAATTGTATCATGATTTTTTGTGTTATGGACTAGACAGTTATACTGACCACACAGTCACGTTATGCCATACAAGTTTTGGTATCGATACCAATATTGAAATGGCCAGGAGCGCTAAACGTCATAGTCCACTATAGATAGATAGATAGATAGATAGATAGATAGATAGATAGATAGATAGATAGATAGATAGATAGATAGATAGATACGCTCAAAGTCGCCGAAGTTCGCTAAGAAATTATTCGCATTGAATCAATTTTGTTTATCTAGCGGCAGTCAACTGCCGCTAGATAATGTCAGCACCATTATTGCACTTCCTCAGCACGACCACTCACTACGCTCTGTCACCGCGTTTTCTCTGTGTGACATACCGACTCAAGATCATGGGTTCACACTCACGTTCACACTCACGATAACTCACACTAAAAATATTCACTCAGATTAACGCTCACGGCTACTCACACTTGTGTACTCATTTACGTTCATGATCACGCCTACTCGATCACCCTTATGTGTGCTCACGCACGTTTACACTCGCGACTACTTATACTGAGTGCTCACTAGCGTCCACTTACAATCATGAGAACTCACTCCCACTCAAAACTACTCACTCCCGTTCATACTCTGAACTACTCATTTTAATGAGTGCTTTCATACTAACGAGTACTAATTCTCATAAGTGCTCACTCAGGTTCACACTCACGCCTAATCACACTCATGAGTACTCACTTATGTTCATACTTGCTTCTACTCATACTTGGAGTACTCACTCACGTTCATACTCACTTATACTGACACTCACTCCTTTCATACTCATGAATACTCACTCATACTGACCTCGCTTATTGAGTATGAGGGAGTGTACTCATGAGTGAGTTTGCCGAGCTACGCAAAATTAAGAAAGACTCTTCAACATTTTGGAGAAATATTGCCGTGCTAGTTCTCAAAGGCAGATATTTCATTCAGGGAAGAGGCACTGGAAAGGGCCCTCCATGAGTCACCAAGAAACAAAAACGTTTGGCGGGAAGGAAGGGGAGGAGCGGGAGCACAGGACTTGTGCGCCAGCCCCTGGCTAAGCCTATGGCGCAGCGGAGCGAGATGCGCGTCAAGTCGGACTACTTTGCGGAGGAGTACATGAGCAGATGCTCCACTGCCGTAGCTTTTCCTTCATTACCAAGAAAAGTTGTTCGCCAGTATAGAATCATTCATAAGCATTTTGTCTCATGAGAAAAAGGCCGTTAAAGATACACCTGTAAATGTGTTTTAGCTATGTGGCACTTTATTAGGGTCAACTCTTTGCGCGGATGCAGAACCATGGCAGGACTCCCATGCATTAGAGACGCAAAAATTCCATAATCAGACCTTCATGCGTAAAACAAAACGACAAAAGATGTCCGAGACCGCGAAGTACTGTTTCTAAGACACCCAGAATAGAACACGAAATCTATGAGAACGATTCAAATGCCATGAAACCATTTGGGGTTACCAGTTCATTCAACGTTGGATTTTGGTAAGGGGCAACAAGTACGCACAAACACAAGTCTAAACCACACACATACTTGTAACAGTCTAATCGAGCACTCGCTTAATATACACGCATTTTCAAAATCGTACCCCAAGTACCCTACCTAGCAAAGGTAAGTGATATAAAACAACATCTAAGGTTGCGATATTTTCGCTGCATACTCGATATCGTCGGCTGCCACCTGTCACTGTTTATTCTCACCGCCAAAAAGAATTTTCCTTTAGGATCGCTTGAGAAAGAAACACCTTCCATCTATTTCCAGAATGGTTCATGCACTGTGTGGCACGCAGCGGGCAGTCATCTTGCGGGACTTGCGACGAATCAGATGGTCGACAAAGCGGCAAGCGCTGCTTATACTTTGGGACTGCACAGAGTTCTTAGGAATCAACGATGATAACACATCTTGAGGGGACTGCTATAAATGCGTACATTTTTGTTGAAGGGCGACTGTGCCTCAGATTTTTCATCCATGAACTGTGTTACAGTCCCTTATCCGCACGGTGTTTCAAGCATATCGGGAAACGCGCTGGTATAAACTGTTGTATTTTCCGCCCGAAAAAGCTATCAAAGCATTGTAAGTTGATTAATCATCCAGCTGCAAATAGAGTAAGATGCTCTGTGAAACAGAGGAACGCGCTTTGTACCTTGTGCTATTAGTGTCGTATATCTTCCTTCCACTATCCTATGGTGCAGATATACACAGAGCAAACCGGAATGTGCTAGAATGAGAGCTTAAGAGAGCACAATATAGTGTACACAATGCGGTTCAAGGATACATCGGAATCTACTTCCGAGATGGCGGCAGTGGATTGAGGCAGGGAAGTAAAAGGCAAGCCCCACTCACAGGCCTCGCGTGAGATAATAAAGCCTATCACATAAGTAAGTTTGACGGTACATGTGTAAGTTCGCCATCAGTTGTCGCTATTGAAAGAGAGATTGCGTATCTCGATCATTTTGAAGCTCTGTATTTGTTTCAATCTCTATCAACAAAGAGACAGCAGTTTTGCTGACATCGTATTGCAGTGGTTGCTTACTGAACCCTTTACGCATGCCCAATCTTTTTTTTTCACGTATATATGTACACTCCACTATTAAACCATTGCTGAAAGTCAGCGCTCTTTCTATCCTTGCTTTTTATTTCAGTAATTATGCTAACTACTATTATGTTGCGCTGTTGGTATATTCAGTTATGTCCTCCCCGCTTGCCCAAGCTTGCACCCTTCATATCACATTAGATTATACGTAAATTACGTAAATACTTAACGCATAAATGCGTAATGCATAAATACGTAAAATTACGTAATTGCATATATACGCCATTACACGCAAAGGAATGTATAATGGCACTCGAGGCAGAAAGAAATACATATTTAATTCTCACTGTGACGTCCTGAAAAAGTTTCGGCCTCGATCTTTTTATAGGTAAAAGAGAACAAGTCCTGTCAGATCTTGAGCTCAGCGAAGCATTCAGAAACGTCTCCAGATCTATGTTCATTTCTTTAATTTGATTTCCTGCTTCTATAAAGCTGCACTTTGCTAATTTATTTTTTCTGACTAGCGGCTTTTTTATTTTAAAGAGACAATAAAACTTTATTTTGCGACAACGTGTGCGTCTCTTCGCCCAGAGGTGGGTGACTTCCTCATTCAGGGATAAGTTAGATTCAGACTTCCATATTTTTTGGCCAGTTCCTCGTAGAGGGTACGAGTCATCTGTATATATTGGGATTGAGAGGAAAACGAGAATCATCGCCGAA
>WOVY01013650.1:0-135581 GCA_013436015.1 Rhipicephalus annulatus
TAGGTAGAAGTAAGAATGATGATTATGCGCGTGTGCGCTCCTTCCGGCCTCTTCGACTTGTGTTCCCTTCCTAGAACACGCTCGCTCGGCTTGCTGACGAGAAGGTCGTGGGTTGTATCCTTTGTCGTGGCGGTCACCTTTCGATGGAGGCAGAACAGTAAAGGCCCGTGCATTGTATGACGTCAGTGCACGTTAATGAACTCCAGACGGTCATAATTTCCGGAGCCCTCCACTACGGCGTCTCTCAGAATGTCAAGGTTTCGGGACGCGATACTTCGCATAATAATTATGAACTATTTAGAATATTCGTGCAGATTTTTCGTCGTGGAGAGCCTGCTACGAGACTGAAATTTTCGCATCATCACGTGACAATTAGTCACGGAAAAACTGCAATCGGGTAACGTGACGTAAACCTATTCGACGCGACAAAAACAATAACCAACATTTTTGCAATAAGTAGTCACGTTTCTCGGAATTAGGTAACACAGCTAACAAAAGCAGTTACGCGAGTAGAATCGTGTAACACGACGCATTTACTCCCTCGATTTACCCCGCTGCGGTGGTCTAGTGCTAAGGACTCGGCTGCTGACCCGCAGGACGCAGGCTCAAATCCGGCTGCGGCGGCTGCATTTCCGATGGAGGCGGGAAATGTTGTAGGGCCCGTGTGCTCAGATTTGGGTGCACGTTAAAGAATCCCAGGTGGTCGAAATTTCCGGAGCTCTCCACTACGGCGTCTCTCATAATCATATGGTGGTTTTGGAACGTTAAAACCCCACAAATCGATCATCATCAGCATTTTACTCCCTCGACTTTAATTCACGAAACACTTAACAGCGCACTAAATTCACGCAACATCGTCAACAGCTAGTCATAAGACATGGTCGCGCAAGAATATGCAACCGTGATAATGATGATGATGTTTGATGTTTTTGTGGCGCAAGGATCATTTGATGGCCAAAAAGCGCCAGTTCATCTTACTAGGAATATGGACAATGGTTCTGATAAGCGGCTGTATAGGGCCATAAAATTCCTCGCGCTAAGGCGGGTAAAAACATACAAGTAATAAAATCATGACCGTGCCGTGAAAGGGTGTGTGGTTTTAATGGATAAAAAGTTTGTGATAATAAAACGATGGTGGACATGGGTGGCACTAGCACAAGCGCCTCAATCGTTCACCCACCCTTGCGTCGAAGGGCCGCGAGGAAAGTGCGCAGTTGAGGAAACTGGTATCGATGTATTGATAGCGGTTTTGTTGGCGGATCCAGCTAGCTGGTCCACCAGAACGTTGCCTTGTATTTCGCGGTGTCCTGGCACCAGCAAGACTACAAATGCTGCATTGGATGAGTAGACGGTTGCATAAGAGCGAATAAAAGCGAGACGAAGACAAGGTATTGTGTGTTTTAGGAGTTTTAGGAGTGTGTGTTGCGAGTTTAAGGAGTAATGCAACCGTCGCTCACGTAACTGAAATCGCATACCGTTACAGCCACATGTCTAGCTATACAAGCGAAAACAGAACCAAACTAATGGAGCTTCCACGCGTGTTCTGAGACGCCCAACCGTGCGGTTTTGCGCCACATAAAGCTGCTATCCTACATTTAGTGAACTGATATAAATCCCGCTTCGTATTCAACACAACTCAATGATAAAAATAATATTTTACTTCAATTCTCGTGGTTTCACACATCAGATACGAGAAATATTGACAATACAGGCAACAGTTTTCATCGGTATACTGCGCTGTCACTGTGCCTGGTTGCAGCGTATGCGATACGTCCGACGAAGACCAAACAAAAAGAGCATTAGAAGCTTCATTTAACAATTTTCTGGGGTGTACTGCGGTATACGTCTTCAATCGAACCGGTGTACTCGTACTTATGCACCGTAGCGGAGTACAGGTGTTGCGATAGCAGATAATGGTTGTATTTAGCGCCGCACTGTCCGGCCTAGTTGTCGAACTCGATGAGAGTGGATGAACACCGCACGGCTCGCGGACTACTGGTGGCAGAAAAACTTGTGTTGTAGCGGGTGATTATCGTGAAAGCAGTGTCGATGAAGTAGATGGTGGCAGCGCGCATGTTTGCGGCCAAATGCAGTGCACGGCCCCAGTTCATCTGGAGTACATGCAAGACTTAGAGGGGGTGTAAAGCTTGCAAAAACGGGGCTTGCCACACGCTTCGTAGATGGGAGCCCACCGCAAGCGGCTCTCTGCCTGTACCATGAACTGTCCCGCTGTTACGTCGATGTGACCGTCCACCGCCAGGGCTGCCACGGGTTCGTTCGCGCATATCTGATCCCGGCGCAGCCCCGGTACACTGGTGAGGTAATGATGGAGAGTCAGGATCGTATTGTCGCTGAAGGTGGCGCAAACATCGTACACGTCTCTAGATTGGCTCGCCAGTCGTCGGTGATCTGTGAGGAAAAAGTAGTTCACCACGTCTTCGACATGGAGATGAGACGCTCGACGGAAGCGGCGCCATCCAGCAACACCGTCATCATAGCCAGCGTCATTCCGTTTGTGTCGAAGGCCTGCCGAAGCGCGCGCAAGAGCGCCGCAATGATTGCCTGGTCACCGGGGCTTCCACAAACGCGGTCCCGGATCGACCCAATGGACGGTGACACCATCGAGACGAAAGGAGTTCAAGGTGGCGATGACGTTCGCGGTGAGCCGGTCGAGAGTGGCGGGTTCTTGGCCGAGTATGAGAAGTGCGGACCGTCCTCGGAGTAACCTCCCAGTGCTAGCAGAATCTTGACGTTAAGTAGCCCAACTGTTTGTGATGTTTCTCAGCGATGGAGGCCGTAAGAGTAGTCGAAGCTTGGCATGCGGCTGGTGACGCTTCCTTGTCGATTGCCACGGACCATAGATGACGTTGGGCACAGTTCAAAGGGCACAGACCAAAAAGGTAATCATAATTCTGGCCGACAGTTGCTGTAGTTACGGCTCAAGGTGACCGCGTTGTTCCTGAAGAGGCAAAAGACAGGCCTCGCCCGTTCTTTAGATGGACCCAGAGTACCATTCAAGTTCGCCCTTATTGGCATGCTTGGTTCTCGTATCTGCACGGGCTTCAGGCAGGGTTCAGGTGTCGTCACTGTAGGTCTATCGGGCCATCGCGTGGTGCTGCTGCTGCTGATCACGAAGGGTACCAGAAACAACCACATGGAGAAGAACAGTGGCAAGGTCAGGGCTGCCCATAGTACCCACAGCTGAAGACACGCTCTCTCGTCTGAGGGCGTCGGGGGGCGTTCCTCGTTGCGTGCTTGCCGAAACTCGAGGTCCGGGTGTGAGCGACGACGTGTTTTGGTCTTCATTGGCGGTCTCTTCCGCGGGCTCTGGAGGCCTGTGAGCACCAGCAGGATCTCCCGCACTTGCTGCGGGCGCAGGATACGCACCTGTGCTTGCCCCCGAGGCCACTGCTGCCATAGGCTGCTCCTGATGGCGTCACTGTCGGGATCTTCTAAAGGCAGTGGCGAACCGTGTGAGACGGGTTTGAGGTGTTTGGTCAGAGAGGCTTTCGTTAGACGGCGTCTCTTTCATGCGAGAGACCGCGGCCTTGAAGGATCTGAAGGAGCTGAGGATCAGTCGATGCCTTCGCGCCGGGGTGATATTTCTTCTTCTTCGCCGAAAATAATTGGATCGCGCCACGTGCACCATGCCTAAAAACCTCGATGTTTAGTACGTTTGGAACAAATGAAATATTTGATGTGCGAGTTTCTAGAGATGCTTTTATTAATTTTACTATGACATTTTCCGGTTAAAAGCGTGTTACACGAGCGCGATAAAAAACGCACAATCTCGTTACTTTACGTTGTGTTGAGTAGATTACATCACTGGTGGTATTGTGGCCACACATAATGCAACAATATGAACCGTTACATTTAGCTCTTGGCGGAAGATAAAAAAAATGAAAGCAACGAAGATATTGTTAGAAAGTGAGGAAGGAGTCATTGCACTTAATTCGGGTGTTAATTACGTATAAAAGGGAATCCAGGGAGCACAGCTTTCATGATCCCAATTTTTCAGTATACCCTAGTGAACGCGGTTTATTATGATGACGTGTTAATTTGCATTTTGTTTTTAACTATCGAATACAACGAACACATAGTTGCAGGCCAGGCTTCTTTAGCAAAGGGTTGCATGTAGTAAATAGATGACAGTGTTGATTGAATTATGAATATTCCGTGTTTTGTAGAACGACAAGCGAAGAAATGTTTAAGTTGTCCTTGTTCTCGCAAAGGACTTTTCGCATCATGCCTGCGATGGAATTGAACTTCTGACTAATAGCTGCGATGAATATAGCGAGGGACCTGGGAATAAACAATTAGTGTAAGGTAGTTTAAGGGATGCTTGTCTTTGCGTCTATCGTCTAAGCCCGAGCAGTCCAGTATTGATTTTGGTAAATTAGGGGTGGGGGTGGGAGGGGGCAGGTGGAATAGGATTTTCAATAGTTTTTCTAAAAAATACAAGTCTGACCGCTTTCGGGGGTAATATTTCATTTCTGATATTCGCAAGAGACAACGAGCTTTTCTCGTATTAGTAAACTACCTATTCACATTAACACCACAGTTGCTGTTATGGAACTTGCAAGAAGCTTGATTGTGGGGTTTAACGTCCCAAAACCACCATTTGATTATGAGAGACGCCGTTAGTGGAGGGCTCCGGAAATTTTGACCACCTGGGGTTCTTTAACGTGCACCCAAATCTGAGTACACGGGCCTCTAACATTTTCCGCCTCCATCGGAAATGCAGCCGCCGCAGCCAGGAATCGAACCCGCGACCTGCGGGTCAGCAGCCGAGTACCTTAGCCACTAGACCACCGCGGCGGGGCACTTGCAAGAAGCGAGAAAGCGAGGAGTAAATGTTAAATGTGGGAGGTGGTGCCACCACTAGCTCCCCGTACCAGTCGCCATGACGTCATACACTTTGGCGACGTGTGAAACCCACCTCGTTACCCAGCGGTGAAACTGAAGTGCGCTTCCTCTTGACGCGGTGTGAACATAACGCGCCACCTTTCGGGAAAACTTCGTTGAGCCAATGTCGCCAATGTTCGACAATTGAGCTTTGATATCCACGCTTTCACGCGTGGTGGTTCCGGTGGGTAATTTGAAAATGGGAATTGGACATTGTTATTCTCCCATGCGTGACAGTGATATCAATGACGTCACAGCTTTAGAGCGAAACATATAAGTCTAAGCGGATGCATAGTTACACTTTAAACTCCCTTTGTGGTTCTTCTGCTTCAATCCGTTAGCCTCTTTTGAAGGGACAGTAAAGTGAAAGAATAAATAATTTTAGATTACCTAGGCTTCGAAAACTCCCACGCAGTCAAGTCGACCACTATATGTCTATTTACAGATGGGAAACAGAGTGTCAACACCTCTATTCTAAAACTTCCTCCTGAAATGTCCTACGGTGGCACAACGGACTTCAAATTGTTTGGTCGTATTTGAACGCATTCGGCTAAAAGAAGTGTCCCGAAGCGTGGTACGTCCAGTATGGCTCGGCCCAAGTTGCGGAGCTCACTCACTCAGAAAACATATTATGCGCTTTGTTCTCACTCACTCTCACACTCGTCAAAATTTTCCTGTAGCGGACTCACTCGGACTGAGACTCACCAAAACTTAACTCACCCGAACACACCCACACTCGCTACTTGATGCGAGCGTGAGTGGGTCGACTGATGGGTGAGTTCGACGACCTATCATGTCCAGTTCCTTGCTCTTACCCCAGACAGCGTGCTTCGTTTTTTACCCTCTAATGCCCCACGAACAGTTGTGCCTTCAGTAAAATCGCGAGAAATTACTGTTTTCGTGGCGAAACTTTTTATGGCGTAGCTTGTGCGTCCCCCCGTTGTCGTCGTGCGTAACCGCCGGTGGCAGATGCCCGACACGGGATAGAGAAGGAGACAGACGATCGCGATGAATAAAGCTGCTCTTCTTTCATTTTGAGCCTCTACACTGGGTTTCAGCCCCAGGGATGTTTTATTTGCCGTTCAGGAATACGTCACCGCGACTAAACAATTTTCTTGCTAAATTGTGGCCTGACAATTTTTCTTTTCCTTTATTTTTTTCCTTTTAAATCCACAGTCGGCACCTCAAATTATACTTAAATAACTAAAGTTTTTTTAGCAATGAAGCAATGCAGAAAGTGTCGGACAAATTTACCTTATAATCGGCCAATCCCCTTTTTTGGCAAAGGAAAACAACAAGCTGCGATATGGCGGTACTTGTAGTGTTCACTAAATGGACGGACGAATGGACGCACAGATGGACAGACAGACAACCAGACGAATGGATAGACAGACGGACGGACGCAGGGACGAAGAGATGGATCCACTGACAAACGGACGGACACACAGATAGATGGACGTACGAACGGACGGAAGCAAGAGCGAATGGACGGACGGAAGCGCGGATGAACTGACGGATGCTTCACCTCACTCATCATCATTCGCTCCGTGCATATGCTGCAATTTTTTTTCTATTCTTCTAGTACCTGCCACTTTATTATATGAATGAAATGTTGTTTGAGGAACACCTTACTTAGGGCTAATTAGAAATAATTATTTATTGTCGTATAATACGTAAGTCACTGTACCTTGTTCATAACATGTCAAATTTGCAGTAGCTGTGTATCGTGACAGCTATAGTAGCTTTTAGAAGCATCATTGAGGTATCACATTCATTGTATCAAATGTGATAAAGTGGGCATTACTGGGTCAAACACAGAAAAGATAAAGTGCGTTTGAGTATTGTTTGAGCACAATAAAGCACAAATCAGAAAACGCCACTCTAACCCCTAGAGGAGGCTTGGCAGGCGGACAAACGCGTCAAAAAAAAGTGGGTGCAGACGTCATCTTGAGATTCCCGCCTGAAACATCGTGACGTGGAAGATTTCGACGGCGTCCGCTGGATCATACGGCGTTCATAATCGGTAACATTCAAGCACATTGTCAATTTTTATGAAAGAGAACACGCGAGCACGTGGCCTGCACGTTCAAGCGGTAGCAAGCAGAGCCTCTTTTTACAAGGGGTTTACAGTAACCGGGGTGCCGAAGAGGTTACATTAGAGCAGATTGAGGGACTATGGATATACTGTTGTCAGCGCCAGCAAAAGCGTAGCAAATAATATTGAACACTATCACACACAAAACAACTCGGAAGTTGTAGATATACATGTACAAGTTTTCTGCCACACATTAAGGGAACTTCTCAACATTTTTGCAATTGCGTCGTGGTTTTTCACAGACAGAACATCCTGTGGTAGATCGTTCCAAAGACGGAAGGCACACAACAGAGGCGAGTTACATAAGATGTTACTACGTGCATATGGAAATAAATGTGGATCTAGGCGTGAAAAATAACGATGGAAAGGCAGTATGCAAGTGGTAGCAAATGAAGAGTGGTTATGATAAAGGTTGTGAAAATGGTGTATAGCAGGGCTAGCAATCTTCTTTTCGCTAGTAATGGGAGGTTCAGTGGTGCTCAAATGATGAAAGTATATCCAGGTTATGAATCAGGCAGCTGGAGTTCATAAAGATTCAAGTTTGTTAAATAATTATATCCAATATGGGTCCATATAAAAGAGGCAAATGCTATTTTAAACGAAACAAGTGAGGAGTATGCTTTAAGTTTTGTTTTCCAACTAGGTCGATGTAAGTGGCGTTTAATGATTTCATGTTTTTAAAATAATTTATATTTTATTGCGTCCATGTGGGCATTTCAAGACAGCTCGGCGGAAAAGTGATCGCCTAGGTACACTATCAATGCAACTTGTTTTATTGGAATTAAGCTAATCAGATATAGGAATTGAGTGGGGGGGGGTGTTAGGGTTATTTGTAAAAGTTATAACTTATGTTTTGGAAGCGTTATTTTTACCACGTCGGGATGCCATATAGGTCTTTTTGCAAAGCAGTGTGGTTGTTTAGGTTAGTAATCTGTCTGAAAATCACAAAATAGTCGGCAAGTAAGTGAATAGTAGACGCCACATTTTTAGCAATGACGTTAATGTGGACGAGAAACACCATCGGTTCAATTACAGAGCCTCGGGGTACCCCAGATTTAACTTGAAGCAATGTAGATTAAGTTCATTAATTGAAGACTGTGGGGAACTTTGTCAAATGCTTTGGCATAGTCGATAAATATGGCATTAGTTATTGTAGACGAATGAACGGCCTGATGGAGTTCAGTAACCGATTCGACTAATTGTGTTTCGCATGAACTCATGAACTGGAAAACACGTTGGTTAAGAATGAAGCAGGTATGCTCGGTTAAGTACTTCATTACTGCAGATGATATGATGTGTTCTAGTAGTTTGCAGGGCCCCGCCGCGGTGGTCTAGGGGCTAAGGTACTCGGCTGCTGACCCGCAAGTCACGGGATTGAATCCCGGCTGCGGCGGCTGCATTTCCGATGGAGGTAGAAATGCTGTAGGCTTGTGTGCTCAGATTTGGGTGCATGTTGAAGAACCCCAGTTGGTCAAAATTTCTGGAACCCTGCACTACGGCGTCACTCATAATCATATGGGGGTTTCGGGACATTAAACCCATGCATGAGAAGTTTGGAGGGTATGCTGGTTAGTGAAACGAGTCTCGTGTGCCGCGTCCCCGAAAGACGCAGAATGAGAGCATCGTATGCATGCACCGCATGATCAGTAGTGAGCAGCGGTGAGCCATTTCAGTCGGCATGCGAAAGCACGTCAGCTATAGCAGCGCTGCGCTGGCAGTGTACACATGGTAAGCTACAGCCCGGCTCGTTGGTGACCGGAAGCGGCAATTCTGCTCCGTACATGGTCTCCCCCTCTCTGTATACCACAATGCAACACCTTGGTTGATTGATTGATTGATATGTGGGGTTTAACGTCCCAAAACCACTCTATGATTATGAGAGACGCCGTAGTGGAGGGCTCCGGAAATTTAGACCACCTGGGGTTCTTTAACGTGCACCCAAATCTGAGCACACGGGCCTACAACATTTCCGCCTCCATCGGAAATGCAGCCGCCACAGCCGGGATTCGAACCCGCGCCCTGCGGGTCAGCAGCCGAGTGCCTTAGCCACTAGACCACCGTGGCGGGGCACAACACCTTGGTTACCCGAGCACCCCCGAGCTGCGCCACCTGCACCGGCGTCCACGCGTTCCGAATGTCCTATTTCAATCCGTGAGTGTACTGTACAAACATCAAAGCCCACAACAAACAAGCAATGACACGCAGTTGGCATTTGTAGCCAGTGACAATGCTAATAAATGTGGTGAAATAGGTGGCGCACACTTACCCACGCAAGGTAAAGTGCCACCGTGAAGTTCGAATACTCGGCCGCAAATGCCGAGAGGTTGTCGTCACCGTTGCTTGTAGGTAACCGTGGACCACAGGGTTATGCACTTTTCAATGCCGTCAAAAGTGCAGAGCGACGCGGTGAACGGACGTTCGTTTTCTTCAGATGGCACGTCTAGGTCTGATGACGACTCTAGCTCGACGATCCGCTGTTTGCTCGCAATCAGCTGAACTAGAGCATGCGCAGATCAAGCGTTTTTGAACGCTATCTGGGCTCGGCGTTGCGCAGTAGTTGCGTGATCCACCTGTACAAGGGAAACGGCCATTGTGAACACCGAGTGCTCGGCCGGAAATCGCTCTTTTAGGTGCGAAGCAGCTCATCATCATCATCAATATCATCCTGACTACGTCCACTGCAGGACAAAGGCCTCTCCCATGTTCCGCCAGTTAACTCGGTCCTGTGCTTTCTGCTGCCAATTTATACCTGCAAACTTTTTAATCTCATCTGCCCACCTAACTTCCCACATATATACGAAGCTGCTTATAGCCTTGCTCAATCTGGTGTGTGAGACCCCTCCAAGCTAGCCCAAGCCAACGCTTTCTGAATAGAGGAGGCGCTGCCCAAGCCACGCCACACTGCGCTAGCGCGTTCGGGCCTGCGTAAGTGGTAGTGTGAAAAGGTGTGGCTTCTCCCCTTTACCCCTCCCTCAGAAATCACGTGATGGTGTCGGGGAAGTAGAGTCTGCACACGTGCGCTTAACTCACTTGCTCCCGCTGGCTGTGGCGATGAACCCGCGTGACGTGCTTCAGCAAAAGTTCGGGACGAGTAACTGCGACAGAAACTACGAAGAATTCATGATGGGCTCCACTTGCACGGACGCGTTAACATCGGGCAAGGTGCCTGTCATGAACGGAACTCTAAGGCCCGTATTCACAAACGCTCCTTCACTCCAGGGCTCTCCTCGACTTGACGAGGTCAAGGTGGAGCGTGCTCCTCCTCTCAAGGGGCCGCTGCGTTTCATGAACGCTCGTCCACACTTCCTTCGACAAGGGAGGCCTTGGAAATGCTCTTCACTTGAGCGAACTGCATGCGCCGAGAAAACCGCCCGATAACGACAGTATTCGTAATTGTGGTTAAGAATTGTCTGTCTCTGTACATTAAAAGAACGCTTCTTCTTGTTATTTTTTTATAAACTGGTATTACAGCAAACTACATGTATTTAGAGTGGTAGCGTGGTTTCCCTAAGCCTTGTGCTGGTAGAGTTAGCTAAACCCCCGCTTTAAGTCTGGCAGCAGTCACACCCAGGCAGCTGAACGAACAGCTGATGGAATTTCGTCTGCAGCTGAACGTGTCTACCTGCTTAGTTTATTTTGTCTCGTATGCGTCTATTAATTGCAGTTTATACTTACGGTAGTGTCTGCATGTGTGTAGTTTGAGAGCCTACTTTCGCTGGGGTGACTAACGAACTACGTGAGTGATGACAGGAAGTGCAACAGATGGTTTATTGCTTTGTTTACTTTCGATTTACTGAGAGCCTTCTGATCACTAATGTAGCCACCTAATGTATAACGTGGTGGAATGAGTATTTTTTACTATATATCACATTATATTGGCATGCTTTTAGAATTCACCACCACATTATGTATAAGGATTACTCGTACGTAGATTCGTTCTCGCTACGGGAGTACGTGTACAGTTCCAAATTTCAGGGCCCCGTGCAATATTTATTTTTCTCATTTACTGCGAATTTCAACGTGGACCTTTCGTGGTGTTCTTCTACGTATAATAGGAAATTTGAAGACAATGCTCGCCACTGCTATTCAAGATTATACCAGGGAAACGTTAAAAACTAGGCATGTTATACTCGTGGCTGAGCATTCGAATCAGACTGCTACGCAAGTTAAGAAAAGCGATCGTGTTCGTTTCTTTAACTCTCGGCAAAAAATGAACTTTAAGGTTGTTTTCTTCATTTATCGGCATATACAGTTGGTTAACAGCGACTGGTGTGTGTGTGTGTGTGTGTGTGTGTGTGTGTGTGTGTGTCAACTTTAATATTTTAAAATTCCAAGGAATGAGTTATTGTTTTTGCATTGTTTTTCTATTTGCCCTGCATTTGTGGATGCGTCTAATTTGACAGATTCGCATAGACGTAACCTTTAAATCTATATAGCTTCCGTCTCCAAATTCACACAGTGGCAACGTCTTAAATTTTTTTTCCCGTCTCCATCTGCGTACTCAGAAGCACATTCGTTGCAATGTTTTAGATTTTGTTTGCATTTCATAATTACTGGAAATACCCGTTGAAAAGGATCGTGGTGTCTGTGCTGCGCTGAGCCCCGGCACAACATAATTTATAGGGGATGTTTCATTTTTTTGGAAATCATAAAATTGAAGCCGCATCAGACTTTTGGCGCTGTTCTCTTTTAAAAACGATCTTTTGGGTTCTCTCAACCTTCGAGAGACTGTCGTCAAGAAGCAGCGTATTTTACTCTGCTGAATTATTGAAGACCACTGCAACAAAGCGGTGAAAAATGCTCAAGAGTATTGCAGTCATCACGGATACACCTGGTCAGAACCCTGTAAATAAAATATCCGCTATTGCTGCATCATTAGCATGTCTACCCGTTTGAACCACGCATTCTCAGTACCGTGGAAGAGAAGTGGTGCTGCTTTATATAAACTAAGTTTGATTTTCCTATAACTGCTTTCCTGTAGATTCGGAGAAGTGGTTTTTGCAGTTCTGTCGTATCATGAAAAGACAAACACGACAATAATTATGCATTATTAAATGAACAAAACAGAAATTTTGAATGGCAAATGAACCTTTATTACGTGTGGCTGATGAAGAGCAACGTGGCAAACATAAGAATGAAACTGCAAAGTGTTCATCAATCAAACGTATGCAACCTACGCACTGTAAAGGTAAAGTACGAGTTCGGAGGATATCATAAATAAGATCGAGGAAGTAGACACCATAGCGCGCCTAATGCAGTGCAGTTGCACGCATTCACTGCAGTTTTTGTGTTTTTGTATACAGTCGTGCAAACTCTGCAAAGCATTGATAATACGGCACATTTTAGGAGACCTTTCCTCTGTGTTCTTTTGTCGGCAGCTGGTCCCCTGCACAAAAGAGGCAAGAAATAATATTGGAAAAACGTAATAGCTTGGATACCAAAGCCGATTTTTTTTGAAATTCTAGCGGTGCACAAATTCATTAGTATTTCTCGTGTTCAAGAACTGACATGGTTGTAGTATTGAGCTTTGACTACTTCGACACATGTTTGGCTCAGGCACTTGGGCAGCTGACCAGGCTTATGATTATATAATTTCATTATCTAAGTGCACGAATCAGTGCCATAGCCAGCGATTCTTCTTCGGAGGAGGGAGGATGAGGGGCTGAAATAAAAAAAAACAATCTCATTATGTATCTGCGGTATTTATATTTCATATCTGCGTTTTCATACGACACTCGATGCACTTTTGCGTACATGCAGGTTTCACAAAGCATGACCCTCTGCTTGATCCCCTAAATTTGGGCTTGGTTGTTTATTGGTATTGTGAGCTGCATAGACACTGTATAAGGAAGCTATGTTTAATGCGTAGTAGCTACAGCAGCACACTCGTTGCGCCCAATTGTACTGTGTTGTGCTTTTCCTAAACTGTCTCTAATAGTGATCTGGCCGAAGCAGGAAAAAATAAAAAAAACACAGGAGAACTTACCTTCTCGTTGATACAGACAGTCGTCTAACGGAGGTGTGCTTCGCCGTAAATTTCGGCTAGGGTAGCAAAGATTCACCGGAGAGGAAACCACTCTAAAGTACGGTAAACGCAGCGCATCAAAAGCTTGCTATTCCACTTGCTTGTCAAGCTTTCGTGCCACGCTTGAACTGATGCGGTGTGCGAGCTTCATCAAAACACTTCAAAGCACTGGCGTCCGCAATAAGTATTGTAGCACTCGCACGGCGAGTAAACGCACACCCGAGGGCAGGTAGTCCACTGGCTCATGCACGGAACACAACACATCACGGCACTAGCGAGCGGTCATCTTGACACCACGCCCGCCTGTCCCGGCGCCACAGTAGCAGTTGCCGAGCCTTTTGAAGACAGCTCCGTAGTAAACGCGTACCGTCACTGTCGAAAGAACGCGGCGGTGATAGCCTAATTGATCGAGAAACGCAGTCAAGTTGAGACGAGCTGTGCGATGGACGCGATGTTGGCACAGAAACTTCACTCGAGGGACGATTCAAGGTAACTCGATCGCTTCCTTGACAATTTCGAGGGAATACTCGAGATTTTCTTAAGTGCAGGAAGCGTTTATAGTGAAGGGTGGTCTGTGAATGGGTAAACGCCACTCAAGGAACGTTTCGAGTGAAGGGTCGAGTCGAGGAGCGTTTGTGAATACGGGGGTAAGTCGACCTATGCGCTGCTTCGCAAGGTGCTCATGGTTCCCTTTAGTGGGAGATGGTATAAGTTGTTATTTCACTCTGTTTCTCTCTGTTTTTTGATGCGCAGTAGCTTTTCCTCGAGGTTGTGTCCATCCCTCGGCGACCGTCCGCTCCCACCCCCTCTTCGGTGCATGCACCAACTACGCCTCCAGAGCGCTGTATCCACTTCATTTCTTCTCTCATATTTATTCTTCCGCCACAGATGCGTGCTCCTATATAACGCTGCGCTCGCTCGCTCCGTTGCACACTCCTAACAGCGCTGGGTGTTCGCTTTGCAGCACACACACAGTAATACACACAAATGGAAGAGGCGTAACATAAGCTGTACGCAACATGTACACAGCTTCACAAGCGCACAAATGGAACACACATAAAAACATACATTTGGAAACAACTGGAAACAAGTCAACATCAGTGGTGCTTCGCATCCTCACGTGCTTCCCTTTAGTGGGAAATTACGTAAAGTTTCGGTGTGTTTTTATCGCTGTTCCATTCTGTTTCTTTCATGGTGGGTTTCTTTCTTCCTACTTTTTTTTCTTTCTCCTTACCTTCTTCTCTTTCTATATGTATACACTAAAAAGACAACACAATCGAAGGAGTATTTTAGAATCTTCCATTTGTAGAAGAATTCTGGACAGGTGCGAGGTCTGAAACCGCTTAAGACTGTAACTGTTACGTGGTCAGTCAGTGCAGCTGGAGTTACGAAGCCCAAAATACATTGTAGAAAACCCATAGGAATGAAACTTTCTTAGGTGTTGTTATCACTACTTTGTTCAGAGCCGTTTCCCGCAGCGGATTCGACAAGCACTGTCGTAAGTGAAACTTCCACTACAATGAAGCATAGACTATGGAAGCTAAGAGGGTTCTTGCGAAAGCACGCTTGAAGTGCTTTATGTGAAATATTAAGGCGCCTGTTTAACATTATATGCTCAGCACGGGTTCACAAATTGCCTCAATTTTATCTGCTGTATTGATGCGTGCAATACAAAAGTGGGGGCGAATTTCTTTCAAAGTTCCTCGATAGCAGATTGCGAGAGTTTTGCTTGGCGAAAATTAGGCCACGAAGCAGCGTGCGCGAAGCTACTCACCTGCTTGAATGATCAGTGTATATGTATGCCTGTCACTGCCGCTTTATATGCAGGTTCCGCACACGCGAATCATATTGTCACGTGGTCATGACGGGGAAAAACGTGGAGCTGGAAATATTAACGGTGAAACTCTTTATTGGGAAAATGCGTGCCCTGAAAACAAAAAGCCGAAGTACAAGCAATGCCTGTACACTGATAGTGGTGATAGCAAAGTGAAAACAGAAAAAATCTGGGTTAGCACATGCGGTACATGCAATAACCAGGTCAACTAAGTTTTGAGCATATTAAAGCGCTTAAGAGATGAGGTCGATGTTGTCACTTTCTTCGAAAATAATCCTCGTCTCTTAATGCTGTAAATTGGACAAAAATGAGCTATCTCCAACTATCCGACATATCCCTTCTAAACTAAAGCAATTGTGCGGCAAACCGCGCTGAGTAGACGGCTGCTAGATTCAGATGAGTAAGTAGTCGTAAGCATCGCGCTGGTGTTCACTCGCCTAACTGTGCGGTTGATTACCAAGGAAGCTTGATTCCAAGTGGAGCACAGAACGCTTTATTTTATGGCAGGGGTCTCGAACTCTTCTCAGCCAGTGGGCTGCACTGAGACGTTTCAGACCCGCAAGGACCGGGGCAAAGAAGGAGGTAATAGCGGGGTAGAGGAGAGCAGTTAGTACAAATTGCTAGCGAATGTTTGCGTATGAAAATTCCCATACCCCATAAACCGGTCATTTATGAATATTTGTAGCCAGGATTCTAACAACACGTCCATAACGGTCGCCTATATGACAGTAGATTCAGTCTCAGGAGTGTGCTTCAAGACATGGCGACTATGTCCTCAGGTGTCTCGCGAACGAAATTCTGCATACCAGCAATGCCTGTGTAGCCCGCAATCACACTTCGAGATAATTAAAAAAGGTCAGTATCGCGTTCCTTGCTTAGGCACAAAGGCTAACAAATGAAGGTGATATCAACAAATTGGAAGGTCATGCGCAGAACTGAAAGCAGATCGAAACGTGCCCCGTGTTTCTCGTGCACAAATGACGCACGAAACGTACTCACAGGTAAAGATACACGCGAATACGTGTCTCAGTTGTTGTATATTTCGCTGTATCTGAAAACAGCGCGTTTTTGGCAAATGAAGACTGCAATGATTACAGTAACCACTGTGCACCCGGAAACTACAACAGAATTGTTTAGGGTAAAGCCCGATGCCAGCCAAGACGTTCAATTTTCCCCTCTTCCGCACCGCTAGATAAGGGCGCGCGAGAGAGCATCGCTCCCCTCCTTTAAGCCGGGCAAAGCACGTGATTGGAGCGTGCGCCGCCGCGCGATATGGCGACGCGCCCTCGTTGCGCCATCATGCTGCTAATGCGAAAAACACAATAATTCACCCTGAGATGCCGGTCAGCAGCGGTAAGTGGTAGATATAAATAGCTGCCCTTTTAACGGTGAAGGGCGTGCTCCTCGGGGGCTAAATGGTTAACGCCTCGAGCTCACGATTTAGAGAATTCAGTTTCCAATCCGCGTGCCAGAGTCTTTTTCTGGCTTTTTTATTTCTCGCATTTTCAAATATATTAATACGTATACACATACAGTGAGTGACGCTGGCGGTAAAATTCAGCCGAGAGTGCCCATGTAGTTGCTATCGCAATAAAATGTGGGAACATCACAATCATGTACGGTTGGCGGGCCACAGGTGACAGGCTCGCGGGCCGCGTGTTTGAGACCCCTGTCTAATAGCGAGACTTCTGGCATATATTTGAATATTCTGAAGAAAGATAGCCGGTCTGTACAATAAGTGATTCATATGTTTTGATTAGGCACTGCCCGCAGAAGGAACTTCATGTATCAGAAAAGAAAAACTTAACCGGGCTACGTGCTCATGTGGAGGGTCTAAAGAAGACACAGCGCCCCTTTCTAGACTGTATAAACTGTGCATCTCCTCACTAGAAGGAAGTGGGCGAGAGAAAATACGGAAATACAGGGACCTTAGGTAGTTCATTGACGGGCCAGCTACCCTATACTGGCAAAAATGAGCATAAACGATCAAAGAAAGGAGATGTTACTATACAACAATGGAAACAAAAAACAACGAAAGCAGAAAAGTGGACTGCATAAAGTCTGTCACTGAAACAAGTTCTCCGCAAGCATTGCAACAACGCTATCAACACCTTTCTTTGCTGAGAACGGTCTAACGAAGTGTCGCAACACCTTTTTCCTTCGACAAAAAGCGACTGCCAAGTTTAACATTCGCGACTTCTATTCTGGACAAGCTGAAGTCCGCACACTCAAGCGAACAAATGGACGACTGGGTCCTCGCTTACTAAGCTCGCAGCCGCGGCAGTCGTACACTTTGCGCTATTATTCATTCCGAGCCGAAATGAGTCGCATTGTGTGAAGGTCATGCCAATACACAAAACACTTTTTCAGCAACTACATCGCTCATGTGGTCAATCGCTATAAGTAGCCAAACTTTTGGGCTCATAGACAGCTTAATCTTTTCGAAAAGTTTCTGCTAGCGCAATAGCGTAAATTTGGAAAAATCGAGAAGTTATTAGGGCGGGTAAAAATTATTGCTGACTTTATGAATTAACAGCCACTCTTGGTTACATCTCGGTCATGTTTGTGTGGCTATGCAAAACTTGTTTTTTTTTTTGGAGAACGTCTTTTTTACCTTAAGCACGACCATTAAGAAGCAAAAAACAAGTGTGGGTTGCTTGAAAAACGTCTTGTTGAAACCTGCCCACATTTTGGTTGTGCGCATATTAGTGTTTTTCAAACTCTTATATTCAGAGAAGCTGTGTTTGTACTGAAGTACTGAGGCTATGACAAAGACTAAATTAATGCCTTCTACTTTAACAACGAACTTTGTTGTGTTATGATGTAAAACTATTGTAGGTAAACTAAAGGTGGTCGCAATACCTGCTTTGTTACAGTTATTTCGACGCAAGGCTTTTTGGAAATGTCCTAATAAGACTTCCGTGCTACAATGTGAGCTCGGACGACCTGTTCAGGTTATTGCTGCTTCATTGATTACACATTAAAACTACCATCACGAAGTGCTACGATTCTGAACCCTCGTTCTACAAAACATCATTGTCATCCGCAAAGGCGCTGTAAACATGGCCAACTCTAAAATGACCCGATATGAAAAAGTGAAAATATTTATCTCTTTCAAACCTGCAGTTCTGTAAAAAGGACAGGAAAAAGTTTTGCAGCCAGATGTGACAGAATCGACTCTAAAACTGAAAAAGGTGTCTGAACTATCCTCTACACACCTTCGCAAGAATAGGTACTGACTTTTTTGTGGTCGTCTTTTTTGAAACTCTGCAAAGTGGAAAAAAATGACGAAATACGATAACAATGGCACTAGCCACAACAAAATAACAAATGACGGCTTACTGGTTAACTGCTACATCAGTATCTATTGTACTTTTTCATGTTGTTTCTAAGGTGCTTAACTTGCTATTTACAAAGGGGGTCGTCCATAAAACAAACACATAGCCCGCAGCAGTGAACAGTCTTCATGTCCCAAATATAAGAAACCAGAGCTCACTGTCAGGCCTCAGAATGCATTTACGCTAATCCAGATGTGTAACTCTTGCAAAAGTTCCCGATTTATTGTTATTCTAGTCGAGAAACCTGCCCGCATCACTTAGAAGGTATGCAAGGGGTGTCTAATAGCGAGATAGTACATATAATTTTAATTTGTTTTATGAAATATAGTAATAGTGTGCGGTGGCGGTATAAAAAATGGCAGTGGCTTAGCTCAGCTATGCCAGGATATACGTAGCGTTAGCAATTGTTTAGCTGATTATTCTTAGCTTTCCAGAGTGTCTAGGATTAGCTTGATTATCATGCTTACTGCTGCTGCAATGACACACACGCGGTATACGTATTATGTGGCACATGTACATTTATTTTGCCGGGCAACTACTTCGGGATCCGATGAGTTAAGTTTCTCCACTCTACTGCACCGTTGAGCAGCATTTGCACTCTCCTTCTCCATGGCTATACCACAGTGGCAAACGCCAGTCAGAGGCGCTATCAAGCGGCTCCAGCGCAGTATCAGGTGGCGACTGCACAGGGAAGGCGCGCGCGACGGCGTCCATATGTCTACCAAGGCTATGACGGCACTCCTCTGGAAAGCGCACACCGGCGGCGGCGAGTCGCGCGCGGCCGCGGCCGAGTGCGAGGGAGGTGCCGGCTCCGGTGCGTGACACCACTGATCGTCTGCGCAGCGCATCGAATTGCGCGCACACCGGTGGCAAGCCGCGCGCGGCGGCGGCGGAGTATCATTGCGCATGCGCAGACCAGTGCCACGCAAATTGGCTCAGCGACGCCAGTGTAGCTAACGCTACAAAAGACGACGATGAAGTTTAGTTCAATCAGCTTGCCCTCAAACTGCTGACGTGCTGCAGGAGTTTGTCACAAGTTCAAGGAGGTTTGAGTGTTGAAACCATTCTTCAATTGATTTTATTAGTTTTCCAACATCATATTTAATTCAAATGTGCCGCTTCATTGCGTTATACTGCATTGATAGATATGTGGGGTTTAACGTCCCAAAACCACCATTTGATTATGAGAGACGCCGTAGTGGAGGGCTCCGGAAATTTCGACCACTTGGGGTTCTTTAACGTGCACTCAAATCTGAGCACACGGGCCTACAACATTTCCGCCTCCATCAGAAATGTAGCCGCCGCAGCCGGGATTAGAACCCGCGACCTCCGGGTCAGCAGCCGAGTACCTTAACCACTAGACCACCGCGGCGGGGCTGCGTTATACTGCAGTCAATTTACCAATGCACTACGGGATTCGTCCTGTTTTATCTGTCTTTTTCTTTCTCGTAAATAGAGCAATCGTAACTTGTTGTTGCAACAGACTTTCATGAAAACTATCTGGTTTTTGGCCAATTCGCCAGCGTGGGTTTGCGCCACATCTTCGCGGAACTTGACTTAGAAACATAAGCGGATTTCTATATGACACTTCAAAGCAGGTTTCGGCAATCATTTATGACATGTAGTCTTCCAAAGTCTTCAATATGTAGGTGGTGGCTATTCAAGTGCAATTAGGAGCTCTGTGTCACGAGTGCAAAACTTGCTTTCGGACAGTTTAGACGCCGTAACTAATATATGATTGCTGTGTGTTAGTTTCATGGCGAAAACTTGTACTAACAGGGTAAAAATAAATTAGGCGTATTCAAATTCACCATATTTTTCTTTATCACCCCCTAAGCCTTAGTATATTGTATAGAGGACATGGAGCTTTTTTTTGTATACTGATGGGATGCTCAAAAAAATCGTGTGCAGTAACTCTACGTCAACAAAAACAAAAATATCCCCCGGTTAAAAAAAATCAGGCCGTAAAGGGTTAAATAAAAACAGTTGTTTGTTTTCTGAGGTAAAGTTAATGATGATTTGTAGCCTATTAAAAATAATGCTGACAAATGCATGGGATATAGAGTCCGTCTTTCATAGCCTTATAAATGCGCCAAATGCATTGTGATATTCCGACCAGAACGGGTATAACAGTAACAAACTTGTTGGAGAGAAAGTGCAGCAATTGTGCTAGAAATCGCTATTGTGCAAAAACCCAATTGATATTTACGATAAACAGTTCAATTGTTTCTTGCAAGACTCGCCTGGATATTCTGTTGCAAGAGGCTCAGACTGTCTTCAGGCGAGCAAGAAAAATATACGTATTTGGCATAAACATAATGGCTATAACCCTTGCCGAGGTTCTGATTGTACTGCTGATGATGGTTCCTTCCCAAGCAACGGCGAGAAAGTGCGGTAAGCGGAATATTTACTCTGCAGAATACCAATATTTGGTGTCGCTTAGGAAAAAAGATTGCAAGGTGTTGCTTGCCGAACAAATATTTCCCCGCGAGAAAAACAAGGGACGCGAAAGTCGGGATAAATGTCCGACGTTACCGAAGGGTAAATTTTGCGAAATGTTCACACAGAGAATAGTGGCGTCATGGTGCTTCGACGCAAAAACCTAGAACGTGGCGACGCAGAAAAATAAGACAGCACCGAAGATGGGGAATACTGAAACGAATATGGGCATTGTTTACCCCTTGCTTATATCCACTAGAATGTTTCATGTCGACGCAAACAAGAACAGGAACGAAATAATGACATCGACGCAGAAGTTTTACTGGTGAGAACGATTGGCATGTGGCACAATTTTTGCGCATAATTGGACAACTTCAGTGGAGACCTCGCACAATCATAAAATATGTTCGATCATGATCGTGCTCATAAAGTACATCCTAAATGGTAGGATTATACCGAAGAAGCGCCAATATTGAACCACCATCGAGTACCGACATTGAAGGCGTCATTGCTAGTTTGTATTTTCAAACGCGAGTGGAAGAGCGTATTAGGTCGTTTGTGTTGATCCAGTTAGGGAGCCTACAAGGACACCAAACTTGCATCAAGCGACTGCGTGGAGGTTTTGTTTAGAGCCTCCATTAGCGTAGGTCAAAGCCTTCAAACATTTAGCTTTTCTGGTGTAGTCGATTACTTTTCATTTATTTCTCGTAGTTTTTTTTTCGCGATTGCATACTGCAATTCAAATACAAATGTCTGAACTTTTCTATTCTTTACAGAGGCTTATGCCTGCGGCTACCCGAACCGTAAGTTATACTCTATGATACAAAATTATCGGCCTTAACTTCATGCTAGTCGAAGTGGATCGTCAGATGCAGAAAATGTTCAGTTAAAATTGCCTAAGTATGTGCGCGATCGCCGCAATTTTGCGTGAATACAGTAAAAGTTTTTATGAATTGCCCTTGTGAAAGAGCGAGAGAGAATGATTATAACAAACGTAGGGAGGTTCACTAGACTACGTCCACTTTGCTACTCTACAAGTGAAAAAGGGGGGTAAGGGAGTGAATGAGAGAGAGAGAGAGAGAAGATGTACATTGCGCACAACATACTGCAGTGCAAGGTTTTGGTCGCCCAGTAATGTTGCCTTCAGAAATTGTAGAAGGGCTCGTGTGGCTTTCTGGGCTGATGTATATATACCGTGAGAACATGCACCCAAGACACTTTTCCGAGTAAAGGGACGACCATTCAGTCGCCTCAAAGCACACTAGAGAGTCCAGCGATGTTGTTAGAAGTCGCGGCAGTGGCACAGTACGTGGTCAAGAGTTTCTACGCAATTATAGTTATCACAGTACGGATTAGCTGAATGAGTTCGTAAATAAAGGTCATGCCGACCCGCAACCAACCCAGCATTGTAGCATCACGTTGTGAAGTATGTGAGGGAAGGTGTAGTTGGAATAATAAAACGAGATTCTGTGGGCGACGAACGAAGTTCAATGAAAAATTTCAAATGCCTGTAAGATGATGTTCAGTTGTAAGCATGCTTAACTAAGCTTAACTGAGCTTAACTAAGTCGTAATTACGCTTTCCACGTAGCTTTGGGCGCTCTTGCCGAGGTGTTACCAGTGCATGCCAACATACTAATCCAACATATCGTAGTATTATCAGGGCAACAGCGTGTGGCGTGGGACGGCTGTATAATAAGTAAAAGAAGTCCAGACCACCATGCAGAGCGTTCGAGTGAAGCTTGATGAAGACCAATTTTGAAAGCGACAGTTCTTAGAGTTTAGAAAGAAATACAAGCACCTGATGCAATATTTCCATGTTCCTCGGCTAAGCATGAGAGAGGTTGGTGGACAGATCCCGACGGACACCTGACATAGCCCGACTGAGATACGCATTCGCATTTAAAAACTACACGCTGCAACATCTGCTGTTTAGCGTTGCGGAAGGAATTAGGCCTGAGGGTGGAATTGAAACAAAGTGATTCAAGCACACACAATCCAGCAGTTTAGATAGGGGCAAAAACGTGGAGCATTTCAGTTTTTTTCTTTCTAAAAATGAAGTAAGCAGCGCAATATTTCTTCTTTGCGAAAAAAAATAAAAGTGACAAAACCAGATTTTGTGCAATAGCATGGAAACTTGTAACGTTCGCGAAAATTTAGATATCTTACACACCACATACACGAGGCACCTGTCCTAACTCGTTGAACTTTTTAACATCTCTTGATAACATAGGTTTTGTATGTTTTATCTTCAAATAAAGTATCGTCAGTGTGAACGTGTCAAACCATGTGAAACATATTATAACAAGGGGTGATAGAAAATTATAGTTAATTTGAGAACTCTCTTTTGAGCATCGTAAACGAAGAGGTTTTGTTGTTTAAATATATAGTACTAATACTTTGTGAAATAATTTTATGCAGAGTGTTGGCGACCTCCAGTTTTACAAACAAGAGATGACTGCAAAACTTGCAATAAATGGTACTACAATTCCAGACTCCATCTCTGTCAAGACATTAAAAATGCATCTTGCGTAAAGGGCTGCAACGGTTTCGCAAAAACAAGCGATTGTTTAAGGGCATGTGGGAAGTTGAGAAGAAAATAAAATGATTCGCTGTTTTCAGGTATAAACCAGAAAATAAAAATAAAGGTTTGGCAGAATGCATGCGGAAATTCGCGAAACTTGAATAGGTTACAGCGTATACAATGAGGGTCATCCATTCGTTTTATTCGAAAAGTTTGTAAAAGTGTTGGTTCATTTTTGTGGCCTATGGGAAGAATTTATTTTGCACAAATTTTTTTTTTATTTTGCCAGTAAATGCGCTCAGATACGGCCTCTGTGAGGGGTGTATGGCGACAGCTTCCTTTCTTCAGAGTGGCTGCGTAAGCGTTATTTCACTAGTGTGCATTCAGAGAAGGCTGCAGAAAAAAATGCCTTCATTCCGTACGTCTAATTGTTCTAGCTGATCGCCCACTTAAGTGAAAGTTTATCGAAATAAGCTGGATAATTACTAGGTACTTAATTAAGACTGGCTGACTACTATGTTGCATATGTGCTTGTGAGTATTATACATTTGTCAGCACAACAAAACAAATGTCAACAAGAAGCATTTCTACCGCACGATATTGCTAAAATGAGGCACATATATATAAACAAAACTGGCTCGTCCGTGATTGTGAGAAGATGTGACCATAAAATGTGTACTGGCGTAGCAGATTAGTTGAATATGACAATGGACAAAGTCTGAAAATGGGTGCAGTCGATGTTTTGAAGGCCACATTACCGATACTGTTGAGACGGACAAAGCGAACAGTCATTTTTGTGCATGGTTTTGTGTGCCCCACAAATGTTCTTTATGCCTGTACAGTATAATTTTCTGGGCTTTGTCCAGCATGTGTGTACACAACGAGCAAAGACCTGAAACTATACTGATCTGGAATGAAGTAGTACTGATCTAAACGTCGTCCGAGTCTGGTTTCGTGCGGACATAATACGATGGCTGGGGAAGAGCGGGAGGAGGACAACCTTTACTGAAATCAAATGGTAGTGGAAATAGAAAAAAAAGCACACAAGACAGAGGCTAGATATGGACCCAATAGGCTGCAATTCTACTAGCGGACTCCATAAAATCTTCCAGCCACGGTCTCACCAGATGCGAGGGTGTCACAAGGGACTTCAATTCTCGCCCGCGCACCCCTTCGTCCACTGAAGGTCGCCTGTGTGTTGGGCAAGAAGACTTCCGGCCACTAACCACTCGGCAACGGCGCCACCGCATCTTCTCTATACACCTGTTCCGGACGGGCTACGCATGTGTTCCGAGAAAAAACTTACAGGTGTAACAGGGGAGGCGTACGCCCCGAAGAAGTTTGACTGCTTCGGAATCGGCAGTTGACGCTGCACAAGTGAAGAAGGCTGTCATCGGTGCCGCGAGTCTAGCGTAGGCGGCTGGTATGCGGAGTGTGCCGCACGACGTATTGAGACGGCTGCGACACCAGACGCCCTCGTAGCCTGCCAAGCTGGCGAGAACTTCGGCGGCACCCCCCACCCCTACGTCGACCACCCCCACCCCTACGTGAACCACGATCTTTATTTCTAATTAAAGTCTAATTCTAATTCTAATTAGCCAGCAAGGCGAACTAGCTTCGCATTAGATTTAAGAAGGTATTAAATCATGTATTCCCGCAACGGAATAATGGGTTCTTAATCCTTAAACCCTGCCGACCAACACACAGGACTACAACACACAGCCAATGTATTATTCGCGTAGGGCACAGTAACAACGGTGCTCTCTTGTCATGCCGCCTTTAAGTTGCAGCTTGAACATGATGAGACACTAAAAAAAAAGTGGACCATTCAGCTTTACCTGTTACCATGTTACCTGTGATCAAGTTCCTGTAAGAACATCATGCCAACGCGAAAAAATTTTCAACATAAAGCCTGAACACTTCGCATAAAATTTTTGTGGTCCCCGAGTGTAGAACTGAGTCTTGCCGAGAACACCCCTTTACAGAGTAATCCTGTGCCACTGGAACGTCATTGAGAAGCCCCAGATGGCAGGAATCATTTCAAGTGAGTTGATAAGAATACCAGCATAGCGGAAGAGTGGATTGAAACATCACGCTTATATAACAGCGGCACGCCTACTTGTTGATCTCCGCGTGAACACTGTTCGGTCTACATGGTAGTACACTTGATATGGTGGTAGCTTCTAAGCGTTTTTTTGTGGCACATCACATGGACAGTTAGGTTAATTATAAACAAGCCAAGCGAAAACTAAGAAATAGACTTAGAGGAATAATTTGAAGACCAGTGGAAGGCTTTGCTGGTGGCACAATGCCCTGGCAACCATGCAGCTACGATTGGTGAACAGGGCTCGGGAGGTGGCGGCCAGCCTTGGCTACCTGGACAAAGGAGGCCAACCACCTTCGGGCAGAGGTACAAAGAGCCTGGCCGAAATTAAGTTCGTTTCTCCTTCCGGGTCCGGCAATATTGTCAAGTTCTTTTCCTCGATTTGTTATTACCCCGTTACACTACGTTCACGCAAACCACACCTACGATGTTAGAGAAGCTTCGAGGCTTTAGTAGATCGTTTTGTTAAGATTATGCCCACTTCGAAAACGACACAGATTATTCGAGAACCTTCGTCGCCGCTAGCAATAACGCTTGAATATTGGATGATAAAGGTATAAATTCCGACACGCTTCGCAGCTAGTCAGTTAATCGACGGCCGACGCTCCGTTCGCAGCTATCAATGAAGAGTGCTACTGGAATCCGACTTTCCTTTCATCGGGCACAGGTTCGCCAAAATAAACAGTTTGATCTCAACATACAGCTTCCTGTCTTCGACCACGTCGTGAACACGTGTCAATATTTATCGTTTTAAGCCCAAACTCCATAAGCGCGAAAATGCACGCGACAGCGACGAGCGACGCGACGTAGACCGGCGTCGCGCGATCAGTCGCTAGCGCAGGCAAACCTCATTCACGCGACGGCTTCGGCGAGCGAATTCCACTGTTGCTGGCATGAGGCCATCAACTCGCACCAAGAAAACCGCGTAGCGAGCGGTTTCCAATTTAAAAATAAGATATATTGTTGTGTAATGGAACGAAAAGTGTTTATTATTGCCTTGCAGCATTTTTTATATGCGCATGCGTAATAAACATTGCGTTATTTCTTGTTGCGCATACGTGACTCGGGCAGGGTCACGTGCACCTATGTAGTCTTCGTCTTTTCCGGTTTTTCGCTATTGGCTGCTTGAGCCCAGCACTTCCGGGCGATGAGCGACGGTTTCCAAATCTGGAGAACCGAGCGATCGCGCGAAAACTACCCCGCGACACGTCGCGCGAACGCCATGTTTCGTCGCTCATAGCGTCGCTCGTCGCTGTCGCGTGCATTTTCGCGCTTATGGAGTTTGGCCCTTATTCATTGTAATTTTCTTGACTTATTATGTGCCAGGTGGTCTAAATTTCCGGAGCCCTCCACTACGGCGTCTCTCATAATCATATAGTGGTTTTGGGACGTTAAACCCCACATATCAATCAATTGACTTATTATGTGTTAGCTATTGATCGGCTGCTAATTGGTAATCATAGGGTATTGGTCGTGCAATGGTGGCAGGTCAAGGTCATCAAAATTTTTCTAAAATCTATTGGTGATTATTCGATGACTGTTTAGCTATTTATACGTTTTAAGTGTCATCACTGGAATTCAGCGTTGTGACCCATTCAGGGGTTTTCAGCAAAATAGTAGGTGTTTATTAATCTGCTTGTCACGTATCTACTTCAGTAGACACGGGACGCAGAACGAAAAGATTGCACTCGAATGGATGAGTGACACTCACTCATCCACCTGAGTGTCGTGTGCGTTTCAACAGCTCCACTGTTCAAAACGAGTACAAAGACATGCCTGAAAACTATGATGTATATTAAGATTATTCTACCACGTAACTAGGAGTCATTTTACAGATAGAATGCTTTTCAAACGAAACACGTCATTGAAAAGAAAGTGGTATAATGTAGAAAATAGCCATTCGAAGGTCCTGCTATTTGAGAGATCATATAAAGCCAAACACTGTTGCCAGATGTTGTTGCTCTTTATTCTGTGCACAAGAAGAAATGCAGGACGCTACTTAGCTCAGGCATTACAAAGGTCAAAATTATAGCAATGTCATGCTTTCTTTATAGTACAAAATGTGATAATGTGCAACATAATTTTTTGGTATTCGATCATAGACGCAAAAACCAGGCAGTCCGAGAGGACTGACACCGTACGACTAAATCTCCCCACGCTGTTTGTGCTGCCCGTCAATTCAGTTCGCGTTGCATGAGCAAGATTGAATACCCATTTTTCTGCAATGACACCTGCCAGCACTAGCTAGATTTTTTTTCTTCATGCATCATCTGTATATTTATATTTACCTTTTCACCACTTCACCGCAATGGTGACTCAATGATTGTGATAAAACAAATGGCAAACATTATTCGAAGTAAGGCCAGTGTTTGTTTCCTTAATGATCCAATGCGACGAAACTCTACAAAACACCAGTACAGTCCCTGCATGAACGAATCTATTTTCACGTTCTTGATCGCTACGCGAACAAATTGTCTAGAGCGATGCGCGTGCGTGGGTAGAAGCCGCCCATATCTGCGAACATCATTACACACAGGTACTATAACATAACAAATTAAACGATTGACACCAGCCATGAAGAATGATACGAAAACGGACGTTACAGTTTTCCGCGTTCGCAATCTGACCACAGCTCCGGTCACGGACTACACCGATGGTGAATTCCGGGACACCAAAACGTGTTTTCTTAATTACCTTTTATGGTTTGTGATTTTTCATTTATCATCGTCATATTTTTTGCAACAGCAGCCACACAGTGCTTACTTTATACCGTGTGATGCCTAGACTATTAATTCGCACGTTATCGACACGAATGTAAGCTTTTTTTTTCTGGAATTGAAGCTGAAATCCAAAATCATCAAATTGGGTCATTATATGAACAATGCTACGACGACGTTAGTACTTACTTAGTACAATGTCAAGTTGTTGTTCTACCTGAAGAACTGCATTCCTAGTGGTGTCTGGTACGACGACTGGTGCTTCTGTAGAGCTTCTCAGCGGCAGCGTATTGAAAAATTTCGCGGTCACTGTTATCGGTTGGTTACTGCAGAGCGTGAAAAACCATGCCAAGCTGCCGGATTTACAGAACGCAGCAACGCAACGCCTAACGCCACATCAGAGTTTTCTATGAATGATGTGCGCCGTTCAACTGAGCACCAACCATTGGGCAAAACTAGACAGATGCGAAAGTCGCCTACTAACCTGTGGCTTTCGTTTGTGGCATCGGAAGTTCCACCAGAGAAAGGGGGCCCCAGCAGAACGCATCACGGTCAGGCAGCCGCCAAAGACACTCCATGCAGACAGAGCTGCCCTGCACAAAGGGACCTCAATGTGGCAACATCGCAGAAATGTCTTATGAATCTGCACTTTCAAAGCTCTAATGCCATCACGTGAATTATACTCGCAATGTTCACCCAGATACCCTGAAAACACGCTAAATAATAACGGTACGCTTCAGTAGTTTCATTAACATACATTTGAAGAATCTACATGTATGGTTACATGACCGAATACACTGCTCCTATGGTTATTTATATCATTGTATTTTATTTATTTAGTTATATATTTATTTATTCAATATTTTATTACACACTGTAAACGCGAGCTGCATGAAAGGTAGGCAGAAAAAAAGTAAATCAATCTTGCTAGTTGAACAATACAGTCCTTAGCATACAACTGAGCAAAATAGAAAAAAATACATTTTAAGTAACCCACCCTATACAATCGAAGTGTGCAAAGTAAATGATAGTGTTTTTTTAGTTAGATGTTCCAATCATTGGTGCGCGAAAAAAATGTCAATTAGGTCAGTATGGGCAAAATAAAGAGTTGGATCACTTGGGGTGGTGTGCGAGTTTATTAGCAAGGAACTGATTGATATGTGGGGCTTAACGTCCCAAAACCACCATATGATTATGAGAGACGCCGTAATGGAGGGCTCCGGAAATTTCGACCACCTGGGGTTCTTTAACGTGCACCCAAATCTGAGCACACGGGCCTACAACATTTCCGCCTCCATCAAAAATGCAGCCGCCGCAGCCGGGATTCGAACCCGCGACCTGCGGGTCAGCAGCCGAGTGCCTTAGCCACTAGACCACCGCGGCGGGGCAGCAAGGAACTGTGAAAGGAAGTCAAGCCGCAGTTTGTTCTAGACGGGATTGAAGAGTGGAAATATCATTCGACTGAATCAATTTAGTTGGCGATTTGAAAGCAGATAACTTATTCTTTGAAATTGTTTTGGTTTTTTTTTGTGTTACATCGTGTGTAGGGGCACGAATAAATTCAGGCGTACTCGAGCTTTGGCCTAATTGAGTAATATTGCTGAAAGAGCGCGCTCACATCGTCTCCTCTACAGTTTCGGGCCACCTCGGCATTCATTTCCGAGACTGCGGTTGTGTCCCCGAATTTCAGCTTTGTACCGTCATTAGGCGCCATCGGCACCAGATGATACGCGAAATTTATGAGGCTGCAGAGATAGAAAGGCTGGGCAGTGCATGTGTCAGCACGCCTTCGATTGCGCTATCACTAAAAGAAATAGATTTTCTTCAGAACGTTAGCGCACGTGTTGTTCATGGTGCGTTGTGGCGATGATTACGTGGTTGTTAGGTGGATTCTGTTTCCTTTGTTTTGTATTTTTCTCTTTTTTTTTCAGATACTGCCCAAGTATATACTGTGTGGTTCTAGCAAATAAATCTGGTTGTAAGTCAGTGCCGCTGTCTGTCTCCTTTCTCTTGTCCCTCGTTATTGGCGCTGTTTTAGATGCGGAGCATCTAATACTCGAGGCTTGTTGTGCGGCGCCGTCCGCAAGCTTCCTCCTCCTTCTTCCACCATCTGTGCATCCCTTCCTCCTCTACACACCGCGCGCGCTTCACTCCTCCACCATCTGTGCACCCTTCCTCCTCTACACACCGCGTGCGCTTCTCCTCTTCACGAACATTCGCTAGCTGTATAATGTAGCGCGCATGCGCCGTCACGCTTCGAGAACATTGGCAGCTGACGCGCGCGCATGCGCCGTCACGCTTCGAGAACATCGGCAGCTGACGCGCGCGCATGCGCCGTTGCGCTTCTCCCCCTTCTCGAACATTCGACAGCTGACGCGCGCATGCACCGTCACCCACCATCTGTGCCGCGCGCGCTTCTCCCCTTCGAGAACATTCTACAATTCTAATGATTCTCCAGGGGACGCGCATGCGCCGTCGCGCTTCGAGAACATTCAACAGCTGACAGTGCATGCGCCGTCGCGCTGTATATATACTCAAGGTCGGCGCTCGCTCGCTCAGTTGCCGCTCGTCGGTTGGTTTGTACGGCGCGTCGACGTCCAAGGTCGCGGTGAAATGAATTCCAACAAATCCACAAACACAATGATCGACGTCCCTTCGACCAGCGCCGCCCTTTCGCATACGTGTGTACGTGTTCACTCATTTAACACCCCCTCCTACAACCACGTTAGCCAATTTAGCCATAGACCCAAGTAAGTCGCAATTTAACACCCCATTTCACAACCACGTTAACCAATTTAGCCATCGACCCAAGTAAGTCGCACTTTAACACCCCGTTAACCAATTATATGCTCCGCATCCTCCTCAGTGTTCCCCCGAGGGAAGCTGCGGGCAATTTTTTTTTATGTGAATCATGTCGTTCCAACTCGCCCAAGCAAGCACGTCACGTACGATAAGGGTCGAGACGGCTTGGTTGAGTCCCAGGTTGTTGCTGGGCCTGGCTAGTCACCAGCGAGCCGCTTCCCGCTGAGGCGTCTCCCTGAACGTCAGTCCCGGTGCCTTGGGTACACTCACTCCTGGGCCACTAGGGCGGCAGACCGCTGGCGCTCCGAGGAAACATGAACACTATCTTGGTGTGGTTCTCCCTATAGCTTAACAGGGACGCCGACACTTTAGTACTTGAACTGCATGAACCACCGTTGCAGACGTCCGCCTGCTCTCGTTGCTTGCTTGCTTGTACCTTATGTTCTGGCTCGTATACACACTCCGCGCGTTGTCCGGTTCGCTCGAGCCTCCTTCCTCGTCGCACTCCGTGCTCTTCTCCCGCGATAACATATCAGCATCTCCCTTTTGGTGCCAGTGATCATTGGCACCAACTGACTTTTCGCGGTGTCCCGGCCACGTGCCGCAATCCACATTATCACAGTAAATGTAAGACTACCTCCTGCATTGTGCTTTGGACACTAAATTCACAGATTTAATGTTTTATCAATGTTTTGGTCCACTGGATGAAATAATTCATTAGTGAATATATCTTTCTCGGCAGAATGCAAGAGAGGGTTTTTATAGGTTCCAAACAGAAAGTGAAACAAAAATTGAAAATTTATTCCATTGAGTAATGGATTAGACTTTCCACATTCTCCGCGTGTTAACATTTACGTCGACACTGAAACGCTTCACATAATAAGGCTCACGCCCAATGGCTGTAATCTTCCCGCAGATTGACACTTTGCCGAGGTAATCGCGACAGGGGGGGGGGGGGGGCAGGCTGGCCTCGCAAGGCTCCTCATCTTAATGAGACACGAGCGAGAAACCGCTACATATGCGATAAATGCAACCAGTATAGTTTGCCTTTCAGCGTCATTCATATGCGGAGCGATAGAACTCGCAACCTCGTCGACAGCAACACCTCAACTGTCTATTAAGGTACCGCAAGACGAACGTTGGCAAATACCGCGCGCGCTTTAACTGCCTGTTTACAAGGAATATGACATTCGATGGAAAGTGGTCTATTGCACAAATTAGCCAGAGTCCTGGCAGTTTGCCCGATTACCAAAGCAGGACAATGTTGGGCAGTTATGGTTGCTCTTCGTGTATATAGTGTACATTCAATCGACTGCATCCCAAAATATCCGGATTTCCTTGATGCCTATCGGCACTCTACAGTACTTCTTATCAGAACTTATGTGGGAGTCCCGCCTTCAGTATGTGTGGTCTACCCGAGTCTGTTGCTTGTGAGCACTGGCACATAACCACTCTGGGTGATCAGTCACCCAGAGTCAATCTGATAAAATCAACTTTTGTTCATCCGATGGTTTTTGTTTGTTTCAGAGAGGCACGCAGCCCTCACTGAGTGATGAGCAAGTCACCGCTGTGCCGACCTATGCCTACTTTAGTTTAGTTTGGTTTAGCATACTTTGGTGCGAGAAAAGTGAATTGCAACGACCAACATTAGTGGGATATTAGCAGGAGTAGGTCGACATACGTACGCCCGTCTGTGACGCCACCTCGTCCCTGGACCTGACTGCAAAGTCAGTGGGCAGACTTTTGTTACCATTTCTGCCTGGAAGCTGTCAATCTCGACCGCAAAACGTCATTGGACAGCTTCGGGAGTTGGGTGGTTGGAGGGAAGACTCCACAACGTCAATGGGCAGATTAGGACGAGAATTGATTTGAGGGTAACCCTGCAGCAACAGCAGCATCTCCTGCAAGATAATGACGAATAAAGTTCTAGTTTGGCGACAAGACTGTCTTACTCTTACGGTTTCAGTGCAAGCTCAGTAGTCAGAGACAGGTACAAGTTCTCACCGGTGCTTCTGGGCAACAATTAAACCACGTTCATTGGTGAGCTGCTTTATTAAAGGTCAATTTGATTTTCCTGTGCTCAGAGTTGACTTCCTCTTTTTTTTCTTTCCAAGGCTGCGAAATTGACCAAGGTGGATGCGACAGCAGACATCTAGCAGTGCAAAACATCAGGGTCATTGTACTTATATTTTCATATTATATCAATAAGCTCCTGTAGCTTACCATTTGTACTACCTTGACACTTGGCCACTATTTCTTTTATGCAGCAGTTAGTAAACGCTTATGGCCAAACAACTATTAAAAGGGCACGTTCACCTACACGTCGACTAGTCCATCGTAGAGGTCAAGTTTAACTTCGCTAAGATTTGATAACCTCGAACATGCAGTTAAAGAAATAAAAACATGCAATTGACATAGAAGAAAAAAAATAAAGATGACAGAATAAGGCGTCAACAGGCAACTAACTTTAGTTGAAAAAAAATCTTTATATGCATGCACACACGTGCGCATTTACAGTTGCGCACGACATGGGCAAAACTTTTAACGCTCAAAATATCAAATGCTTAACATAAAAAAATGGCGCTTCAGATTTACGAGGAGTGACAGGCATGTCACCAATACAAAGCTATCGCTTAACGATTTTGAAATATGTGTGCATGCATATAAAAAGGAGCTTCATTCTCTTTGTTATATGCATGCTGACATGCGCGTAGTTACTCGCGTAAGACAAGGACGAACACTTTGACGCTTAACACATCATGAGAGCCAAACACAAAAAATGCACTTCAGTTTTACGAAGGGTAGCAGACGTGTCACTGATGCACATCTCTCCCTTAACATAGATAAGATGTCTTCACGCATATAAAGAACAACTTTTTTCCAGTGTTTATATGCATGCTGACATGAGTGCAGTTACATTCGCGCACAGCATGGGTGAACATTTCACCGTTTAACACATCATTTAGGCCAACATTGATAATATATTAGTGCATGCATATAAATGCAGTTCTCTTATGCTTTTTATATACGTACTGACAGCAGCACAGTTAACTTTGCGCAGAACATGGGCGAATATTTGAACACTTAACACATCATCAAAGCGAACATTGATAAAATATATGTGCATTCATATAAAAAGCAGATGTTTTCTCCTTTTTATATGCATGCTGACATGTTCGCAGTTACATTTGCTCAAAACAAGGGTGAACATTTCACAGTTTGATACATCATAGAAGCCAACATTCATATAATATAATGAAATATATGTGCACGCATATATAAATGAGCTTTTTCTCCTTTTTATATGCATGCTGACATGAACGTAGTTACATTTGCGCACAACAAGGGCGTACATTTTGATGTTTGACACAACATGAAAGCCAACACAGATAAAATATGTGTGCATGCGTATAAAAGGGAGCTTTTTTTTCTTTTTATATGCATGCTGACATGTACGCAGTTGCATTTGCGTAGAACAAGGGCAAATATTTCAACATTTGACACATCATGAAGGCCAACATAGCTAAAATATGTGTGCATGCATATAAAAAGGAGCTTTTTTTCTCTTTTTCATATGCAAGCTGACATGTATGCAGTTGACTTCGCGCACAACAATGGCAACCATTTCAGCGTTTAACACATCATTAAAGCCAACATTGATAAAACATGTGTGCATGCATATTAAAAGGAGCTTTTCTCTCCCTTTTATATGCATGCTGACATGTACGCAGTTACATTTGCGCGCAACAAGAGTGAAAATTTCAACGTTAAACACATCATGAAAGCCAACATTGATCAAATATTTGTGCATGCATATATGAAGGAGCTTTCCTCTCCTTTTTATATGCATGCTGACATGAACGCTGTTACATTTGCACACAACAAGTGTGAACACTTCAACGTTTAACACATGATGAAAGCCAACATTGATAAAATATTTGTGCATGCATATATAAAGGAGCTTTCCTCTCCTTTTTATATGGATGCTGCCATGTACGCGGTTAAACTTGCGCACAACAAGGGCAAACATTTCAACGTTTCACACATTATGAAAGCCAACATAGATAAAATATGTGTGCATGCATAAAAAAGGAGCTTTTTTTCCCTTCTTATATGCATGCTGACATGTGCACAGTTGCAGTTGCGCAGGACGTGGGCGAGTATTCCAACGTTTGACACACCATGAAAGCCAACATTGATAAAATATTAGATATGTGTGCTTGCATATAACAAGGAGATTTTTCTCATTTTTATATGCATGCTGACATTTGCACAGATACAGTTGCGCACAACATGGGCGAACATTTAATTGTTTAACAAATCATGAAAAGCAACATTGATAAAATATGTGTGCATGCAAATAAAAAGGAGCTTTTTTCTCCTTTTTATACGCATCCTGACATGTGAACTGTTACACTTGTGCACAACATGGGTGAACGTTTCAACGTTTAACACATGACGAATGCCAAGCATAAAAAAATTAGACTTCAGATTTTTGAAAGGTGATGATGTGTCACAGAATCACATCTCTCACTGAACATTTATGAAATATGTTTGTATGCATATGAAAGGGAGCTTTTTTTCTCCAGTTAATATCAATGCAGGCATGTGCACAATTATTTGCGCATAATATGGGCGAACATTTCAACGATTAACACATCATGACAGCCAAACTAAAATCTGTGCTTCAGATTTGTGTAGGGCGACAGACGTGTAACTGAAAGACGTACTGGGTGGCGGAAAGAAAGCAAGCCTTTATATGTGAGATTCCTAAGCAGCATGACAGCATTATCTAAATGAAGGAGGTATGCCTTATAGATACGCTGCAGTAAGTGCATTGAACTGATTGTTTTTGGCTTATTTAAATTCATAGAAATGCTGCCTCGAACTTAGCACCAATTTGAAGTTATTGTACATAAAGCAGCTAAGCTCCGACATCACAGAGCGCATTATTTCTGCATGCTAACATTATGACCACACAGACAGCAGAGAGGTGTTACTGGGTTTCAGAAAGGTATAGAACATGCACTGTTTAGTGACGCGCGTTTTTGGTGCGTCTATGATGGATGCATGCGACCGCGCAGGTTGAATATTGAAAAAAAATACTTTCCTGAATATTTACACAAAAAGACTTGCGACAAAAAGCATACAAACCGTATTTCTGTTGATCTGTAAACTAAGTTCTACTGAATGACCCAGGCGAATTGGTTCGCAGTACATTTGGGCAGTTAATACATCGCGTATTCTCGGACCGGGGTTATCGTTTTGAAGATATCGCGTAATCCCGCACCTGGATCAAGGTTATTTATTCAATGAAATCTTCCAAATCGACATACTGCAGCAAACAGACCTGCTTCACAGCTTATTCCTTTTTCGGGTAGCTTGAGATAACCTTGGATAATATGTAGTTCACAGTAGCAAACCTGATTTTTCGTCATGATGCCTTCAATTTCCTGCGAGAACGTTATGACTGATGAGAAAGTGAATAAAGATAGGACATTCGGCGTTAACCATTACCATACCACTTTGCCATTATTTACCTGCACGAAAACTAGATCAACGGAAAAAAGGTTTCAGAAGAAGGGCTAACACTTTCCCTGAGATTTGTGTGGCCACTGAATGTAGAACTGTCTTTTCGAGATCATCCTTTTGCGGAGGGGTGCGGGGCCACTGAAATGTCCCTGAAAAGCCCAAAGCTGTAGAATATTTTCAAGCGAGTTGTTAACGATCACAACAAAGCGGAAGAGTTGATAGAAAAATCGAGCTTATGTCGCTACCACGCACGTATTTGCTAATCACGGTGTGAACGTTGTTAGGCCATCGTTGTAGTACCCTGGTATACTGGTAGTTTGAAAGCGGGTTCTTTAACGGTAATGGTCAATGATTAATTACGTATTGGCTATATTTATTGGTATTGACTAATAATATACGGGTATCCGTCATGCCTAAACAATGTCTTCATCTTCATTGAGAATCTGCATAAAGAATCAATTATTCCATCAATCAACAACTGAAATGATCAGTCATTGGTAGCACAGTGCTGAAATTGGGGAGGTCAGTAACCACACGCGAAACACCCTATGTATTTAATTGGGCAGCGAGAAGGCACGAGTACACAGTAAGTACATCAAGATTTCAGTCTTCTCGCGTTGCCCTTTTTAAGAACCTAGTAAGTCAACTTACCAAATGTCCATTCTTCTGCACTACGATGCACGTAACTCCGGTCTCACTACTCTACCATTAAATGCTGAAGGAGCCGTATTTATTAACGAATAATGTCGTCTCGTAAGAACACACCAGTACATTTGTGCAAATGAATAAGTTCGTGTGCGCAAGATGGAACATACTGGTTATCAAGACCATGCCGTAGAAATTTCCATGTCATTTTCCGTTATGTCGGTGCATCACGAGTGTCCCTGTCTGAGCCTTCGCCTCCTGGAAAGCTTTGTGCGGGAAGTGTTCTTACCATTTAAGCTTTTTTGGTCGGCGTGCTCCCCAAAACTGAGGAACGTCACGAAGCGACCCACTTATTCATCCAGTAACAACGGTTCTCAAGTCGAGAACTATGAATAGTATACAAGTAGAGACCCAAGTAGCTGCGAATCACCACCAGCATATCAATGTTATACAATTATACATGGCAAGATACCTTTGCCCTCAAATCTCGCAAAAAAAGCATGAATTCTTGACAGAGCATCATGCCCCTTTCTATGCACAAACAACACGAATAATAAGTGATTAGGAATGCTCTATACAGAAATGTATTCACATTACAAGCAGCAGCTCAATTCATAGTACAGCGGCAAGAGTTCTCGTATATCAGTGCACCACAAATTTGTGGAACAACGCAATATTAAAGAAAGAGAAAAAATTGGGGATGAACACTCACCACTGAATTTTTATGCAGACTTTTGTGTTGAGGATGTAAGCGGCGCCAGAAGGAACGCCCATGAGCAGCCCCAGCCTGAAAAGATTAATGTGCCTGGGTAGTAGAAGAGCTCTACAAAAAGGTTTTACAACAATGCATGGCAAACGAACCGCCGAGAATAGCACAGCGGCGCCACCAGTGGCTGTTCACCCACGAGCTCCTCCTTTGAGTGTGCGAGGCAGAGTGACCCACTTGGACCTATGGTCTAGCTCGTTCCGAATAGTTCAGGGCTGAAAGTGGACAATGCAGACTCGAGATAAGTCTGTAGCTTGCCGCTGGCAGTGAATTGACGTGGAATTTATAGCACACAAGCTGGCTTGTAATCCTAAACATAGTTTTAAGTCAGTTTGGTTGTCATCACCAAACGTGAGCTTCTTCTTGCCTACGGACTATACTTTAATCGCTACGCAGACACAATAGTTGGGATTTCATTCGTCCACTTTGGCTTAAAGGGCATGTAGATCCAGAAACCCGCTGTCGATTTTATCACCATGATAATGAGGCTGATGTGGTGGAGAATCGACGGAGAATCAGAGGCATCAGACACGAAATCCAATTTAGTTGTAATTCACCATCATTCAAGTCATGGTATCTGGCGCACATATGCTAGTTTTATCGGGGTGTAACGCGAAAATCCGCTTTAGGGCAATAAGTTCTGGTATTTTGTAAGTACGGGAGACAGGTAAAGTGTGCAGGAACTTCAGAGAATCAAGCGCTAGCCGAGATATCGAGCGCTAGCCGGGATATCGAGGCCAGTAATTACAGGCTTTTGTAGCATCAAATGCCGAAGTATACAGGAACGTCAGATTATGCTCCTCCGTCGGTATTTGCAGGTGGAGTGTGAGCCAGTTGCCAGAACTATCAAACGTGTCTGCAAACACTGTGCCAAGAAACAGATGGAGAACGTATATTGAGGCCCGTACTCACAAACGCTCCTCGACTTAATCTAGACCTCAAGGGTACCTTGAGGACTGTTTCGCATTGAGATTTCTGCAACGTGAGAAGACTCAAGGATCCGTTGAGGTCGCATTTAAGTCGAGAAGCGTCTGTGAATACAAGCCCTAGTTTCCCTCTCTCATACATGCGGTTACACTTGCTACACTCTCATCCTGCGCATATTTACTAGTCATCAGTTAGGTGTCACTAGGCTTTGGCTATATGTATAATGGCCATGCTAAGCACACGAAGGCATTTTTAAGAATATAGTGGTTATTGATAAATCTCTTTGGCACATATCTACGCACACACCCGCCGTGTTTCTGTGGACACCTGACGCAGAAGCAAAAGCTTAAATGGCTCCCCTATGTAAAAAAACAAAGAGTACATGGCCGGAACTCTGGATAAATTGTAAGATATTTCTGTCGTCTAATGAGCAGTCGTCGTATCCTTAAACTATTTTCTACAATAAAGAAGGTCTTATGTGGTATATTCAATCTAAAGCCCACGTCATCAATTTTTAAGTGGCTTAATAAAGCACCCAGTGAGATAATAATATTGAGATCTAACAGACAATAAATTCAAGCAATGTATAGGGAAAGTTATTAGAACCACTGTAAAGCAAATTAGAAGAAAGAAATGCGGGTGAAAAAATAACTTGAGCAGGAATTGTAGGTTCGATTCCTGCCCACGGCAACTTATTTTTTCCCCCACTTTTATTGTTTCTTATTTGCTTTACAGTGGTTCTAATAACTCTTCTATGCATTCCTTGCATTTACTGTATGTTAGATCACACACACACACGCACACACTATATATATATATATATATATATATATATATATATATATATATATATATATATATATATATATATATATATATGCGGATGGATTCGCTAGCCTCTTTCTACGGAACGAACATAGTCTGCGTGCAACGCGGTTAGTGGGAGAGAGGCGCTTCTTTCAGTCACGGTGTGTGCGAATGTAGACGCCAACTCCAATGACACATCGCGCACCGCGCGTTTCACCAAATGGTTTGCAACGTGTAGTATGAACTTTCGTACAGGCCTCCGCAGTGAGAGCTGGTGATCATATAACCTCATTAGGCTGTGCACTGTTACAGGGGATCATTTTGCTGGATGTATTACCATGTTGGACGATTATTCAACGTGACACATTAAAATACTAACGTCCAAAGTGTTTTTTTGCTCGAAAAAAATACAATAATTTTGCATGCACTTAGGGTCTAATAGTGGATTCTTTTTATGCAAGTACTCAAGCTGACTGGTGGCTGAATATTTAAACAATCAGGTACACACTCATTAACGTTTTTACTACAGCTCACACACAACAATCATCTTCAATTTCTTTACTAGGAATGCGATACTGAGTACCCTGCAATTATGCCACGCGAATTTGACAGCTCATTATAATTTGTAACCGAAGGGGTTATGGTTGTCGTGCCACCGCAGAAAGGTTCAGCGCACGGATCCTAATTGTCACCACAGTAAGCGGGGATTTTACGGGCTGCACTCTGAACACACACACACACACACACACACACACACACACACACACACACACACACACACACACACACACACACACACACACACACACACACACACACACACAAAAAAATTGGCAGATCCTGCGTACAGTGGGAATCAATGATATGCGAAGCAAAAATGAGGAAGGCTGATATGTCACTTTAAAGGCCAACTCTGGCGATTTTATGAGGCCAATGAATCTCATTTAAATTCCATGGGTGTGTTAATTTGCACATTTTAGTCCTTTATGCCAAATCCCAGGTTTGAGTGATGCACTGACCGTTTGCAAATGAATTTTAAAGATCGCCTAGAAATGTTTACCTCACTTGCCAGAATTATTGGCAACACTGTGTAACGTCATGGTTGGCATGTCAACGGAAGTGACACAACCGATGGCATCGCTATTTTGGCTGCTAGAACATTTATTGTGCTTTCCACAAATATATTCTGTCGAACCTCGCATATGACCTAGAAAGTGCGTATAGTGTACTTCGCCCTCTCGCGTCTTTACATAACCGACATCAGCCAGCTCTCTCTCGGTCACTATTTCATTCGACAACTCAGCGTTTCTCTCACGCACCTTGAGGTTTGTTGTTTTGTATTCAGCTCTACAGGCAATTAAAATCTCCTAGAAACATAACACATCTTTCTGTTGTCAAAGTCATTCAACCATTCTAAAAAAATCTTCCCGTTCGTGCGTTTTGTTCGGTACATAAACACAGAGTATGCCAAGGCATTCCAGAAAAAAAAATAATATACACACAACCAGCCAATCGCACAGACACATTTTCCACAACCGCGTTGCTACTGCGAAAACGACGCAGCCTCCTAAACCCCCAACAACATGAAAAACGCCCACATTAGACCTAGAGCGAAAAATCCGAACCACAAGGCAGTGAAAGCCCTGGTGTGTTTCCTGAGAAAGACGGGCTTGTGTGAACGCCTCTGACATGCGGTGAAGTTCTACACGCTGCACTGAAATTACTGTCAGTCTCCCCCTTTTTTCTTTTCCTTTTCTTCTCTCTTTCTCATCTTTCTTGTCCCCTTCCCTAATCCTCCAATGTAGGGTAGCCAACCGGATGTCCTTCTGGTTAACCTCCCTGCCTTCTCCCTTTCATTGCTTCCTTCCTTCCACATAGCTACGGCAGCGGTGTTTGGCACGGGTATAGCATGGGAATGCTTTCTTCCTTGCTCTGAGTTGTTAGGCCGGTGCTTCGCTGGACTGGCTTTCACAGTTTTTATACTCCGCACCTGTGGAACCAGTATACGGCCTCCAGCTCTACCAAATAGTACGTCACACGCAGACAGGGTGCTCGGTTGTGCTTCGGTTTTGTGGGGGTGCTGACACTCTGTGTAAAGTTGTTTGCGCCGTGTGGCGCACATGTCTTGCCCAAAAGCCGCTATTTGAGGTGACAGCCACCTGACGATAGATGGCGTTGTGTTAGTGACAGTTGAAGGAAAAAAAAAGATTTAAAGGAAAAAAAGATATAGTTTTTGGATCGCTAAGTACTACGGCTTGGTGGAGTTAGCCAGCGCCCGATCTAAAGGGTACAGCCATACCAATCCACCCATCGACCACCACTATCGTCATCATCATCATGGTGTAGCGCCGGCGGTGACCCCCGGCGGAAAGCAAGCCTTGGTGGCGGCCCGAGAGTTGAGCGAGTCTCTTCTGCGCGTGGCGGCTGCCAAGAACGGTTGTTTCTCGCGGTGGATCTGCCGTGGACGGCACCGTGGGCCGCCTGCGGTAGGCCCACGTGGCGAGTCAGGCGTTAGCGACGCCACCTTTTATTGCGCTCTTTTGTTATGTTCTTTCAGTGTATGGTGAATTTGTGTAATGATGACTTAGCGTGTTGATAACAATTGATGTATCGATTCGGCGGACGATATTGTCTTGTTAAATTAGTTTATTAAATATATGTTTGGTTTGTACCGACCGCATCTACTGTGTCCATTCACTCCAAGAGCGTGGCGTGGCGCTCGCTCGCCTCGTCGATACCCAACAGTTTTGGTATTGCACATTTTTGCTTATTAAAAATTATTTTCAAATTTCCTGGGTATGTCCGCTGTTGCACTCGAGACAAGACTGTCCCAGGAACATAGAAACACCATAACCGTGATATGGTAAAAAAAATCGCCGTAGTTGGTCTTTACAGTCAGCACAGCGTTACGAGGCAGTTGTAAATTATGTCGTTCATGACTGCCATGTCATGATTATCATGTTTTGACGTGTTATTCACCTTCATTGTCCATTCAAGTCACGTGATAATTTTGCTATATGTGGACCTAGCAAAATGGCCGCCAGCCCGCCATGAGCGTAGCATGTGGTCATGTTTTCCATGACACGCATATCATGATTATCATGTTTCGGTGTGTCTATCTTCGTCGTCTATTCATGTCACGTAATATCAAATTTGGTATATGTGAAGCAAGCGAAACGGTCGCGATCGCATCATAATCGTGGTATGTTCTCTTGTTCGTATGTCACGCATGTCATAATTATCATGTTCGCACCATAAATATGCCTTAGTCGTTCATTCGCGTCTCGTAATACCAAATTCGGTATATGCGAAGAGAGCGAAACGGCCACGATCGCATCATAAGCGTGGTATGCTGTCATGTTCGTATGTCACGCAGGTCATGTACATTATGTTTGCACCAGTCAAACCTTTGTCATCTATTCACGTCCCGTAATACCAAATTTTGTAGATACGAAGCTAGCGAAACGACCGCGATCGCATCATGAGCGTGGCATGTAGTCATGTTCTTACATGACACGCATGTCATGATTATCATGCGAGGGCGTGTCACTTATGTTCACCCTGCACAGATGTGATACCATACCAGTTTTGCGATATGTCATGTGAACGAAACTACCACAGGAGCAGTAAGGCCGCGTTCACACTGAGCATTCTGGCCGCCGAAAGTGCTCCGAATCCGGTTCGGCGGCGGCGAGTTCCGCCGAAAGGGCCCTTTCCGCGCCGATCGCTCTCGGACCGATTTTTGCGGCGTCTGCCGCCGAATCGGTCACCGCGGACCAATAGGAGCGCTAGTCAAGGAATTTTGAAAAATGGCCGCCAAGCCCTACTCACTTGTTATGCCGCAGTGCATGTAACTGAATGTTGAAACCAACGGGAGTTTAACCTAATCTATGCCTACTTCACCTCCGTATTTCGTGAAAGAGGTGACCGAGCTTGCTGTTGGCGTGCCCGAGCTTGTTGCGGTCTTGCAGAGCAAAAGAAACCCACGTTTTTTCTGCTCTTCGTGCATTACAAGACAGCCACTTGCCAACAAAGTAAGCAGTACTGTCTTTTCTTGCTTCTTGCGTACGAGAACCGTCGAAGTATACACCACCGGATAGCGTAGTAGCGTTTGCAAGCCGCGGCAACAACCGGGTGACAGCGCATCCATCCCGCGTTCGCCCCGTAGTAGATGGCATATTCGGCGGCGCGGGGCGCGTCCAGTGCGAACGATGCTGCATTTTGGCGGCAGGGGAATTTCGGTCGCTGTAGAAAGCGGATGTTTCAGTGTGAACTAGGCATAAAACCATGACATGTAATTCATGACATTTATGACATGCATGTCATGATTTTCATGTATGATGATTAGTGGAGTTTATTGGCGCAAGGGCCAGATGTGGCCAAAGAGCGCCAGAGCGATGATAATGAACTGTGCGATGTGCAGTGTAGATAAAACAGATGTGACGTGGCTGTAAATGGGCCTAAAACAGTCGCTGTAGGTGCGTAAAAATATATTGCCACCTACTTCTAGTAGTGGGTCGTATGCCAAGGTGAAGGCTCACACCACAGAAGAAAGAAGTGCGCGTGCCCCCCCCCCCCTCCCCGCTCTGGCAAACAAGCCCAACCGACGCGCTTGGTTAGAGCCCTGTTGCTCAGACGTCAATAAACCTTGCCGACACCCCCTGGAGTGACGTGACAATAGGTGGAGGTGCTGGGTAGCCCCTCACGGATGTTTCAGGCACCTGGAAGCGGCACCACAAGCCCAGTGCAAGTCAACACTCCCGTTCATCGGACAAGCCGCATGATCAGGGGATTGCCACCTGAAGCTGACCCTACAGTTCACCCCAGTACGATGAGCACGTCCGTTCAAACCACTTTAACAGGTACGGAAAACCCCCCGGTGACTCGGCACACCCTCGAAAGTCCACAGGTTCCGACACCGTTTCATGGCACCGAGCTCGAAGACGTCGAGGACTGGTTGGTCGACTTCGAACGCGTGGCTGCTTTGAATGACTGGAACTGCGCGGCCAAACTACGGCGTGTTACAAAACAGTAACGAAGTCCTTGGGCCGGATGCCCCCAAGCGTGCCCCCGTAGTGGCTACGGGTGGGCCCCTCTGGAATCTCGGACATTCTGTGTGGGGGCGGGTTGTCACCTGCACCGGCTCTGTTTGTCTCGGCTGTGCGCTTTGCCTGCGGGGCAGTGGCTACGGGCGGGCCCCTCTGGAATGTGCGGAAGGCCGGTTGTGTGCTACAGTAGAGACTGCCGTGAATTTCTCCTGCGTGGTCACTTCCGAGTCCCCGCGCGTGTGCCACGCGCATCTGCCACGTGTGTGAAGGGACACTTGTGTTGTGCTCTCCATGAGTGGTTGGTTCCCCGAAGAGACATTCCGCCTATATATTCAGAACTGCACGGCGAGGCAGGGGGAGCAGCCCGCCAGAAGAAAACAGGAGAGTGTCGCAAGAAGAGTCGTCGTTCGGACGTTACTGTCCAACATGTTGCAAATAAACGTCTTGTTAAGTTTTCCTTTACGCCTGTCCCTCTGCCTCAGCTCTCGAGGGTTCTGAACGTCCCCGTGGCCTGCGGAATGACGACCACCACCCAGCTCCATGCTACCTACTGGGTCCGCTGCGGCCACCGACGCGGCTCGTAACAGTCGTGTGTATTTCTATTTGGAGGATGGAGCACGTACCTGGTACATGAATCACGAGGAACAGATGACATCGTGGCCCGAATTCCGCCGCCGGCTGTTGGATACTTACAGAAGTGCTGATCGCCACGAACGAGGGGAGCGAGCGACCCAGGCCCGCATCAAGATGCCCAATGAAACTGTCATGACCTATGTGGAAGATATGACGCGCCTGTTCCGACGGGCTGATCTGAGTATGACAGAAGAAAAGAAGGTGCGTCACCTGATGCGGGGAGTTAAGGAGCAGCTTTTCGCTGGCCTTGTACGGAGCCCTCCGAACACGATCACCGAGTTTTTGTCCGAAGCCGTCACAATGGAAAAGATGCTTCAGCATCGATCCACCCTGTATGAGCGGCAAGTGAACATGTTCACTGCTCAAGTTCTCACGGCTTTTGGAAGCAACACCGAGTGTCTGCGCGACCTTATCCGCTCTATAGTACGCGAGGAGCTGCAAAAGGCTGCTACATCACTACTACCTACGGTGAGTTCCATTGCAAGCATCGTCAAGGACGAGCTGCATCATGCCCTTCGTGACCCTGTGAGTCTGGATAACACCACACCCGCCCCGGCTGACTACCACCATGCGACCTATGCGGAAGCCTTGAAGCGCCCAGCTTCCTCTTCCCCGCTGTTTGTCCAGGCACCTCCTACGGTTTCACTTCAGCCGGCGCAGCCTTTACGGTACTACTAGAACACACGCACGCCCCCACCCCCCGTTTATGCCAGCCCTGTACATCTTGCGGAACAACCAGCACACTACGTTGACGACAGACGTGCTTCGCCTCGGAAATCTGATGTTTGGCGCACTCCTGATCGCCGACCTTTGTGCTTCCACTGCGGTGAAGCGGACCATTTGTACCGCCACTGTCCATACCGCCGCCTCGGGCTGCGCGGCTTTTCAGTATATTCAGCGCCTCCTCGGTATGGCCAGCGACCCCGGGACATTGAGGACTACCTGGCTCAACAGCGCATGCCACCGCCTTCTGGATGGCAGCCGCGCTCACCGTCGCCGAGGCGCTTTTCATCTTCGCCACAGTGCCATGCTCGCGCACGGTCCCCCAGTCCCCGCCGGGAAAACTAACGCAAGCAACCCTTGGAGGCGAGGTCGCTGGCAGTCGACGTGCTGAAGACCTCCGATCGACGCTAACAGTAAAGGGTGTAGATTTGAATGAGCGATATGTGCGGCTTTCTCTGGATATACCGGTGCTGATGGACGGCTATGCAGTAGGTGCTTTAGTTGATACCGGGGCTGACTATTCGATACTAAGCGGGAAAACGACCAGACTACTAAAGAAGGTAATCACGCCCTGGCATGACTCCGTGATTCGAACGGCTGGTGGCCACACCGTCTCTCCGCTTGGAACCTGCACGAGTAGAGTTCGGGTCTGCGGTTATACTTTTGTAGGAAGTTTCCTTGTGCTCCGTGAATGTTCACGAGACGTTATTCTTGGTGTTGACTTCCTGCAGGAGTATGGAGCTGTCATTGATCTTCAAGAGAATCGCATCACCTTCTCAGCCGACCGAGCAATCGACAAGCAGGACGACCAACAACGTGCCGACGTTCTTCGCGTTTCTGCTGAAAGTATAACGCTTCCTCCAAGAGCCAGTGTTATTGTCGACGTCACATGCTGTGGATTGCGAAATGGTGAAGCGATTGCAGAAAGTAATTTTGAACACCTGCTGACTCAAGGTGTTTGCGTAGCTAGGAGTATCATACAGCTACGTGATGGCCGATCTCAACTGCTCGTTACAAATTTCAGCAACGAACACCGACACCTTTTCCGTGGCACTTCGTTAGCATTTGCAGATGAATTAGGATGCGTTCCCATCTGCTTCTCGTCGGACGCAGTGGAGGCCGCCGATACGTCTCTAAACAATATCGATATTAATTCTAACCTCACACCAGAAAACCAGACAGCACTGCGAAAACTCTTGCTTGAATTCAAGTCATGCTTCGCTGCTTCCTCTAAGGTGCGCCAGACTTCAATCACTAGGCACAGAATCGTCACTTACGACGACGCCCGCCCAGTACACCAACAGCCTTACCGTGTGTCAGCGAAGGAACGAGAAGCCATTCGTACGCAAGTTCGAGAAATGCTTGACGACGGCATCATCACGCCTTCCAACAGTGCGTGGTCCTCTCCGGTCGTCCTAGTCAAGAAGAAAGACGGAACGCTACGTTTTCGCGTCGATTACCGGAAGCTGAACAGCGTGACTAAAAAGGACGTGTACCCGCTGCCACGCATCGACGACTCGTTAGACAGATTACGCCACGCCCACTATTTTTCCTCTTTGGATTTAAAAAGCGGGTACTGGCAGATTTAGGTTGACGAGCGAGACCGAGAGAAAACGGCCTTTGTTACCCCTGATGGCTTGTATGAATTTCGGGTCCTTCCTTTTGGTTTGTGCTCAGCGCCCGCAACCTTCCAGCGAATGATGGACACTGTGCTTAGTGGTCTGAAGTGGCAAACTTGTCTCGTATACCTTGATGATGTTGTTTTTTCTGAAACCTTCCAGCAACATCTTGACCACCTCAGGAGTGTGCTACAGGCTATTCAATCAGCAGATCTTACACTCAAACTGCAGAAGTGTCACTTTGGTTATGAAGAGCTCAAATTCCTTGACCATGTAGTCAATGCGAAAGGAGTTCGACCCGACCCCGACAAACTTGCCGCTGTAGCCGCGTTTCCGCATCCTACAGACAAAAAGACTGTTCGGCGCTTTCTGGGCTTGTGCGCCTACTATCGACGATTTATTAGGGGGTTTTCGAAGATAGCGGAACCCTTGACTCGCCTTACACGCGACGACACACCGTTTGTATGGGCTACCGAACAACAGGCTGCTTTTGCCGAGCTACGACAGCGGATGCAGTCAGGCCCTGTTCTTGCGCATTTTGACGATGATGCTGACACAGAGGTGCACACTGATGCCAGTAACATCGGCCTCGGCGCAGTGCTCGTCCAGCATCAACACGGCAAAGAACGAGTCATAGCCTATGTCAGCCGCTCACTGTCCCGTACCGAGGTGAATTACACGATCACAGAGAAAGAGTGTCTCGCAATAGTGTGGGCGATCACCAAGTTTCGCCCGTACCTCTATGGTCGCCCATTTAAAGTGGTGACGGACCACCATGCCCTCTGCTGGTTGGTAAACATTCGTGATCCCTCTGGACGACTGGCCCGATGGAGCTTGCGTCTACAGGAATTTGATGTTACCATCGTATATAAGTCTGGACGTAAGCATGAAGACGCTGATACGCTGTCGTGTGCACCCATACCTTTAGTCAATCACGAGGAAGACGACGATGACGGTTTCCTGGGCGCCCTTAGCTCATCTGACTTGAGGAGACGCCAGCGAGAAGATGAAGAGATTCGACCGCTCATCGACTATCTGGAGGGTCATAGCACCGTTATACCTCGCCATCTATCTCGCGTCGTGACGTCTTTCTGCCTGCGAGATAATGTCCTGTACAAAAAAAAGAAAACGCCCGTTCTACGAGCCGCGCTTACCTCCTAGTCGTTCCGAAGGACATGCGGGATGAAGTCCTCTCCGCGTGTCATGACGAGCCCACATCTGGTCATCTAGGTTACTCGCGAACGCTCGCCAGAGTAATTGAGGCGTACTACTGGCCCGGACTTTCGGCAAGCGTGAATCAGTACGTCAAAAGCTGTCGTGAATGTCAGCGTCGAAAGTCGCCACCAAGCAAGCCAGCTGGATTACTTCAGCCAATTGATCCACCCCACAAGCCATTTGACCAAGTCGGCATGGACATTCTCGGCCCATTTCCTTTATCGTCCGACAGCAACAAATGGGTCATTGTTGCAACTAATTATTTGACCCGCTATGCTGAGACACAGGCAATACCACGAGCCACGGCTTCTGAGGTAGCACAGTTCTTCATGTGCCACATTGTTCTGCGCCACAGTGCTCCATCTACAGTGATAACCGACAGAAGAACAGCGTTCACTGCACAGCTTATTGATGAAGTTTTTCGACTGAGTAACACTAGGCATAGAACGACGACTGCTTACCATCCGCAGAGCAACGGCTGAACCGAGCGACTAAATAACACAGTCACAAACATGATCTCCATGTGCATCGACGTCCAACACAAAACATGGGATCGCATTTTGCCTTATGTGACGTTTGCTTATAACACCGCCGTTCAAGAAACAACCCGATTTACACCGTTTCGCCTTGTCTACGGCCGCGAAGTTCAGACGATGCTGGATGCGATGCTTCCTTGTGAAGGTGACCGATCATTTAACAACTGACGCAGAAGAATTTGCAGAGCGTGCCGAGGAAACTCGCCAGCTCGCCCGGCTACACATTGGTCAGCAGCAACAGGTCGATGCACGACGTTACAATATGCGTCACAATAGCGTATCTTATAGTCCGGGAGACCATGTTTCGGTTTGGACCCCTGCTCGACGCCGTGGCCTCTCCGAAAAGTTGCTGAGCAGATACTTCTGTCCGTATAAAGTATTACGCCGCGTGAGCGACGTAAACTACGAAGTGGTTCCGGACACTACGTCGTCACGATGGGTACAACGAAAACAACCGACCTCTGACATAGTTCACGTGGTGCGCATGAAGCCTTATTTTGCGCGTTCCTAAAAGACCACTTTTCCTGCGTTTTTTTTATTTGTGCTCCGACAATTGCCTCATCATTGGTGAACTTATCGCGTCTAACATTTGATTATTGGTGCCCTTTTTCATTGTTTAAGCTACCTTGTTTTGGTTCTTTTTCAATAACTTTACAGCATCGGGACGATGCTCTTTCTTTTTTTTGTTGAGGAGGAATATTGCCACCTACTTCTAGTAGTGGGTCGTATGCCAAGGTGAAGGCTCACACCAAAGAGAAGAAAGAAGTGCGCGTGCCCCCCCCCCCCCCCCCCGCTCTGGCAAACAAGCCCAACCGACGCGCTTGGTTAGAGCCCTGTTGCTCAGACGTCAATAAACCTTGCCGACACCCGCTGGAGCGACGTGACAATATATATAGTAAAATCATGGCAATGACAAATGATGCGTGCTACGGAAACATAAAATGGTTTAAAAGTGATATGTATGTGAAATAAAAACTTGGCATGGAGCACCAGTGCCTCGACAGAGCCCGTAAAACAAGAGCATGGAGGCCAGGGCTCATTAAAAGCTGCTATCACAGTGGCATCCTCTGAACAGAGGATGCGCTATGAACCTGTTGGGCTAAAAACATTCAATGTTGGGCTAAAAACATTCAATACTACATCCTTTCAAAAGCTTAAAACTGATTTTGCATCAAAAAGCGGCTCTTCACCGAGAAACATAATCGATGTAGAGGAACATTATAGCGGCATGCTAAAGCAAAATGTTTCTTTCTCTCACTTTTAGCTTCAGGACACTCCAGGAGGACGTGGAGGACGGTTAGCCTCTCATCACATCTACCACAAGTAGGAGGTTCATCGCCAGTCAGCAGAAAGCTATGGGTACCATAAGTGTGTCCTATTCTGAGGCGACAGAATAGGACATCAGTTCGCCGTGTTCTTGTAGCGGAGGGCCAGTAACCCAACCGCGGCTTAATCAAGTGAAGCTTATTATTTATTTCTGTGCCCCACAAGCGTTGCCAGTGGTTTCGCAGTTTCTTACGTAGGAAGGGTTTTAGGTCTGTTGCAGGGACAGTAGCGGTGGGGTTAATAGCGCGCAATATAATTGAGGTGGCCATTTGGTCAGCTAACACATTGCCCTCGATGCTTCTATGGCCAGGAACCCAGCAAATAGTAACATGCTGGTTGGACATATACGCTGTACACAGAACGGAATACAGCTCAATTATTACCCGATTTCTGAATCTGAAAAGGGATCTTAATGCATTTACGACGCTTAACGAGTCTGTGAATATAATAGATTTTTGTATGTTTGATTTCCGTACATGCTTCACAGCCGACAATAGTGCATATCCCTCAGCCGTAAATATACTTGTTTCCGGATGATTTTCATGTAATGACTGGTCACCTCATCTATGCTCTTTCGATTTCTGCCACAGTAATTGGTACATTTAGTTACTCCCGCTCAGAGTCTTCCAATCTTGGCATAAGGTGTTTGAAGCGTTCAGGGTCTATAAATGTACAGCTAAAAAGTTCCGTATAAAACTCAGAATGCAAGGGTTTATCTCATCGTGGTCCCGAGTAATGTGATTGCGGTGTGGTATTTCAGTTATCTCTTCGTTTTTAGCTAGCTTATTTTGATTCGAGCTTTGCTTTCCTCTTGTTTATTTCTTCGAATTACCCCAGCACTTTGTTTTCTACACTCAATAAGTAGTCCATTTCACTTTGTAATTGGTTCTCTTGTTCCCTATCCCAGTGACGTAATACACGGGCACGCTCAATCTCAACCATCTTTACTTCGCCCTTAATTTGCTCCCACACAGCTCTGAAGTTACTAGCTTCTAAATGAAGAGCATTCGAAAGACATTCTTTGGTTTTAGTGGCAAATATTTCATTTTGCAGCAGCTTTTCTAGAAACACAACATTTCTTTTTGTTGTCAAAGTCATTCAATCATTCTAAAAAAATCTTCCCCTTCGTGCGTTTTGTTCGGTACATAGACACAGAGTGTGCCAAGGCATTCCAAAAAAACAAAATGATATACACACAACCAGCCTGTTGCACGGACACATTTTCCACAACCGCGATGCTACTACAAAAACGATGCAGCCTCCTAACCTCCCAACAGCATGAAAAACGCCCACATTAGACCTAGAGCGAAAAATGTGAACCATTTGCTTCGCTTTTCCTTTCCTTTCCATTCTAGTTTCTCGTACAGTCAAGAAGTCTTGGTTGTTTTCAACAAAATGCGACTAATCTGGCTATCCCTCCTCCGCGAGTACAGGCCTCTTGCGTTCAACATCGCAACGCGAATGCTAGTTTTGAAGTTAGTCGCCATTTGATTTAAGGTGTTTGGCCGGGTGTTTCACTCACGTTGCAGCAAAGGTGACTTGTGCTCAGCATGGAAAGCCTCTGGAACATCTCCGCCACGGCGTAGGTGACGTTTGAATGCCCCTTCAAACACATGACAGGTTTGGCCTTGTTTTGAAGGTAGGCCGCCGACCAGTCACCATCTCTGTTGGAGGTTCTCCGGTGCCTGACGTGTCCCCATTTCCGGAGCTGTCGGATGTTTCATAAGCTCACTTTGAAGTTATGCTTCCGACCACGTTCATCTCGATGCCCGTTGCTCCCGGGCCGACATATCGCCCATCTGCCGATAGCTTGCTCGCTGATGCAGTGTCCTCGTCTACTGCTGCCGTGTCTACATTCGTTCCTGGCACAACACGGGGCTTGTCGCCATCAGTGGTCGCTTCCAGTGTGACCCCAGAAGAATGTTCAGGGGGTGTTGCAGAGCCTTCAACACTTTCATCTTCCCTACTCGCTTCTTCGGCGTCAACGGCGTCCATGAGGTGCTCAGAGATTACGTCCATTCGGCTTGGCCCCGTAATTCTGGCGTACGACCGCACCAAAGGGAGTCATCGCAGCCGTAGCGACGACAGACCCCACAACGTGACACGCGGGAATCCTGTCGAATGAACAGGCGTGAACGTAAGTGGGCTGACCACGGTATCGCGTGGCCGAAGGCATCAATGAGCTATCTGGCGATGGGACGCCTGCTGCGATGCGCATGCGCAGCCCGTCGTATCAGTTGGCCTTTCTTGTCGCTCTCACCGACGCACTTGTAGCCAAAACGACAACTGGCAGTCGCCGTCTTTGCTCCATCAAATTTGTGCCATTTTTTTTCGTTTTTCACGTAGTAGCTGCAACGGCACCGGTTCCAGCACCTGCTCTGCGTCATGATTTATAGTGGTTTATTAGCATAACTAAGCCTAACCAGCTTTCCAAAACCCGATGAAGCCAAGCACACGACTTAAGGGACCAGCTGCGCTGGTTCCTGTGTCCCTATATCGTCTCTGTCTTCGTGAGTGTGCGTTAAAGCTTCACTATGTCCATGAATTAAACTTGTGCGTTAGTTTGTTTTTGAGTTACCGCGATGTCTCGTGAAGAGTATCCGGTGAAGCCACACTCTAGGAGCTCGTGGTTGAACATCCTCCCAAAGAGGGTCAATGCTATACGGAGTGCTACATCATTTGGAGTCAGAGTGCCTTGACGTGTAATGAAGTGTGGAGTACTAGAGACAAGTAAGGTTAGGGTTGATTAAAGGGTGGTTAGGATTGAAATTAAGGTGTAGAAGGTGGGCACATAACTAATATAGAAATACTACTAATAAATGTTATGTGCAAATTTCTCGACCTCCCTGAAAAATTTCCAACTATGCCGACGTGGGTATCAAACGAAAGGAGATCGCAAATGCTTTGTCGTGGCCCATGTTTCGTGGCAGTGCGGTCACGTGAGCCAGCCACGTGAAGTCGTACATCGTGCAACACTCCAAGGATAGTCTTCAAGCATATAAACATGGATGTCAAACAAACGGGAGTCGAAGCAGCTCCTCTATAGTGCGTGCATCGCGAACGTCAGCCTTCGACGTAAAGCGACTCGCGTAACTATATGCAACTTTCTAAACCCCCATGAGTACTTTTCAACTATGCCGACATTCGTGTCAAACGAGAAGAGATCGCGAGTTCTTTGCGATGACACGTGTTTCGCGGATGTCCGCTTATGTGACATCGTCTATCTTGCACTAGTCCATAGGTAGTGCCCAACTATGCCACAGGAATATCAAGCGAACGTGCTTCGAAGCACCCTTCTTCGGTAGTACGTGCGTCGCGAACGTCAGACACTGACGAAAAGCGAGTCACGTGACTACGTGTAGCTTTCTCCACCTCCTTAATCTCAGCTTTGACGACATGGGGATCGAATGAAAGGAGATTTTGGGTGCTTCGAAATGCGACGTGTTTTGTGGGACGTGTTTTGTGGGCGTGAGGTCACGTGAGTTAATCACCTGACTCTTGCGTCAGTGTACGGGTTATCCATGACCACATCTTGGATATCTAACGAATGGGCTTCGAAGCAGCTCTTCGATAGCATGCACGTCGCTCGCGGCACGCCTTCAGAAGCTCGTTATTTGCTACAAGAAATGCTTTGTTTCGCAGATCTGATGAAAGCAACTGAAAAATATTTAAACAAAGAATAGGATAAATTGCTTCTTTAATTGACTTTGAATGGTCTTGTACCAAACTGAAAGAAATCAAGGTGAACGCACGTTCACTTATTCCATTCGCTGGATGTGTACCCGCAAACTCAGAAATACAGGTCCGATTTGTTATCAATTCAACTATGACGGACAGCGCTCGCACGTCCTCATTGCATGTTATTTATGGACGCCTAATCTGTGGGAGTGTCAGCCAGCACCCTAAAATACCCCACAAGCTCTTGTTCAATTGATTTGATGAACTAACTTACCATGGCCCTTTGGAAAATTCACCATTATAGCATTTGTGACAACTTTGCTATGGTTTCGGATGGGCCTTGGTATTGTTATTGTTATCGTTTATATCCGTTTGGATTGAATGAGCCCTAATAGCGTACGCTCACTAGAACTACCAATGGTCGTATATTGGGAAGACTAATACAAGGGAAACTTGGAGGAATATATTGCTGCTTACGTAAAAGTGCTATAAAACAAAGTGGACAGGGTTCCGCACTTCCGCTAGCTGTTGGCGCTCCCGCCTCGATACTGTTGCTGCAAAGATGGAGCTTGTCAGTGACCGCTATAGCAGTTATATGAATTCACTTGATCGCACACAGCCCGATGCAGTGACCCATCGGGGTATGTAGCAGTCGGGATATCGCCTGTGACGTACCCTGCCGTTATGCAGAAATCATTCTTGTGTCAACTTTAGGTAAAGCTGACTGGGGATTTTGATACGACTGTCCTGTTTTATATTTATTTTTCGTGGAAAATGTTTTTTTGTGTGTTATCATTCATCGCGGCATATGCCATGCAATCAGCCGCCGTTTCACAGCAACACTAGTGAGACGGGAAAGCCGACAGACAGCGGAAGAGCGCACTCCTTTCCCCTCATCGTTCGGCAGTGCCATCAACATATCGCGCTATCTCGGTTTTGAAGCTATTTGCCACGTGCTCATATTGCTCATGATAGTACTGCAGTGAAGCTCCAAATATGCCGAAGGGCATTTGTAAGATGGCCAACATCACTAGCCTTTCGCTTTCATTTTGTCACAGGCGAAATATTTGTTCTATCAGTGGTGACACTCAATTAATGCGCGTCTAATGTAGACCTAATAAAGTTGTTTCACTCACTCATTCAGCAGGGCGATGAATTCGGCTCGATGGTGGTTGTTCTTCCCTCGTCCTCATAATACCATTTGGAAAATGAAATCTCGTTCCGCACTCTTGTCTGTGACTATGCGAACATGACCCACCCGGTATACGCCCCTAATAGTATCCGTTCGAGGGGCTGCCCCAGATGTGCCAGCGTATCCCGGAAAGGTTTTACTCTGCAGGACCAGGCTCTGCGTTCTGCATGAAAAAAAATGTAGTCGTCCAACCACTTCGACATGTTGGCAGCGTAGGTAAAATACCTTGACACCGGTCACTATCCTGCGCCACGCTTTTGTTGCCGCGACTGTTTGCTGTCGCTAATGCCTTCCCTTGGAAGCGCATGAACGGACACACCCGCCTTCTTCGGTAGCCGGAAGTGGTATCATGTCAATCGGCACAAAACAGGAAGCACGTGGTTAAAGAGATTACCCAAGGTCAATTTCGGACTGCCTTTGGCGTCATGTTGTTGCACGCACTGTGACAATAAAAGGCAATTTTTTTCAGTTTCGGTGCGTACAGTGACACAAACATTTAAGTTTAACGCGTACCAGCGGTGATTTTCTGTGCGTAAACATCATGTGATGGGGCAAAGTTGCCGACAGGCCGATGTTAAGCACATGCTCACAAAGCGCTTTCAACGAAGCGCACTGTCTGCCGGGCTTTCAACTGGTGGTGTCAATGGACATCATTGAAACATATTTCCCCAAAAGTTTGAATTCATGTCGAAACTTTCCTTTAATGTTCCCCACTGTGATCGACACCACTATCGCGACACGTTTGAGGAGCTGGCTAAAAAGAAGACGTCTCTACAAAGTCTTGGGTGACGCCGAAACAGGTAAGCTGAGGCGGGCCAGGGCGCCTTTCTGGATCAAGCCCCGAAGTTGTTTGATTTCTACACCGCCTGATATGCGTTGGTAAAGATATTGTGCACTTTAGTTAGTGGCAGCAATAAAACAAGGACTTTTTTCAACGAAATAGTCTCAATCTGATTAAAATATGCTATTATGCTTTTTGGTTTCAGACAGTTTTTGTCTCTCACACGGCAAGACCACGTTATTTAGGGGTGAAGCTCTTCTTAGTCCAACCTTGTTATGCGTCACGCGTAACTGAGAGAAGAAGAGACGAGAAAGAAAAGAACACAGTATATTTCGAACAGATATTCATGTGAGTGTCACTGTCTTGTAGAGGTACATACAAACTGTAGTTGAGTGCGGATATTCTAGATGGCACTGTACCGCTACTCTTCGATTGGCTGCTGCTCGAGCTGTGCCTAGGTACGCGGAGAACAAGTGGCTCTCTCAGCCTCCTGGGGGGGGGGTAAAAAACTTTATTATAAAGAGAGCGTATGAGCCACCGAAAGGGCCTTACAGACTAGGAAACATCCTCAGTCCGGGACGTCATTGGACTATACCAACATATTTGCACTGCGCAAGACTACGCGTAGTTACGACGTAACTACAGAAATGGCTGTGTACAGCGCTCTTCCTGTCCTTGTCTCTTCTTCTGTAGTTACGTCGTGACTACTTGTAGTCTTGCGCCGTGAAAATATGTTGATTCCCAATCACCAACTAGCCCAAGCATCTGTCTTATCATGGACTATACCATTGCCCTTGCTCAGCCAATCATGGCCTGTTGGGCTCCAAGGTCAGAGCAGCTAAGCAGCGTGGCCTCCCAGTCCTCTCGCGTAGGGTTGGAGAGGGGAGAAATGGCTCTGTTTAGTTGACAGGCCCACGGCATGTGGTAGACATCTGCTGTCTGCCCACAGTGATTGCACCTACCGCTGACTGCGGAGTCAAAATATTGTAATATCGCCGGGCATAGCAACGTGTTTGTTTGTAGATGGCGCAAAGTTATTTCTCACGCCTTATCCAGACCCTGGGCAGGGAGTGGGTACCGGCGATGCTGCGAGCGATATTGCACCATTTCCTTGTACGTTAGCAGTGGTGGTTGTGGGGTTCAGTTCATAGGACTCGAACGAGGTACCCGGGGAATGAGGGCTCGGGCAGCCGTGTCTGCGGCCTCGTTCCCTCGAAGCCCTTGATGACCTGGAGTCCATACCACGCGTTTTGGGATGGGTTCGGTGAACCTCGTGCTCGCACGCAGAGTTTCGTAGGCGAGGCGTGAAATTTCTCCTGCCAAGTATCGGCCGCAAGCTTTTCGGGAATCGGTAATAATTACATTAAAAGCGCGGTGCGAAAGACCTAATGCTATAGCGACCTCCTCCGCCTGTGTTGAGTTGTGAGACTTAAAGGAAAGCCCATCCATCTGCGTCTTCTTGTGGAATACGGCTGCCATACAGTATCCCCTCGGTCCAGGTGCGGTGACGTCCACGTAGTAAACTCCTGTGTTTCTGGCCTTCTGGATAGTCGAACGAGTGCCTCTTTCAGCCTCCTGGATAGTTGGTGCGGCATGGACGAAGCAGAGCGGCGGTCGCGTTGAAGACACTTGTACTCAGTTTCCTTGGCTCACGTCTCGTCGGTGTTACCCACGTGCCGTCTGCATTCTCGAACGCGATCGAACGCATGGATGCATGCACGGATGGACGCTTCGCCCAACTCATCATCATTCACTCCGTGGATAAGCTGTGATTTTAATGCGATAGCGTTAGAGAGCTCGTGTCGCAGAAAACCCGCCGCCCGCGTCGGCCCCGTTGGTTGTGAGCGAAAAATCGTCTGTGCATCTGCGACTGAAAAATCAAATCACCGAGATAGCCACGGGAGGCCGCTACTTGTCCCCGCGTGCGCGCTATCACACTGAAAAAGTCGCGCGTTCGAAGAAAAAAAAAGTGCTCAAGGTCACGAGGCACGGTAGTTTCTTTGCCCTGCCACCCCTCCCTGCTTAGCTTCCAGCGCTTTCGTTTGGAAGAGAGAAAAGATAATGCAATTGCAGCATGCGACAAACCTTTGTAACTCCACTCGCACTGGACAAATTCTTAAATTTTTTTCGGCGTTGAATTCGTGAGGCAATAAGCTCTTCTGGTGAGTTCATTTAATGGCTACTTGAAAAAGCGTTTCAGGGCCCCTTTAACGCATTTTGTTCGACAGGCGTCACGATGAAAACGAGCCCATTCGGCGATAATAGCACGTGCTGGTCCAATCTACTGTGTACGTGTTTGTGTGCGTGCGTGTGTATGTAAAAATACATATTAATAAGTATGCACTTAACACTTGAAGGGTGCACTAGGGGCCGGATTTCGCTATTGCGCTACACTCTTAAAGGCGAAACTTAAGGGTCCCCCAATTTTTTTTCTTTGATTCCCCTTGAATTTCTTTATTACGTCGTACCAAACTGCCAGGTGCTTTCGCTCACTTCTTTTGACCTACATGATGGAATTGTATTTGCACTCCCATATCGCAAACCTGCACACTATCCTTTCAGCTTGGCGTCGTGATGACTGTGTCATCTTTGAGAGTATTAAAGTGGTTGTTTACTCACGAACTTATAATTTTCCTTCGCTTGTTTCTCTCGACTTTGCGGCACATGTTTAACGCCTTTGTCGCGGTGGACTCGGATTTATCATGCGCTCCTTTTAAAGAATTGCGGCGAACATCTCCCACAAATGTCGCTGTACATTTTGAACATCCCTATAACGCAACCAAATTTCTGTCACGGAGAAGTAGCTCCAGCCCCCACTAAGTTTTTTTTTTTGCTTTTGAGTATCCCGCCTACAACTGAACAGAGCGGACAAGCAACTCTAGTAGAAGACCAACTGGAGGCGTTGCTGAAGCCGTTAAACCCTGATGACCAGCTCCGGCTGGTGGAAAGGGCTCGGGCGTCGGCAGCTAGCCCTGGCTACCTGGAATGAGGATGTCGCCGACCTATGGGCGAGGAGAACATGCGCTTGGTCATAAAATAAAGTTTAGTTCGCTCTCTCTCTCTGATGAGGTAGACATGTCTGTTTTGTTTTGATGTTACTTGTTCGCTTTCTTCTTGGCACGCATCTTTTCATCAAAAGTGAACACAAAAGTCTGTCAAAAGTGAAAACCTGCTGAGGAAGACCGAGAGCAAATCATATCACTCCTGGAAAAAAAAGAGATGACCCCGTTTCATAGTATCATTTCTTTATTGATCTCAGCAGCCGAGTCACTGCAAAAAGCAGAAAGCTTTGACCAGTCTTACAATCATGCTTAGCAACTGAGCCAAGGCTAGATACAAACATATCAACACTTACTTTAAAAACCTTATGGGTGTCGAAGGCGGGATAATTTGTTCTACAATACCCGAAGCTGCTACATATCACACGCGAAGTTAAGAGAATCACGAGGCAAGCAAGCACTCACTCTGAAACCTGTACGAAAAGCATTTTTTCGTTTGAAAAAAAGTAGACTAGCTGGCGGTGCGGGCAGCAACACCGGATCCATTCACCTTATCTGAGCGAAGATACAATGAAGACAGGTAGCTCTTCGTTCCCGGATGCGTCTCAGTGGACGAGTAGTGGAGAGTCGTGAGACACGATGACAATGACCCTTTGAGGTGTCAATATTAGATAGGGTTATAAGCGAGTTGTGTACGTAGCGCAACATGGTAAACAAAAAAAACTATAGTTTTGTTATGCTTAGAGTGTGGCCTGAATCCCCTCAACAATGAGTTGATATCAAAGATACATCACATATAAAATGAGTACCAGTGGTAGTCGTAGTATTGGTAATTGGTAACGACGGAAGGCTGAGGATGTGACCATTACACAGAATGTGCATTCGCCAGGTTCGGGGGAGGGAGGGGGGGTGAAGGCTCATCGCAGCAGTGACCCACCCCAACCAAATCAATGTACGGGCAGGTTTTGCACTATAGCCCCCGCTTAGGCACCTGGAGGGGGGGAGGGAAGGAGTACCCTCCAGCTCGCCTCCCCTCCATGCACACGTCTATGCTACACAGAAAGAGTGAACCGAGAAATGTAACAGGTAAAGCCGTACATCGAAGAAATATCGTACTAGAAAAAAAAAAGCAGCTTTGTGGCGCAGATAGCTAGAAAAATGTGACAGAGGGAAGCCATCATATATCGATGTCGTTTTTGAGTTACGAGAACCTAATTGTCCCGCTTCTGTCATATATAGGTTGTGGCTGCATTCATGTCAATTTCCTGCAGCAAGAGCACGACCTTCGCAATCAAAGCTTTACCTCTATTTTCAAGGAACGACTGCTTATACTTTCCATTAGTTGGTGCGAAGTTCTTTGAACGCCACAGAAATTGATATTTCGAAACTCCACTTACGCAAAACTGCAATATTTAGTCATTTTCCACTTTTTACCTTTTTTTCTGCCTCCAGCTCACCGTTGAGACCAGCCCATTAAAATATGCACACACATCCGCCACCACAAGCATTTACTTCGTTAATCTTCATCAGTGTCTTAGTGAAGCGTCAAGAAGCACTATACAGGCACACAAAGCTCAAGGAACGCCGTTTAGTTAAGACACTGCTAGATATTAACATGTTCTCGATTCAGCTTTCATGTATTCCTGGGGGCAAAAAGCAAACAAAAATTCTTGCTTTGTACATTGCCAGTCGTTACAAGCTCAATGGTCTCTCTTGCAGCATGACTGCCGAGAACATAAGAACTTGGACCTCCTCCCGCGCAAGGGAACCGTGCATGTGTAGATGCGAAGCAGCGGGCCTTAACGCTTACACTGGTGGCGACGTTAATGCTGGCACTCATCAAGCGAGAGCCTACTAAAGATGCCCTTGACTGAATTCCGAACGCGCGATCCAGTGCCTAGATATACTGGGTGTCCAGTGAACAGTTGTGCCGAGCGAGCAGTCGGTTTTTCCCTAGCAGACGCTGCCTGCGTCGGCCTTGCGAGGCGAGAAAGGAGGAGGCGAGGGACAGTTTGGCGGGTGTATTCCTGGGCCGGCACCAGACGCGAACATGCACGTCTCAGCACGGGACGCGAGCATGCGTCGCGAGACGCGGGCATGCGCAGGAAGTGTGTACGGAGGGATAGCATTACACAGGCTAGTCAAAGTGCTCCTTCGCATCAAAAATAAAAATAAAAGGACAACTGAGAATGAAATTTCAGGTCGGTCTATATATATCTCTTAGTCTATATGGAATGGAGCTTTTATTTGGCAAAACTCTCTAGTCACAATTTCTATGGAATGAAGTTTTTAGCTCGCACAACTTTGTCGTCGTGAACTTGCTTTGTACAATCGGAACAGAAGTCATTTTTTAGAAATGGTCAGGTATCTTTGCGTGGCACATCTGTTTAGCAACTCAGGACACAATATCCGTGTTTGGCATTGACACCGAACCTGTGACATACTGCACGATCTTTCATATTCACAACTGCAGTTATGATAGCGCAGAGTGTCATTTTTATCTACATGTTATCAGTTGGTGGGCTGAGCGTGACCATCGTGCACAGCAAACGACGCTTTACAAACGCCAATAAACACGCACTTATCTAATCAGAAAGTGCCTCAACACACTGAATGATGCACCTTAGCAAGAGTTCAAAGGGAGAAATTGCTTTCAATAGGTTGATATCTATTCTACTGCAACTGTTACGACAACATCCAGTTATAAACAATCTTCAGGTCGCTTCAAGGCGCGCTGTAATAGCGTGGTGATATCGGAAGTGGTCATGGTCTGATAACCTACACTTTCCTGCCAATTTTTCTTAATTTTTTGTTACCAATCATAAAGCGCCCGTTGATCTCTGTAAAACAGGCACTGATAATCTACAACAAACGTGAAGAAACAGAAAATGGCAACGCGGTTCTGTGCATTTCCGGCAGTTATTGGTAGTACTTGATTCAAGATTCACACAATTAGAAGAGTTTCAAACTTCCAAAATTTATGTAGTTCTAACACATTGACTCCAAAAAGACCATTGATTAAGTTATATCAATACACATATTACTGAGACACGTCCATCATTCTCGCGCTTCACAATGCAGACGAGCGTTTGTAGAGAACCTCGCAACATTTATACAGAAATTCGAACAACTTGGATGAACACAACAAGCACATTTTTTAAGAAGGTGGTGACGTTTCACGATTTACATCAAATGCCCATTGTTAGGCGCCATGCTAACCATAACATTTGCCAAAAACATGGAGCAGTTCAGTGTTCATTTGGATTGGGCTGCGTGCCAGGTGGCGCCACCAACACTCTGCTCAAAATTAAATAATCTGTGAAACATGAAAAGTGCAGTTCTGAGCCACCTTCAAATTGTAAACCAGGCATTAAAAATTTGACACACATCGCAAAGGCTGCTTACTCGATTTGAAGCTGGTTTGTGTAGGAACATGAAGCATATGTAGGTACGTATGTCAACATATTACTATATTTGCAATTATCTTTATGGCCCACCACCTGTAATGAATGGAATGTGGTCTGTTCTGCAAATGTGAGGACGACTGTGATTGCAGATCAGTGACGTCTGGAATGTGTTATCTAACACTTACGTAAACACTTATTTGGACCAAAATATTTGTCAGAACGTTTATGCTCTCCATGCGTCCAGAAAAAAACGTAATTCACTGAGAGCAAACGTATAGCTAAACTACAAAGATTTACAACTCAGTACTATGCTTACGTAATGTAGCCATGCTATTCCTTATTCTTCGTCGACCACCTTCTTCGAATCGTCTTAGCAATAGCGCTGCAGTACCAGCATTTGCCAAATGGCTAAATTACATCTTTATATATGACAAAAACGTAGATACCACAATGCCCGAGCATGCTTGCCGGCCTCTAGTGCACAATGTGACAGCTGAGGCTCCTTAGGCGCAAGGTTGCTTCAAAGAAGTTCGGAAGGAGAAAGCACTAGCGAAGCAAAAGCATAATCCAAAGAAGGAAGGTTATCACATAACCCTCACGCCGCCATTCGGGTTGGCACCCCTAACCTCTCATCACTATTGACGCACTTCTACTCAGCTACAATGCTACGAAAGTTGGCAAAGATATGGCAGGGCACAATTGAGCAGCACCACCCAAACCACGGGTGGTGCTTTTTTTTACACTTTGCTGTAGTTGGACTAGGTTTGACTGGAAGCCATTGGCGATGAACTCAAAGAAGCAAGTGTCTCTAGTGTGGTCATGTTTTCTGCACGCCGTACCAATGACTTTAGGCAACCCGTAATTACACGTTTCGTTGGCATCTAAGACTATTTCCTATAGTCGTAAAGTGAGTGCACTTGAATAGTTTTTGAGGGCTCCCACTGCTTGCATTGGTGAAGCGCTACCGTCAGTTTTCATAGGCGTCCGAAATTTTGAGGCTCATTAATGTCCACTTAGTCCTTTTGTTGAGGGCTTGACCCTTGCCTGAAGCACTTCTTGTTCTACTCTGCCTAAGCGCTTCAAGACTATACTTCGTTTGAGAATTTCGCTTCTGTTTCGACCATCAGTTATGCCAGTCATAGCTTGTACTGTTCAATACACTCGAATTCGCTTTCACTTTCTTAGAGCACCTAAGTGCTCCACGCTGCCGGCATGAAGTTTCGTAGGGTTCTCCCCGACAATGCCGCTGTAATGCCCAAGGACTGATTATACTTGAGCATGCATGAACACAGATCACTAAGCGCTTATTTTGCACCTTTTCTTTTCATCTATATACAAGAGTATCTACACCATCTTTATAAAAACAAAGGTCACTGCAGGTAAACTGTATTTACATAGGCGCTTGCAGTGTACGTACTGTGTCTTTAGCTTCAGCTTCTATTATCACCAGCATTTATCTCAAAGTGACGGTAGCACTGTCCGTGTATGTACTATCAACAGCAAAAGTTTTCGAGACATAGGATCCAGAACAAATGCGAACTTCAGCTATATCAGTGCTTAATGCTTGCAATCAAGCTGGCGACTGTATAGGTCGGAGTGCCAAGTGCAGTGTGGAACATTTATTAAAAAAAAAAACATTCCTAAACAAAGTGGTAATTCAGCTGTAGCGAACATTGCGCGTCCCGCAAACTTTTGCTGTTGGAAGTACAGAGGGGGGGTCAGAAGTTCATAGGCCATGCTGCCATAGGAATACAGAGAATAGTGGCCTGGAAACTTTTGACCAGCCCTGTACGCATTAAATAACGATATAATTTAAACAGTTCGTCATCTGTGCTATGTGTTTGGGCCAAATCGTTCCTTTCACACATTAGTGCTATTAGAATATTGTATAACCAACTGGCGCGTATTTCAGTTATAACCAACTGGCACGTATTTTAGTTCTTGGTAGGTCTGCAATATCCTAAAAAAAATAGAAACAAGACGACTTTTTTTAACAAAAAAGGTGTTGAGGCAGACATATGTAGCAATAAATATACATTTGGCATGTCTGTTTTTTTTTTCGCAGCTGGGCTGGCTCTTTTTACAGCGTATTCCTGTCCTTGGACGTATTTGTCAAGCATAAATGAGATTTTTCCTGAGAGGATATAATCGTCAACGGCTTTTAAGCTTTAAAATCGAGATATGTAGGAACAAAAGCAAGAGTTTACGTTAAAACTAAATCACAAATACAGCAATGACATGTAATGCGACATCGACCTTGTCACCGCGACTCTCGCCATCCTCGCAATTGATGTGATTCAACGGAGTGCCATATTAAAGGACGCGGTTTTACCGAAATAGCGCATCATTCGCACGGGCATATTTCATCCAGCACGACTCTGGCACCATCACACACTTTGAATGAAATGAGGCTTGGCCCTTTCTCACTTACAAACCGCACACAAAAAGTCCTACGACAACTAGCACCCTTTCACCGCTTCCTTCAAAACGCGCGCGAAGCACGGAACGATACATCGCAATAAATATGCCGCATGCTCAGGCAGCATCCGCCATCCACTATAAACTGCTCTCCATGGGAGGTGGTCGGGCACCGTGCCTAGTCGTCTGCGGTATTGTCAAGCACTTTGTCCTGGCAGGACTGGAAGTGACCACTAGCTTGGAGGCGTTGAAGAGTGTCGCCCCGCCCCCCGAGTCACTGCTCATTTCGTCCTCCTCGTCGGAATCACTACTGTCCGACACCGTCACCGTCGAATGAGGCAGCGTCTGCGGAGGTGGCGAACCCCTGTGGCAACAGGAAGGGTTGAAGCCGTACGCGTCAAACAGCTTGGCAGCTGACTCATCTTCGCCGCATAGATCTTCCTCGGGACGCTGAAACCTCTCCTTTAAGAAGCACGTCGGGGGAGGAGGCGGGAAGGACTCGCCCGAATTGTACATGCTGTCCCCGGAGTCCTCATCTTCCGCTGCTCTGCTACGTTTGTCCCTGACAAAAAATGGTTCACCACCACACCGATCCTGGTGACAAGTCCAGGAGGGACCCTTTCGCGGGGGAGAGCCGTCGCTGGTCGCGAAGAGGTCGAAGGTCACACGCTTCGCCGGTTCCCGAGTCGGGAAGAAGCGTTCCCGATCCTGGTTGCCCCCCATGGCATCTTTCTCGGAAATGCAGAGGCCGGAAGAGGGAGGCGGAGGTCGCTTCTGCATCGTGTCCTCAACGACGTGCGGCTGACGCTCGAAGCTGTCTTGTGCTGCCGGCTCTCTTAACGTCTGTCGGAAAAGAATAAGATGAAATAAGAATGAGCGACAAATAATTATAAGGCGTGATGAGCTGACAGCAGTTAGTTTGTCCTTGTGAATACTCTGGAACACAGTACTGGCAAGACAGGACACGAACATACTAGAGGATTCATACAATGCCAGTTGTGCGATTTGAATTGTGTGTCTCTTGCTAGCGTGTTAATATCCCCATTCACCTGTACACTGTTCCACAGTATTTACAAAGCGTGAAGCCATAATAGCACAACATTGTCAGCTGAATATGGCTGTGAAACAAAAGTTAAGCTAATACGGATGCTAGAACAATCTTTAACGATGTCCAGATAAATACAGAACTTATGTACCAACTTTCCCTTATTGAGCTCCTGTTGAAGACTTGTTCATAATATAGTTCTACTGGTAGCACAAGCTGACTTTTTTGATTGCATGCATTGCCATTGAAACAATTAAACACATGTCAATTAAGCTAAGCAAACAATGCTTCAACTCTATTCAGTTTACACACTAGTAGCCTAAACAATGAAGACGGGTTCAGGGCAAGATGTTAGCTTGAACGAGAAACACGTCTGTGAGTGTGGGTTAGTGGTGCACCAATGTACTTAGGGGGGTAAAAAGCATATCACTGCGTGTTAGAGGACTAGACAAGCATATTCAGATGGTGTATGAGTGCATAGTAGGGGAGGAACAAGCACATCACTGCATAATAAAGGAGTATATGAGTGAATGCCAATGGTGTACCAATGCATGTTGGGGAAGGAACAAGTGTATTAGAGGAGTATATGAATGAATGTCAGCGGCATATTAGTGCATGTTTAGGGAAGTAACCAATGTATCATTGCATATTAGAGGAGTATACGAGTGATTGTCAGCAGTGCATCGCTGCACGTTACGGGAGTAATCAGTGGATAACTGCATATTAAAGGATTATGTGAGTAAATATCAGTTGTTTAACCCTGCATGTTAGGGCAATAACAAGTGCATTATAGGAGTATATGAATGATTGTCAGCAGTGTATCAGTACATGTTGGGTGAGTAAAAAGTGTATCTCTGCGAGTAAGAGAAGTGGATGATTGGATGTGAGAGATTTATTAGGGCATTTTGTGGGAGTAACAAGTACATCACCGTATTTTATAGGAGTAGATGAGTGGATGTCAGCGGTGTATCAGTGCATGTTTCCGGAGAAACAAGTGTATCTCTGCTTGTAAGAGGAGTGGATGAGTGGATGTCAGCAGTGTATCTATACATGTTAGGGGAGTAACAAGTACATCACTGGGTGTAAAAGGAGTAGATGAGTGGATGTCAGCACTGTATCAGTGCATGTTATGGGAGTAACAAGTGTATCACTGGTTGTGAGAGGAAATTATGAGTGAATGTCAGCGGTGTATGAGTGCATCTTAGGGGGGTAAATAGTGTATCAATGCACATTATAGGAGTATATGAGCAAACGTTAGTGGCGTATCAGTGTATTTGAGAAGTAACAGGCATATCACTGTGTGTTGGAGGAGTAGATGAATGAATATCAGAGGTGTATCACAGCGCGTTAGGGGAGTAACAAGTGTATCACTGCATGTTAGAGGAGTAGATGAGTGGATGTAAGTGGTGTATGAGTCAATGTTAAGGGAGTAAGAAGTGCATCACAGTGTGTTAAAAAAATATGAGTGAATGTCAGTGATGTCTTGCTGCATGTTAGAGGAGTAACAAGTGTATTACTGCGTGGTACAGAGCTATATGAGTGGATGTCACCAGTGTATCAGTGCATGTTAGGGGATTAATGAGTGTATCATGGCATGTTTGAGGTGTATCAGTGTAGTGGAGCAGGTGCACTTTAAGGACACCGTCTATACTGACGTGTATACCTCGAACTCCATGTGGACGCTGGCCGTACTGTTAGTTGGACTCGCTGCAACCGGAGGTGCGAGACGCACGTCGGAGAACCAGGTGGGCCAGGCTTCAACGGTAGCTGTCGTCACCACCCGCTGCTGGGCGCTCACATTCGTTTCTTTTGGCGGTGGCGCCGATTCCTCTGCGTAGCGTGTTTCCCTCGCCATCACCGTGCTGTCCGCTCTCTTTTGAGCGATCGGAGACCAAGCCTCCATCGTCAGCGCGGCATCATCACTGCCGCGCTGGCTTCCTGGGGAACGATTGGTGCAGTATATGCCATTATTTTCGATTCAATTATTTCATCCTGAAAGTGATTGTGAACACACATAAACAGAGAACCCTAATCATCGAAAGGGAAAAAAAAATAGGACAAAGCATGGAACAGTAATTGAATTACCTAGCTAGAAACAAGAATAAAAACCAGCAAAAACTATAACGGGTCCTGGCGTTTCACGTGCCTAACCCACAGCAGGATTATGAGGCGTGTCATAGCGGAAAGCTCCGAAAATTTTCACCATTTGGTGTCTTTTAATTTACGTGCACTGATATCGCACAGAACGTGAGTCTTCAGCAATTCGCCTTCACGTGCAATACCACCGCCGCGGCCGGGATTTGTCTTGCGACCGTCGGTTCATCAACCGATCCACACAACTGTTACACCATCGCGGCGGACAAAAACTAGTAAAACAGTTCACGTCAAGAGCTAAAAATGTTAACGTCTTCACGCATGGCATGTTCAGTACCCAAAAATGGCTTGTAGCATTATTGGTACGCGATAACTTCACGTAAAGAAGTCAGAGATTGCACATGCTTAGACGTGACGAAATTATGGCACTGTTAAAAGCAACCATAAAGATGAAACATTATTTCAGATAAACTTATACAAAATTACGATAGCTGTGCCTCTGTGGCATCAGTTATTCATGCATAGGCGGTTACAACCTATTAACGCATGCTACCAACAGACACAACGATAACTATAACATCTGGAGAGTATTTACATATTTGAATCAAACACATTTACTGATTTCCATGATGTGAAACACCTTTTTAGTGTCACGAATTGTAGCTGTTCCTGAACAGACACATTTTCAGGTCAATGATGATAAGCCGAAGACTGGAGCGTCCTTTGCGAATTTCTTCAGAATTTTGTAATAATCCCTCAGTGAGATGTCATATTTGGGTGCAAACAAGAAACCTCTAGTTCTCTATATGTGTGGTATTTAAATTTGCATAGAGAAAGTGATTATGCTTCGGAAAAAAAACGCCTTTCACGACTTTTTTACAGAAGTTACCGACAAGAGCACGGTATTTGGGAGCTTGCAGCTATTAATGTTCAATGTCTTATACTCGCGTTCGTCTGTCCGTGCCCTGTAACGGTGCCAGTGTGGCTTCTCCCCCTCAGATTTTCTCAGCAATCTAGTGATAGCATGGAGTTGCATAGCAACAGTTGCGTAGCCACACCTGTGGCCTCACGTCTTTACACATTCTCATCATTCAAGTGACTGCTGAGGGAAACAACGACAAAAAAAAATTGCCCGCAGCTTCCCTCGGGAGAACACTGAGGAGGATGCGGAGCATATAATTGGTTAACGGGGTGTTAAAGTGCGACTTACTTGGGTCGATGGCTAAATTGGTTAACGTGGTTGTGAAATGGGGTGTTAAATTACGACTTACTTGGGTCGATGGCTAAATTGGTTAACGTGGTTGTAGGAGGGGGTGTTAAATGAGTGAACACCTACACACGTATGCGAAAGGGCGGCGCTGGTCGAAGGGACGTCGATCATTGTGTTTGTGGATTCGTTGGCATTCATTTCACGGCGACTTCGGACGTCGACGCGCCGTACAAACCAACGGACGAGCGGCAACTGAGCGAGCGAGCGCCGACCTTGAGTATATATACAGCGCGACGGCGCATGCGCTGTCAGCTGTCGAATGTTCTCGAAGGATAAGCGCGCGCGCGGCACAGATGGCGACGGCCCGACGGCGCATGCGCTGTCAGCTGTCGAATGTTCTCGAAGGAGAAGCGCGCGCGGCACAGATGGTGGGCGACGGCGCGACGGCGCATGCGCGCGCGTCAGCTGTCGAATGTTCGAGAAGCGGTGCGGATGGCGCACTACAAGGCGCGAGTATAAGATGCTTCCGCATCTAAAAAGAGATTGCGCAGTCAGTCTAATGGCCCCAAGCTTTCACTGAACACACTTTAGAATTTACAAGGTGTCCTACAAATTTTTTTCTATAATGTAACGAACTACAGTTTTTATAGTTAATAAAGAACTATAGTTCCCTACATTATAAACTATTCTATACTTATTGCTTTACCTTCACTCAATACAAGTTTTAAATGTGTATATAGTGTATTCAATTGTAAATTATTGTTATTATTTATCTACGGCTTCCTTGCATAATGTGACCCGTCTTTTGTCATTCTTGCCACGATTCCTTGCTCTGTAACACTGAGCACAGTTTTGTGGGTCGTATATGAGTAATGCCTGTTTATAGTTTTAACCCTTGGCACGTGGCAAAATCATACTTGTGGTAAAAAAATAATTTTATGCTTACAACAGAGTCTAGTAATTATCAATACATTGACAGTTCTATGTGGAACGATAACCTTGTTATCATATATCTACCCAAAAATACATTGCTAAAATTCTTATAAAGATCTTTATTTATTGCAATACTCACCAAGTTCAGAGACACTGCGGACAAGAGCCGTGCGTAGGTTAGGTGGTGAAGATTGTACATGCAAAGTCCCAGGACTCAGAATCTTCGGTCCAGCTCCAGTCCTGTACTCTCGTCTGGGCGTACTTTCTAGGTTTTAATTTCATTATTTTAATTGTAATATTAACAGTATAATAAGCGATTTTAGACGGTAAAGTATGCACTAGGATGTAAAAACGGCTATCCTTTTGTTTTGATGTTAAGACGCATTGCGCTCGTGCACTTAGCTGAAAATTGCTGAAGATTTGATAAAAATTAAGTGCTTCTTTGGGAAGGCTTGTATCCCTCCTCCTCACCAAGCAGAATGACATCACGATCAAACATAACGCAAGCATCGCAAACCGACCTCCGAAAGTATGGCGTGACTTACCTCCTCTTAAGTTGCGAGGCGTGAAGGGAATGCGCAGAACGTGAGTACACTGTAACGTAAGCTTAAATTTTTTGGAAAATCGAGGAGAGCGATCTTACTTACTGAACCAATGTAATGTAATATATGTATTCAGTGAAAATCTTCTAAGCTGCGCCTAGTAAAAGTTGTGCTTCGAGTCCTGGGATTATTCAAACTTACGGGGGAAAATTCCGCTGTCCTACTGCTGTCATGAGTTCTTGAAATTTATTTTTGTTCATATCTAAGCCACTACTAAACACTTTTTCAAAGGTATTTCTTGCTGCGGTGTTTCCTTTTAAAAGATGCTTCAACATTCTGATACAGGACTGAAATTTCGAATGCCATCGTGTCAGCGGTCCCTGTAGAATACTAGCCCATAGCCCACACTTTCTAATTGCGAACAGATCCTGAGCGCTGGCATTGTTTTTTGACATCCTTGCAAAGGTCCAACTGATATAAATCTATGTTGAAATATGAACACATGTAGCAAAACCTCAATGTAACAAATGTGATTGATTGATTGATATGTGGGGTTTAACGTCCCAAAACCACTATACGATTATGAGAAACGCCGTAGTGGAGGGCTCCGGAAATTTAGACCACCTGGGGTTTTTTAACGTGCGTTAATACAACAAAAATCGGGTGTAACAAAAGTAAGAATTCGACCTCTGCCCTTCCGTCTAATGAAAACATTGTTATCGACGCCTAGAAAAAGGAGATATTTCGATTTGATGTGATGCTCTGTGCTTACAACATTGGCCTCAACAAGCAATAACAACTGATGTGTAACAAATACATGCCTATAACAAATATTGCATACAAGGAACATAAATTGTGTATCGTGTGGTTTTATTGTAAACTAGTTCAGCTCACGCAAATCCATCACAGCACTGCCAGTATGGCGGACAGTCAATCAAAAACACTGCGTCCTTTTCCTTGGGCCCCCTTGGTAATCACTGTGTTTCCCGTCACTTTGGTGATGACGTCTTTGATGTCCTTGAGTTCGTGTACTGCCTTTACTACGTGCTGCCCCGCTTACCTTTAGACGAGATGCTGGAAATCTCGGAGAAGGTCTCGGGAGAGGCCAGTGGCGCCCACGCCATCCAGTTTGGCTTTAGACTGTCAATCGCCGATGTTGGAGGTTCGGTGGGCGGACGATGTCGTGCCAGGGGACTCGACTTGTCTCTCCGGCGAGGCGTCGAATGAGCACGGCACCATGCGCAATGCCCGAACCTGCGTAGCGTCAGTTAACACGAAGTCATTGTTGTAATATATTAATAGTATTTGGGGTTGGACGTTCCCAAAATGATTGATATGATTATGAGAGATGCCGCAGCGGAGGGCCTCGAGGGCTGCGGAAATTTCGACCATATGGCGTTCTTTAACGCTAACTGACAATACACAGTAGACAGGCCTTCAGCATTTCACCTTCATTGAAATGTGACCACCGCGATGGGGATCGAACCGATGACCAATGGATCAGCAGCCGAGCACAATAACCACTGTTCCACCGTGGCGGACAACTCATTGTTGTGGTCGTAGGCATGCGCACGGGGGTAAGGCAGGGAGCACTGTTTAAGAAGATGGCCACACCACTTAATAGTGTAAGGGAGTGCTAAGTCTGTGTTGTGCATTTAATGGGCTGGGCGTGTCCTATCCATGTTCAAAGTAAGGGGTTAGAATAGCACAGTACTTTGACAATAATAGTGGCCAAGAGACTCCCGGTGTCACATTCTATGAATTGATGATTGTGACAGTGCATTTTTCATGGCGCAGGGGGCATCACATCATCACGAGCTTGTATAAACCCACTGCAGGTCAAAGATCCCTCCCAGTTTCCACCAATCAGCCTGGTACTACCCTTTCTGCTGTCCCATTGTACCCGCAAAGGTCTTAATCTGATGTGCTCTTCTAACGTTCTGTTCCCGCCCCACAAGCGCGTTTGCCTATTTTTTCAATCCAGTCGGTTATTCTTAATGACCAGTGGTCATCCTGCATACGCACTACGTGGCATGTACATGTCCATTTTTTCTTGATTTCAACCACCAGACTTTTCCCTCACCAAGTGTGCTTCATTCTGTCTTTTAAGGTTACACCTGTCGCTTTCCTTTCCATTGCTCGCTGCATCGTTCTCAATTTAGGTTGAATCCTCTTTATAAATCTATGCGCTTCTGCTCTGCAGGTAAGTATTGATCAGATGCAGCTGTTAGATGCCTTCCTCTAGAGGGATAATAATAAACTACGATTTGGCTGCAAGGGCAACTTTTTTCCAAAGATTGCTGGTCGACTAAAAGGGGCTGCTCGAGGTGAGGAATAACCAGCCCCAGAAATGTGTATTTATCCCTCCTTTACCTCCAAAAAGGCGGAAACCAATTACAACCCTTTTCGAGAAGCACATCATCATTTCTTTTCTATTTTTGTATTCATTGGCAAGCTTGTTCACTTTTGAACTTAACTAATTCTCACGAAAGTGTGGAGTGCTGCGGCAAAGCATCACAGCCACCATGCCTAAAAAAAAGCCGCGTGCAAGCTTGTAGTTATGATGGTTGCCTAGCACTATAAAGCAGCAGGCACCTCCTTTTGACACCGTGGGTCGGGAAAGCCACTGAGGTCTGTCTAGCACTTTCCGGTTAAGAAGTTGGGCATGCCTAGACTATTTCTTTCATGGTTTGAACAATGCAGCTTTAATGAGGTCCAGCATAAAGCGTTTGTTATTACTTGACAACTAAACGAACAGGATCTGTAGCTTCCTGGTTCTGTCTATAGTACCTTATGTGCAATCTCATCAGTAGTGTACCATCGAATGAGCTCTAAAATACCAGTATTCATTTTTCTTAGGACCAACATGTGCAGTTGTTTGACAGCGTATGGTATCCTAAGCAATAAGCCAGCACCCCAGCTAAAATAAACTAGCTTTATTACTTCACGCTTTTGCAGAAATGGGGGAGGAGGACACTTTTAGGCTGATAAAACGGACTCCACGAGGTTTTCCTAAATAAAGCGAAGCCTGGTTTTGATTGTTCCTACATGAAGAAGCTGAGATGCCATCTGCTAACCCACAGACGTCCTCAAACACATCAGCCCTCTCTGTCTGAGGTGCTTTAGTCCTGTTTATGCAACATCTGCACCACTATTTGTTTCTGCACGCACTCTTTTAGGATTTCCTTATCCCTGAAATTTGCTGTAATTTTTATTGCCTTCAGCAGCTATACAGAAGGAAACCTCAACAAGCCACTTGAATTTGCTCAGAGTAAGTGCACATACCCCACTTGTTCACAAAGTGAGCATGTCCCGCTGGTCAAACTCAGTTGCGCAGCGTTTTTGGTGTAGTGCCTAAAAATTCTCTAAGCATTCATGAAGGTAAATTGCCAAGAACCGTGGCTCTGTAGTAAGGATGTGCCAACTGAAGCCTGCTAAGCATCATTTAAATAATTGTGCACCATGCATTTTTATTTTCACCAATAAGTTTACGAAGCTATTACAACAAACTGTACTTGATGATTGATTGACATGTGGGGTTTAATGTCCCGAAACCACCATATGATTATGAGAGACACCGTTGCGGAGGGCTCCGGAAATTTCAACCTCCTGGTGTTCTTTAACGTGCACTCAACTCTGAGCACACGGGCCTACAACATTTTTGCCTCCATCGGAAATGCAGCCGCTGCAGCCGGGATTCGATCCTGCGACCTGCGGGTCAGCAGCCGAGTACCTTAGCCACTAGCCACCGCCACGGGGCTGTACTTGATGTCTTTAGAGTTCCTAATGTGGCATTATATGTTGGAAGCATGACGTAAAGAAACAATGTATGTTTAGATTTGACGTCAAGCTTTTTAAGACAAAGTGCAGTAACCTTTGTCGTCCGTTTTCCTTCTACTTATCCTGCCATATAACCAAAGTAGATTTGCGAGCTTCAAGCTTGCACTGAGATGGTAATAATAATTAATGGTGTTTAACGTCCTAAAACCACGACTCCAAATACACAGAACTTATATGTTTCCTCCTCCACTGGAAATGCAGCCACCGTGGCCGGAATCGGGTCCCTCAATCTTTGGGTCAGCAATCGAGCATTGTATCACTAGATCACCTTGGTGCGTACAATATAACGATCACTTTCACGGCGTGTGTCATGGATACTCATCGCGACGAAGCCTATGGATTTTCGTAAAGGCCTTACAGGTGCTCCCGTGTTTATCAGCGGCTCATTGAATAAGGTTAGACAGATCACGGCCATGACTATGTAAAAAGCCTGCCTGGGTTTCCGTGTCTAACTCTCCCACTCAAGAGCTCAAAACGCAACTTCACACGCCTGAACAACACAACGCGAAAAAAGCTTGCCTTTAGTTGCAGCATATTGCTCGAAGCACACTAAAGCTTGCCATTTTCTTGAGGAGGCGGAGCTTCGCGAGCTTGGCTGCTATGTATAAACACGCACTTTTGAACTACCAGCTCAAGTGCATAGTGAAAAACACAAAGGCCCATCTGACGAAGATTCTCCAACTTAGTCGGGTTGGTAGGAGGTCACGATGGACCATTCCTTTTTATTAACAAAGACCGATGAATGTCAGTGTAATGTAGGCTTATCGACATCGCATTCTACTGGATGGAAGTGGAGGCAGGGACAACAGAAAAGGCACACAGCACACAGAACTGTGCTGTCGAGTGCACCTTTTCAGTCGTTCCTGTCTCTAGTCTGAGCTGCCACCAAGTGGGACGCGCAGAGCTCGCACCTGGTAGGCCAAGTCGGTGGTGGTCAGGTGGTCCCAGTGCTGGCGCTCCATTTCCGAAGGAGGCAGCAGGTCGGTGAACGACGTCTCGAGCACCACGCAGCGCGGGACCGAGGAACGACTCCGGGGCGAGTCTTCGAGAAGTAGTGCGTCTCTGGAGCCCTGGTCGTGGGCCGACGTGGACCCCGGCCCATTTTCGTGGTCAGGTTTGGCCATCTTGCGCTGAGGCTTCGCCGGGCCCTTGTTGACGAGTAGCTGCAAACATGTGGAATCAAATGTTTGCAACAACATTTTTGTAGAATCGAAGGTTTGTGACAGTTACTTGACTCTCATAGTTCCGTTTCGCTATGTACTTGGATTTTTTTTCATGTATGCAGTGGGGCAACCACGATATTCGATCATGACGCACGAAGCGTACGGCGAGAACAACGGTGTCAGGTGGCACTGAGCCGCCTAACGCTGCCGGACAGCATGCAAACACGTGGCATTCACGCAACGAATGGCACCAAACAGAGATATGCAGCGACAACTCTCGGCAACGTCTCTTTATTATTTTTATTCGTTTAAACCTGCACACGCCACTTCGCGACGTCTGTTACGTAAAAATGTTTTACGGAACCACGTCGTTGGTGAAGACGCCATGTTTGCTGTTCACACGAAAGAATGTTGAAAAGTACCTGAGCATGAAGATGCATGACAGGTGTCTCGCTTGACTCGGTTGAGAAGCGAGATCTCCGGGCGCCTTCATTTTTTGCGTTTGGGTATGCATATATTTGCGTGTGCTTACGTCTGCGCTCATGCATATATACCGGCTGCTTACGTGCATTTTTTGTTTTACGCAGGTGTGTGTGTCACCAAGGCATGCATATTTAAACGCACGAGCGCAGAGTGTGCATCTCTGTGCTGTTGTATACATTAACGCATCGTATACGTGAACGTACCGCGAACGAAAAGAGCAGGCACCAATGGTCTTTGTTGGAACAACAGGGTTGTTATACTGTCACACGCGCTTCTTTCTATCTTTTATGTTGACGAATCCGGGCGCAGACCGAGCCTGAATGCGTGCGAACATTCCAGGTAATTTTATGATCTTCTGTTAAGCTTCAGCGTGCAAGCACGAACAGCTGAATTTGTTCTAAAACTACGTGAACTCCAGTGATAAGACTGTAATGTTCGATGCCGCATCTATACAAATGTAGACGTGCCCTACAGAAGGTCACATTATCGACGTCCGAAGCTCTGTTCGCTGCTATCAGTGTACAGTGTGTGTTTCTTGCACTTTGACTATCCGTTTCTCGGCCCATGACAGCCCAAACAACACCGGCCATTATGTTCTTGAACATCACAACCACTTGACAATATTGGCGTGGTAGTGAAGTACACAATAGGGCGGACAGGCTCAAGTTTGTGCAGCGCCGTTCAGCACTCTAGCGGAAAGAGGGCAAAGCTCCGGTCGCTTGGACGGGCCGCGCTTGCTGGGTTTTCCCATTACGCGAACGGGAAACGTTTTTTTTTTTTTTGGAGCGCTTATCTTGCATTTGGCACGCTCTGGGCAGCGCTCCTTCGTCATTCTGGAAAACAGGTACCCAGTACTGCTGCATTGTGAGCTGCTATAAAAGTCTAAACAAGACGAAGACCTGACAACTGCCCACCAAGTTCTATCGTTTCCAATGCAAACAGTGCGAGAGAGTAGATTATGGCAGTTCGCCGATACTCCGCGGTCTCGTTACGTAGAAAACTTTTTGTCGAGCACAGTACTAAAAACTATTATTTACCTGAAGGAAATGTGGTGGAAAGAAAGCGTCTTTGTAAACTGAAACTACAGCAAATATACAACCACTGTACATTTCGCGATTGGGCTCTGGCTTTCCGAGACAATCATTGGTAGTGCGAAATCAGTGGAGCTTGCTAGTTTAATGCAGTTAAAATACCGTACTGTGAGCCCTACATGTGCTTTATTCAGCTGATGGCTGTAGACTTCTCGTCGCCACTCAGTGTAAAACAGATGTGCGCTGTGTGTTCGCGCTGAGTGTTTATACGTATACAGGTCTTGCAAGCAACACCCACCGATAAGTCAGCATGATGAAGTGTTGCGATGCTAGGATCGAAGTCATGAGTTCGATTCCCGCATAGGTCAGCTGCATTTTCACGGCAGCAAAACGTAGTGACAGTGCACCCAGATTTCGGTGCAATATTGATAGACCGGGCTTGTTGGCGTTGCATACTTCGAGTGTACGGTGGCATGATGCTCAATGTGAACAGAAGTGACACTCGGTGTGTGTGCATTCTCTCTACATTGTCGTCGCGCCGTGTGCACTTCAAATTTAGGTGCACAAAAAAAACGCCTCGGGTGGCCGGAATCCGTCTCTCAAACCACGACGTGCCTCCTAATGATATGATGGTTTTGACACTTAAAATAGTATGTCCTTGCACGCGCCCGAGCTGGGGGCGATATACAGCTGCCACTATGAGAACGAATCGATTGACTGATTGATTGATTTGATATGTACGGTTTACCGTCCCAAAACCACCATATATGAATATGAGAGACACCGTAGTGGAGGGCTCCGGAAATTTCGACCACCTGGGGTTCTTTGACGTGCACCCAAATCTGAGCACACGGGCCTACAACATTTCTGCCTCCATCGGAAATGCAAGCGCCGCCGCCGGGATTCGATCCCGCGACCAGCGGGTTAGGAGCTCTGAGAACGAGTTGGAAAAAAAACCAAGACAGCAATAAAAAAGTTTCGGTGGTTTCGCGAAATCAGGAGTGGTTATCAGGGGCAAAATTCGGTTTAACAAAAAAGATGCTCGATCCTATGAGGATATAGGAGGGTTGCACAGGGGCGTGGCCTACGAAATAGCGCCAGCGTCGAAGAGGCAGCGCATCCATCTTTGTGGTCTCCCTCCCTGCCGCCGCAGGCAAGCAGTCGCAGAACGTACACTACTAGTACGTGGGTGTTATATGGTACACTCACGGCTGCGCGCCTTTGCAAGATTCCTGTGCTCATAATGGTGAACTTTGCCTTATTTGGTTGCTACAATCACTCGAGTGAGAAGGCTGGTCATGAGAATGCGTCTGATGTCGGCTTTTTTTTCTTCCATACCTAGAATGATCGTAAACCAATCGAAAAGGTTTGGATGGTTCAGCCACACACTATACCCCGTGTGCGTTAAACATTTCATTTCCGATAAGTGTTCAGAACCTATGCAACATCTTAGAGGTCCGCGTTTGTGGCGGAAAACTTGGGTTTTCGCGACGTGCTATGGAGCTTTGTTTACGCAGCAGGAGACGAGCGTGCGCACTACGACCGCGATCGCTGCTTATCAGCGGTATCATTCAGGTGGGTGCGACGTGTTACTGATTTATCTGTGTTAGTAAACAGTCAGCGACGCAGTGCGTTCTCGTTTACCCATGCTTTAAAGAGCTGAGCACATTAACGTCGATCAGTTACAATCGAGACTATGTGATTTCTGGGTGCGCAACCGCCCGACGCGCGTCATTGGACCCTGCAGCAAAGAGCATTTTTGATCGCAAGCGGCTTGGGCTCAACCATGAACAAACTATGACAATTGTGTCACCTCACATGCTCTTGCAAATGGTGAAGCCTTTCCTCACAAAGAATTCGGGATACGACACCACCGCGGTGAAAAAAAAAAGAATTATTCGTCCGAGCACTGAGCAAGGAAAAGCAGTCACGTTTCCGACGACGACGCGGCGGCCGTCTCCGAGGTCTCTAACTCGATGCTGTTGGACCCATCCGCTAGTGACATAGTTTTGGGCGTCCATCAATTTACAGGCTTTAAGCTCGTCCCTTGTTGCAAAGCCTGTGCCGCCAACAAGGTGGTCCTTAATGTCCGTGAGCTTGATGCGGGAATAACACTTCAAATCCCACACAGCTTCATCGCTGCTGAAGTCGAACGGGTCGATATCCGCCGCAAATGTGAACCTTATGTTCGTAGCGAAGTTTTGCCGGACTTCGGAAGTCACGCGCGTAAGCACGCAGTCGAATTTCACCACATTGGTACCGTACGTGCGGCACGCACACAACCTCTCACTGCCGCTCGCCGCTTCAAAAAGGGCGCGCTTAGACCACTGACATGGCGGTAGAGGCAAACGCCGCTAGCGCCTCAAGCGGATGACGTCACGTGCAACCCTCCTATTGTATATTATGACGAAGACCAAGCGAGCTGTCAATGTTCGACATTCGAATCGGGGAACACGCTGCGCGATCAGGCATGGATCTAATTGCGAAATAAAACATGCGCAGCAGGAAACATGCATGATAGAAGTGGACATAAAATACTCTTTTTTGTGCGAATCATTACGCTTTCAAAGAAGCTGTATAAAAATCCAAGGTAGCATTGAACTCACGATACGACGTTGTTAACATCCAATGAAAACCTCGGCAAAAGTGAAACTCTCATAAAAAGGAACACTGCGGACTGAAATGGTGCCAGGGACTTAATTAACAGGGCAGGCGTAAGTTAAGTCTCTTCACACTGACCTCCTAATAAAGTGAAAGCCGCGTGACAAACTTGGCATTCAAGCAAGAGAAATCCGACCGCTATATACAAATGCACGCGAAAGCGTGGTGGTAGTTTACCGACATCTCCGAGAAGACACGAATTCCACAGAAAATGCGTGTTTTATCGGTAATATACATATACAATTGATGCCGCCCCCCCCCCCCTTTTATAGCCATAGAAATGCAGCTGTTCGCCATCGACAATCACATAGCACTCGCTCTAAGACATCGTGTTTCCCTTGCTTGGTCCCGCAAAGGTTGTCAGGGAATCGCTCTCGGTTCTGATAAGATTCACACCGTGAACACGTTTTTTTTTAATCTCTTTAAACCTTCGGAGCAAGCCATAGGGGACGCTGCACGTGGAGGGCGACCAGATAACAGCGCGTGCAGAGTGCGTTAACGTGCTGAGATAGCGCAGGCAGAAGACGGGAGTAGGGTACCGAGCGACCGGCTTTTGCTAGAAAAGCGGTGAAACGCGTAAGGTCCCTAGATGTTTCATCTAGGGAACTTAGAATGGATGGATGGATGCTATGAGCGTCCCCTTTATAACGGGGTGGTGACAAGTATGCCACCAGGCTCGACAAAAAAAAAAAACCTTTTTTCTTTTTTGATGTTGGCTGTCACACCTGTCCCGTTTATTAGGGAGGCGATCGCCGGGCTAATTCCAAGAGCCGAAGTATCGGCCCCCCGAACCGCACCACGAAAGCGTGGACAATTTTGAAGTGGTCCTTTTTGGTGCGCCAGCGGACGCCGGTCGTGGCCCAAAGAACAAGTCAGAGCCGAGAGTTGATAAACAAACAAATTATATTCTCAATAATGGCAGATCGAAAACAATACATAGGAATGCACACTCCACAATAGTTGCATACAATATGACACCAATCAAACCAATCAATCAACGTACTACACAACACCATCAGCCACACTTAATACAACGGACACGGACAACAATACGCACTACAATGCAGTCGCATGCATTGAACAACCAAGACACTTAAAGACTAAAGAGATAGAAAACCTATTCAGTCCAAAGTCCTTGGAACAAAAGTCTGAATGATACTCGTCCGAGAATCACTCACTCAAAGTCCAGCGTTGTTGTCGTTCCGCAGCTCTCTGAAGTTTCTCTTCCAGGAAACCTCGCCGGAGTTTCTCTTCCAGGAAAACTCCCGTCTTCAATAGGCCACTCTCCAAGCTTCAAACTTCTTCGCCGGAAATCCGTCGGCTTCACACACGCAGCTGTTGCCCGCGTCTTCGCTCGATAGCGGTAAACCCACGCTCTTGCCTGTAGCTCGAGCCGTCCCTACGGACCAAAACTTCGCCGACTACACGGCGGAATCTCGACGCGCTCTGGCGTTAACTTCCGTCACCTCCTGCTTTCTCGTCTCGGCCGCTCGATTAAATACCTTCCGCGCCACCTTCCAGAAATTTCTCGTCCTTTCGTCGGCGCGATACGCAGCGAAGGCTGGAGAGAGGCGAGACGGTTTGTCAGCCCTCCGCGTCGGGTGACTCAGCTCGGCGTAGCCACGCCTCCTTCGTTCTGGAAATTTCTAGCGCCTGCCCGGCCGCCGCTGTGGGGTGAGGAGGTTCGTCTGCGAAGACGTGCTTCTGCGGGGAGAGCGCGCGCCCGGGAGCCTTGGATGTTTGCTTTCTTTTTTTTTTCTTTTTACCTCGCGGCGTTTCTACCGCCCGTTGTCGCAAGGATTTGGCGGCGCGCTCTTTTTTTTAGCGCTCGTTCTGTGACACTGCCCCCCACTTTAAGAATATTATCTCATAATATTCAAACCTCACAAACGAGCGCGAACAGTCACCACACACTCTGAACGACTGTAACACAAACCGTCGCTCGTGACACTTCACATTCACCATAAATCACGTAATACAATTGTACATTGTAATTCAATTACACAACACGTGAAAACACATCCACAAGCACATGAGTACCACACTGCACCACACATTCCCAATAATACAAATGTACAAAGTTCTCTTTATACAACAATTATACAACACTATACATCACATCATCGCACAGAACACTTTGACTCGCTCGACATACACTTGAGACACAGGATAACAAGAACATTAACACAACATATGGCACTCAGCACTGCCCAACACATTCTGATTCCACCTCAGCACCTATCCTGTGTACTTTGAGTGGCGCTTGCGCCCTTTCTTGCGGTGCTCGCTCGATTTCTTCTTGTTTTTCCACGTTCCCTTTCGGCGAGCCCTTTCCAACGACGATATCTGAGGCGGCGTCTCAGCCATCGTTGTCACTTCCGACACCGTTAACGCGTCATTACATTCGACGGGTCCTGTCTGTTTGTTTACCCGCTTGATCATGCCTCTACATTTTGCCCGCCTGGCCAACTCCGTCTCCTTTACACTGTCGGTCGGTTGAGGTCGTGCCGACGTAAGTCCAGTTGCTCGGCCCGTGAACTTATTCGACCCGATCGTCTTCTCCTTCGCGGTCTCTTGAGCCGCGGTTTCACCTTGGGCTCTAGTGAGATCCGTCGCGGGATGCTCCTCCACTGTATCTCGCGGCCGCTGTGTTGGCGAGGGCTCTATCTTCGGGTCTTCTCCCAAACATTCTGGATCACTTGGCCCTCGCGCCCCGTCGATGTTTCCGATGACAAGGTCGTACAGGGGGGTCGTCATGCATAAAGCAGTAACCTTCCCGCTGAAGTACGGGGTTTCAACCTCAATTTCTGCTTCGGGAAGCATCCGAACCGTACGGTCAATTAGGCAAACCGGTTTCATTTTGCCTGTTAACTCACTTTCCCGTACCAGATTTCTCCGCACGATAACAGTGGAGCTGCCGGTATCTCTTAACACCGTAATCTTTTTGCCCGCAACTTTTCCAGGCAGCGCTGGCATTCCTTTCGTAACACCAGTTGGCTGTTTTGACATTACAGCACCAACAATAGGAATTTTCTCCCCGTTTTTCAACTCTACGAATCCATCAGTGACGGCATTATTATTAGATTTCGGTGCCGCTTGAACACAGGATACCTGGTGAGTTTGACTCGCTCCGTTTCGACATGCATCTGCTTTGTGCCCATTCTGACCACACTTAAAACATTTCACTACCGTAGGGCTCGTAAAGATCGTTCGACAGTTTTTCGCGCGATGACCCACTCGGTTACACAGAAAACATCGCTGCATGCTCTCTGGTGTACGCTTCTTTTCTTCAGGAGCCAATTTCTTCGAATCATCGGGACAATCCTTCTTGACCTTGGCCAAATTAGTTCCTCCTTGCGCTTCTAAGAATTGATCAGCCAATTCAAGCATTTCTTCAAATGACTCCGCCTTCCTCTCTTTCAAATACAGCGACAGGCTTGGGTGGCAACTAGTAAGAAATTGTTCTTTAATTAGCAGCTCTCTAAGCTCATCGTACTCCTGTGCTGTCCCTGAAAGTTCAATCCATCTGTCGAAATAGTGGCAAAGTCGGGCAGCATACTGCGTAGCTGTCTCACCGTCAGCTGGCTTTCCTGTCCGAAATCTGTCCCGGAATCCTTCCACAGTGAATCTAAATCGCTTCAACAAAGCCGCTTTCACCTTTGCGTAGTTGGCTGCATCGGCCGGCGTCAGCCTACCGTACACACTGAGCGCTTCACCACTCAAGCAAGTACTCAAAGCAGTTGCCCATTGATGTTCCGGCCAATTCTGGCTCTTCGCAATCGTCTCAAATCGGTGAAGGTACGCGTCAAGGTCGTCCTTCCTTTCATCAAACGCTACGAGCAGCTTGCTTGGGTTCAAGCGGAAGCCATGGTCCTCCCGTTCGCTGCTTTCAACTCTAGCTTGGACGGGAGTTTCACTTCGCTGTTGCAAACGGAGACGCTCGAGTTCCATCTCGTGCTGTCGCTGCCGTTCCCTTTCCTCTCTTTCTTCTTTCGCCCTCTCAGCTGCCAGTCTTTCTTTCTCCAACTCCAACTTCAATTGCAGCTCTCTTTCTTCTTTCAGCTGTCGCTCTTTTGCCTCTCTTTCTTCTCTCGCCCTTTCAGCTGCCAACTTTTCTCTCTCCAACTCAGCTGCCTTTTCTTCCTTGGCCCTCTCTGCCGCCAACCTCTCTCTCTCCAACTCAGCTTCTTTTTCAGCTTTGGCTCTTTCGACCGCCAACCTCTCTTTTTCCAGCTCGGCTGCTTTTTCTTCTTTGGCTCTCTCTTTTTCTTCTTTTTCCTTCTGGGTGACCCACTTCCGTAGTTCGGCGCCAGAAAGACCCATCTTTTCACCAAGAGCAACTAACTTTTCGAGATCCATTGTGTCTCGCAACTCGCAACTAAAACCTTGCCGCGTGCAAAAAGTATCTGCCTAAATCAGTCTATCGGAAGAATCCCCTGCACTCGTTAACGAGAACACTGAACAACACACAAAATAGTTCCGATAGCAGTGTCACCAACTCGAGGCTCTTTCCTACTACTTTGGACACACTGTGTACCAAAAGGTCCTGAATCGCGGACGCCAGATTAATTGTCACACCTGTCCCGTTTATTAGGGAGGCGATCGCCGGGCTAATTCCAAGAGCCGAAGTATCGGCCCCCCGAACCGCACCACGAAAGCGTGGACAATTTTGAAGTGGTCCTTTTTGGTGCGCCAGCGGACGCCGGTCGTGGCCCAAAGAACAAGTCAGAGCCGAGAGTTGATAAACAAACAAATTATATTCTCAATAATTGCAGATCGAAAACAATACATAGGAATGCACACTCCACAATAGTTGCATACAATATGACACCAATCAAACCAATCAATCAACGTACTACACAACACCATCAGCCACACTTAATACAACAGACACGGACAACAATACGCACTACAATGCAGTCGCATGCATTGAACAACCAAGACACTTAAAGACTAAAGAGATAGAAAACCTATTCAGTCCAAAGTCCTTGGAACAAAAGTCTGAATGATACTCGTCCGAGAATCACTCACTCAAAGTCCAGCGTTGTTGTCGTTCCGCAGCTCTCTGAAGTTTCTCTTCCAGGAAACCTCGCCGGAGTTTCTCTTCCAGGAAAACTCCCGTCTTCAATAGGCCACTCTCCAAGCTTCAAACTTCTTCGCCGGAAATCCGTCGGCTTCACACACGCAGCTGTTGCCCGCGTCTTCGCTCGATAGCGGTAAACCCACGCTCTTGCCTGTAGCTCGAGCCGTCCCTACGGACCAAAACTTCGCCGACTACACGGCGGAATCTCGACGCGCTCTGGCGTTAACTTCCGTCACCTCCTGCTTTCTCGTCTCGGCCGCTCGATTAAATACCTTCCGCGCCACCTTCCAGAAATTTCTCGTCCTTTCGTCGGCGCGATACGCAGCGAAGGCTGGAGAGAGGCGAGACGGTTTGTCAGCCCTCCGCGTCGGGTGACTCAGCTCGGCGTAGCCACGCCTCCTTCGTTCTGGAAATTTCTAGCGCCTGCCCGGCCGCCGCTGTGGGGTGAGGAGGTTCGTCTGCGAAGACGTGCTTCTGCGGGGAGAGCGCGCGCCCGGGAGCCTTGGATGTTTGCTTTCTTTTTTTTTTCTTTTTACCTGGCGGCGTTTCTACCGCCCGTTGTCGCAAGGATTTGGCGGCGCGCTCTTTTTTTTAGCGCTCGTTCTGTGACATTGGCCTAATGCCTCTACTTCGATAAATTCTATCTTAATGGAAAAAAAGGTAAATTTTCAGCTTAAGTTCTCTGCCATTTACGGCACACTGTCCATATTTTATTTTTCCAATATTTATTTTTGTCCTTTCTCTCTAATTTTCTGCCACCAATATTCTAACCGTCTCTTACTTATTTCAATCGCGGGTGTGTTCAGCTTTCCATTGTTGTCCCTAAAACCCAAGGCTTCCTGTAGGCTCGTGCCCAAACGTACACCTGGGTGGATATCTCCACATTCAATCAGAACATGCTCCGCCGTTTCCTTATCTTTCCCGCAGCATGTGCATTGTTCTTCTTCTTTACTGAATCTTGCTTTATAACTACGCGTTCTAAGGCAACCCGATCTCGCTTCAAACAGTAAAGCGCTTCCCCTTGAATTATCGTAAAATGCCTCCCTCCTTATTTCATTTTTGCCCTTTCGGTAGTTACTCAAAGCCGGTTTTTTCTCCATAGCTGCCATCCAGTAAATCCTCTCCGCCTCCCTGATTTTCCCTTAACGCTCTTTGTTGACATATGGCTTACAATACCAGCCGTATATTTACTAGTGAGTCTTCTAGTTCTTTTTCTCCACTGTGTGTCCACGCTCTTCCTATACAAATAACGGAACACCTTCTCTGACCATCTACTCTCCTTCATATTTCTTAGCCTTTCTTCGAACCTTATTTTGCTCTGCGCTTCCCTCGCCTCAAAACCTGCCCACCCCATATCGCCCTTTACAGCCTCGTTTGTCGTCTTCCCGTGAGCACCCAACGCGAGGCGTCCCACAGTCCTTTGATTTACATCCATTCCCGATTGCACCTCTGCCCTCATGCACACCACTGAGTTCCCAAAAGTAAGCCCTGGAACCATTACACCCTTCCACAGACCTCGAAGCACCTCATACCTATTGTATCCCCACAACGCTCTGTGCTTCATTATTGCCGCATTCCTCTTTCCTTTTGCTGCCGAGGCTTTTTCCTGTACCTCCATGTATCTATCACTCTCATTTACCCATACTCCAAGGTACTTGTATTCGCTTACCCTCGGTATTTCTTGGCCTTGTATGGACACCGTCTGATCACAGGGATCATTGAATACCATCAATCCACACTTCGTTACACTGAATCCTAGTCCAAGAGCTTCACCTTCCCTTCCGCATATATTCGCCAGCTGCTGTATATCATCTCGACTGTCCGCAAATAAGACGATATCGTCCGCATAAAATAAACCTGGAAGCTTCTGCTCAATCATCATGCCGCCCTGTTTGTGTGACAGATTAAAACCAATGTTGCTACCTTCTAGCGCTTTTTCCATACTCACCATGTACAGCATGAATAACAGCGGGGACAAAGGACATCCCTGTCTCAGACCCTTGCTAACCTCAACGTTCTCTTTGCTACGCATTCCTTCCCACTCTATGCAAACTGTATTTTCTCGGTATATCTCCCTCAAAAGCTGTATACAGTCGTCGCCCATGCCCATTCCTTTCAATGTATCCCACAAAATTTCCTGATTAACGTTGTCGTATGCCCCAGTGATGTCTAGAAAAGCCACGTACAAGGGCCTATTCTCTATTTTAGATATTTCTATACACTGAGTGAGAACAAACAGGTTATCGTCTAACCGCCTGTCGACTCGAAATCCGTTCTGAAGTTCTCCCAAAATATCGTTATGTTCGGCCCATGTTTCTATTTTCATTTTTACTGCTTGCATCGCCACCCTGTATAGTACCGATGTAATGGTTAGTGGTCTATACGAGCGAATCTTGTCCTTTTCTCCCTTGCCTTTATAGATTAAGTTCATTCTACTTTGTCGCCAACTGTCCGGTATTTGTCCGTCCTTTAAGCTTTTTTCTACTGCTTTTAACAATGCTTCTTTAGTGTTATGTCCTAGTTCGTTAATGAGGCTAACGGGAATCCCATCTAAACCCGCGGCAGTGCGCTTTGGAATTTTTCCTTCGGCCTTTTTCCAGTCGAAATTATCAAGTACTAGCTCTTCCTCTGTTGCTTTCTCCGCCACACTTTTACTCACCGGGGAGATCCCCTGGACGCTCTTTTGAAACGAATCGGCTGTTACCTTTTGGATGTAACCTAGCGCTTCGTACCCTTCCAATTGATTTCCTCCTTCATCTAGAATATGTTGTTGCGTTGTGACAGACTTCCTACCTAGCGCCTTTATGTGGCTCCAAAAAATCCTAGGCGCGGCCTCCTTTTTTTCGTGTATCTCTGTCATCCAGCGTTCACTTTCACCTTTATTTTTTGCCTCTACCAATTTCTGTACAAGGGATTTTTTCTCTAAATATATTTCCCATATTTTTTTGACTTCGTCCTGCGGCCGCTTCTCCTTTTTTGCCTTTCTATGCTCCCGTGATGCTTCGCGTCGCTTCCCGATCGCCTCCCGGATTTCCTTGTTCCACCAACTTTTTGGCTTCCTTTTTCCTTTCCAGAAAACAGTTTTCTTCTCTTTCCCTATCTCCTTCGTCATTAGATGTAACAGCTCACTATACTCCCAGTCCTTGCCTGGTATTTCGCCTACTTCTTCCTCGACTCTTGCGGCTATATTTATTATTTGTTTGTCATTTAAATACGAGCTGCCAGACTTTGATTCCATGCTCATATTTTCAGTTTCGTATCCCATTTGTAATGTTATTCGTTTATGATCACTACCCAAGCTGTTAATGCCTTCCTCGTCTATCCTCATTTCTGTCAGTTTGTGGTAAATTCCTTCAGTCATGAGACAATAATCAATACTTGATTGCCTGTTTCCGACTTCCCATGTGATCTGGCCGTCACATTTAGGCCCCGTGTTAACTATCTCCAGACTATGTTGCTCGCAAAGATCTAGTAATAACTTCCCATTGGTGTCTGAATATCCGTCAAGGTCATGTATGTGGGCATTCATGTCCCCTAGAAGGATGATTTCGGCCCCATTACCAAATTCCTTAATATCCGCACTCATGCAATCCACTATCTCCTGATTCTTTTCTCTGCAGTTATTCCCCGTCCACAAGTAGGCTACCCCTAGCCACGTTTCCTTTCCACCTACTGTGCCCAGAACCCAGAGGTGCTCTGAACACGTCTGTTTCACTCTAACCCATTTGGCTCCGCGATGAATTAGCATTCCTACACCCCCACCTTTCCTTTCCGATATGGTCCTGTTACACCCTTCCCAAACATAATTTTCAATATGTGGTGGCTCTTCCAAGTCTCTAAGGTGTGTTTCTGTAACCGCATACACGCCTATCTGTTCTTTGTTTAACTGCTCCTCAATCTCTAACCATTTTGCCTTCTTTCTGCCACCCTGCATGTTTATGTAACTAATTGCAACACGCGCCTTTTTCCTTTTTCTTTTACCCTTTTTCTGGTTTTTCGCAATTCTACCTGTCAAAGCGTCCTCCTGGTTGTTTTCTCTGTTACGAGCTACCCCGGACTCCGAAGGGCCCGTGAGCCCCCCAAAAAAGCTACTGCGCGTCCTGCCAGTCGCCAGCCCACCTCGTGTCCAAGCCTCTTATCGAAATGAATCTTGTCTCTTTGGAATCCACCCCACCTGTGCACTTCCCTGTTTAAATCCACTACCTCGAAACCCTTCTCTCGACTAATTCGCCATATCTCTTTGTTTGCGTCGACAACCGCTCTTTGCAGGTTGACCTTGCGTACTGGTACTTCCGGTACTGTGCATACTACAATTTGCACCTGGGGGGACACGGCGCGCATGTCATCCACCCCTTTCGCCAAGGTCATCGCTAGTCCTGACGATTCTTTTTTCAGGACGTCATTTAGCCCTCCCGCAATTACAACGAGGTTACGATTGTTAGCTTTAGCTGCGAGTTGTTCACCCGCTTGACTCATTACTGTCCCCAGCGTTTGTCCTGGGAACGTCCCTATCGCAACTCTCTTGTCGCCTTTCACCCTTTCTTTGATTGCCGCTGCGCATCGGACTAAATTTGAGTCACCGGCGATGATGACCTGTTCAGACATTCCTTCTGAAACCTGCACCTGGCTGCTGACTAGGTGACTAGCGTGAGTCACGGCTGCTGGTTTGCTCCCTCCCTCCCTCAAAACTACTTCCCGGTAGCTGGGCCCTGTGGCCAATGTATCTGCCTTTGTCATGCCTGTTTCCTTCATCTCTCCCACACGGGGGGTCGTCGCCATAATGCTTCCGCCGTCACCTGCGTCTTCGTTCCCTTTCACGACCTTCGATAGGCCCTTCTCGGCTGACCGGAGCCTTTCTTCCATGGCTGACGTTTTCTCTCGCTCCTTCGCCAATGCATTCTCCAGCTCTGCGATTTTCTCCATGAGCCCACTCTAGACCGCCATCATATTTTTCATTTTCTCCTCGAACTCGCACTGTCTACACTTGGCGTCATCTTCTGCTTTCTCCTCCGCACTAACTTCCACCTTCCAACCTACCCCGCACTCTGAACACTTTACGGTCTTTTTGACCATGGCTAGCTCAGTTTACCGATGCCCACGTGTTAGAAAACTGTACTAAAATACACTGGTCTAAGCCAAAAAGAACCACAATAATAAATAAATACGCTACACTTCACAGCACCTGCGCATGCACGTGGTCGGTCTACGCGCAGACCTCAGCCACGTGGTGGCTGGAGAAAAAAAGACACAGTACAAAATACTAAAAAAAAACGTACACCGTAATAGACCTAATCAAGCTTTACGCTAGCGCCTTACGTTTCCATAACGCTACAGACAGAGGCAAGCTGGAAACATGCAAAAACACTTATCTGTAGCTGTCATTCCGGAGCTCTCCAAAAACACGTCCGACCTCTACCACACTCTCCGAAACGCGTGCGGCGCAGCGCCCCCTGGCCGAGGTTGGGAGGCCCATACTCCAGACAAAAAAAGGATGGAGTTGCTCGTTGCTTTGGGTGTTACTTCCTTTTCCTAGCAAAGGCGCTGTGGGTGTTACTTCCTTTGCCTAGCAAAGGCACTGTGGGTGTTACTTCCTTTGCCTAGCAAATGCACTGTGGGTGTTACTTCCTTTGCCTATAGCAAAGGAAGTAACACCCACAGCGCGATGATAACGCTGGCCGAAATCGTCATTCATCAAAAAAAAAAGCTTATCATAGGGTAAGGCACGTCGCCATTTACACACGCGGCATCGATAATACCACCGTTATCGTTGGTGGCCCCGTAATTTCCAAAATAAACTCGACTGCTGCCTTTGTGTACTGATTCTTAGCAGAAAAGTCTTAAATAAACGGGAAGGTTCCGATACATCCTGGCATGCTATATGCGAGGAGAGCTGTTAAATCTGCAACGAGGCGGCTACATAAAAAAATTTTCAGGCAGCTTCATAGCAGCGGCGTGTGGTGTCAGTTTGAAGGAATCGCGAAGCTGCGTGGTTTCTGCCTTGGCGGGTTTTTTATTTCTTTTTTCTGCTTCTTTCTCGTTCTCTCATTTCTCTTTCTTTCTCTGATTTTGTCTTTTTATATTTATTTTCCTCCCTATGTATTTCATTCTCTGCCTAACGTTCATTATCGTTCTTGACTTTCTCTCACCCTGTTTCACACTTCCTCGTTCTTTCTGTCTAATTTTTTTTTCAGCATGCGTGCTCTAATATAGTATTGAACACAGAAGAGCACGCAAATGTACGCTAACGCAGTGTGGTTGCCTAACACATTCACTAACATTAAAAAAAAACACACACCAGAAACTGTACAGGGGAAGGCCGCGAGGTTTATCTGCAGCAAATACAAAAAAAAACTGATTCTCTCACAAATACGCTGAGAAGCTGCGGCCTACAAACTTCAGCGATTATATCAAAGCAGGCCCGCTTGAAATTTCTTTTCCAGCTACTTCGCAACGATTGTGAAATCGGCGCAACATTGTACATCACTTCATAAGAGTCCCATGTAACCCGACGCAAACATTCACTTAAACTAAAGAAAGTACATTTACCACACTGGCACTTCCAAGCACTCGTTCTTTCCACGCTCTGTCAGAGAATAAAACTGCCTAGATCCTTCAATTACTGACGCAAATTCATTGTCAGACATTGTATCAAATAAAGAAAACACCATCTTACTGTACAGTAGCGCTCCAAGTTCCTGGTTCATTGCTTGACCATTCCAGGAATGTCAGTAGCCTGGTGCTCGGTATAGTTAAATTCGCAAAAGCACTGGAGCGCAAGCTGTCTTTCCATCTATTTCGTTTCTTCACACATTCATCACAAGTACCACAGTGCACATCAAGCCATACAATCAACGCCCTCGACACCCGTCTGGACCTCCATTCATCAGTTAAATAACGCGCCTATAGAGCAAGATGTCGTGGATGCACATATATTTACCTCACGCATGTTGGCTAGAGATTTTTTTTCGGGCGTCCGGTGTCGCTAGAGGACCAAGCTTACCCCCAACCGTTAACAACGTGAAAAAAAAAAACAACCTTCGACTGAATTGATTAGAATTCACGGGATGTGAACAAACGCCGCCTGCTGCCCTTTCACGTGGGATACCTTTTTACGCTGCTGGATCGAAAAGAGTGCGTCGATAACCGCAAGCGTGTTAGGCAGCGCGTCTCGTATACTACGGGCCCGTATTAATTACACCGGCCTGCACCACGGGCGGCCAAATTTTTCTCGGTAGCGAGTTCATCGAGCGGGCCGCGATCTGTGAACGGCCACGGCACTAACCAACTGGCGTGGTTCTTTTAATTCCGCGGCCAAATCCTGAAACGGGAACGTTAATAATAGCGTTTCACGAAAGCACACTACGTCGAAGGAGAAGGTGCGCAAAGTGGTTAGGCGCCCGGACGCTTCAGCGAGAATTAAGCCTATTATAATTTCCCCTCTCGCAGTGCACTAGCTGCATGGTGCTACGCCGCCAAATGGCTCGCGTGCTAAAGCAGCAAAGAAATGGCAAAAAGCTCAATAGCCAGATTCGCTGAGTAAACAACAACCAGACCAAACACAGATTCCAACGTTCAAACGTACGACTAAGTAATCCACGTAAATTTATTTTCGGCGCATTGACCTCGTAACATATCAGCGGAATTAGGACCTAACGTTAACTATAAGCAAAAGAAATAAAAAGACAACGAAGGTATAGGGAGTGTTACTCGTAGTCATCACGATATCAGCGGAATCAGGACTTAGCGTTACTACAAGCAAAAGAAATAAAAAGACAACGAAGGTATAGGAAATGTTCCTCGTAGTCATCACGACGCCAGGCTGAAGAAAGGTAAGTGTATGAAAAAAACAAAAAAAAACATGGCTGATTCTCTTATATAAGAATCGGTTTAACGCGAAAGTGATATTAGTCTTCACAGATGTAGTTGAGCGATCATTGTGCATTGTTTCAGCAAGAGCGACACATTGAAAAGTCACGTTACGAACAACAATCAGCTCCGAATTTGCAGCGCACACTTCAAGCAAAGAGCAAGCAAGAAATTAGCACACGCAGAATGAGCGCGTACGTTAACAGCTGTCACAGCTCGACAATTAAAGCACGCTGCTCAAAATAGAAGAAAAAGTGCACGAAACGAGCGTACACATATACACAAGACGAGCGTGGACAACTGTCACAAATCTTCCTGCGTCGAGAGTGAGCAGCGCGTTCTTTAAGTTAACGCTTCCGCGGCAGCGAGAAAAGTGACCTTCATCCTTTCCCGAGTTATGAGTCTGATAAGCATGCGTGCGGGAGAGACCACGCTCCGTGGAGGCGGCACTTCGCGGAGGCGATGACCTTTAGAGCGCGCCCAACGCCACCCAACGCGAGCCTGTCGCACCATCTGGCTGCTGATAGCGAAAACGCGTTGAAGTTTCTAAGCTCTGAGGACCACCAAACGGTGTATGGTGCTTAAAATGGCTTGCCTTTAGCATTCCGACAGCGTGTGCTGCGTGACCTAGTGGTTAGCGTCGTGAGCTGAGAATTGAGAGGTTGCGCGTTAGATTTTCTGGAACTCACACTTTTTTTTAATCTGTTATTATATATTACAACGTCATACCAGTGACAGAGATACGTCAGCGGAGCTGTAGTGGACCCCGGCATAAAACAATTACGTGCTAAAAAAAAACTTCCGCTGGCGAGGGCCAATCATTTGGCCTTCTATTAAAGCGTCCGATCCTCTGTCAGTCTGAGCTACAGCGGCAGTCATATCTCCCGTACACATTATCAGAGCTAGCACAACATCTGTGCCCCTGTACATGTTAAGCAGGGTTGCGCATTTCTTTTCCTTTGATCCGCTCGCACCGCTTGTCGGCGAGCGTCGTCACGTGGTGCAAAATGACGTCAACTTTATTACAGTCGTCATCGTCATTGTTTTTTTCTTTTTTACAACAGCTGCCGTGAAAAAAAGAACTGACGTAAATACATCTGCGGACTTGTTCTGAATTTTTATTATTTTCTTCGGTTATTATTTTTTCACGCGCGGACAGCTGGGCCGACCTAAAGACTTTCGTAATGTCTACCCAGAGCACCACGGAGCGTCTGCCTTTCACCTTTGCAAGAGGGCCGCGCCCTTTGTAAACGCATGTTGTCGCAGACTAACGGTGTCGCTTGGTCGCTTTCTGAGCAATTTTTCAAGCTAAGCGTGTAAACATTGATGTGGTGGTGGTGGTGGTGGTGGTGGTGGTGGTGGTGGTGGTGGTGGTGGTGGTGGTGGTGGTGGTGGTGGCGTAGTACGCAAAAAACGAGGCGTCAGAAAAGGTACCAAAATGCAGCCTTCAAAGGAAGTCGCAGAAATGAATGAATGAATGAATGAATAAATAAATAAAAACAGAACGAGTACTCCTCAGACTGTCTCCTGTTCGCTACTGTCAGCTCTTTTAGCCCCCCTACCTTCTCGAGGGCGTCCAGCAGTTTGTCCGGCATGTGGTCCTGTATCATGACCGGAGAGATGAGCACCTGGTCGAAGTCCTTGTTGTCTGCCCACAGGGCCTGGTACACCGGCTCATTCTTGTGCATGACGCGCCTGCAACGAATTCCGCAAAAGAAGAATAGTTGTATTGTATCGCCCAATTTCACTGAATTTTACCTACGGATGTAGGATTTACCTCAACGTGGCGGTAAACATTGACAAAAGAAAGTAAGCGACAAACATGGCTTGGTGGGATTGCAATTTCTGCGCCCAAGATGCTCGGTATTGTTTCGCGAGTTCGGACGAACCTTTGAATGTTTTGTTAGACAGCAAACGGCCTGTCGCCCAACCATATAAAACTCTGGCTGACTGACCTTTTATACCAAATCATCTGAAATACCAAGCCATCGATGTTCTAGCGATAAATGTTTCCGCCCTGCTTCAAGAAAAAAAAATGCAGCCTGGCTTAAGAGTAGCTTAAAGATAGAACGATACGGGAACAGACATACTCTGAAATGATTCGTCAACAATATTATAGCTTGTATAAAGTACATCCTACACACAGTACATCTATACTTTCAATATTTATGTTGTTTACATTGCCATTTGTTACTCAATAAAGAAATGAGTATTGGATATGTATGCAACCTCATGTTTTGCAGAAGCTGTGTCGGGTAGTTCACTTGTACGTTACTAAATCATGCACAGATAGCTTAACCTGAAAAACTGTATCGCTTCCGTCTAGTACTTGTCAACGTTGTCATCACCACGCTCAGACCCGCTCACCGCATAGCAGCATCACCACATAGCAGTCATCAGCAACTCTAACGCTCCGTCAACTTGAACGCTACGCAGCATGCGCTGAAAAGGTTTGACCGACTCTAGCGCCGCGTAGCTATGGATTCCGTAGCCGATATGATGCTAGCGCATGCCGACACGCTATCCAAGAATACCGACGTATTATCACAAAAACAGCGCCCAGCGTTTCGCGACTCGCATCGGTCAAACTAGCGTTAGGGAATGTTGCCTAGCGTTCTAGTTAAGCTTGCTGACGACTAAATGTCGCAATTCGGTACGTTATCGATGTTGTGCCCACCCTGGTTACCTGGTGGGAGTAAATCGAGGTACAGCGCATATCGAGTAAGGAAATCGGGGCTTACGACCCAATAGCCTGGGACGCCTTGCCCACAAGGGTGGGCACGGTGTCCCAGCAAAACCCAGCACGACTGCCACGGTCCCCTTGATGGGCACACCATCCCAGCATACTGTTCGTGGTGCGCATACTGGGAAGCAATGCGTGGGCAGTACGGCGAGATTAGCGCGAACAGATCACGCTGTATTTATGCTGGGAAAAGAGGGTAAGGTAGTGAATACGAATTGTAGGCGCGCATACATAAATGGTATTGCTGTGGCTGCTCGCGCTTAGATAACTCGTAGCTTTGAGTTCTACGTAATGCAATACGTTTGCGGGTAAAGGTTCCATCGTGTTCACGATACAGATGAAACGAAAATCACACCACAGGCACTTGGGTCGACTTACCTCCACCTGGGCTCGTACTTTTGGCTGCCGTCAGCAGGAGGGAAAGAAAAGGAGACGAGCGCAGATTAGTAACGTTTATGTTTAATTAATTAATTTATTCCGAATACACCTAAAGGCCCTCGTGTGAGAGTATTAGATAATATATTTCCACGTTCTAAAGTTTGTTATAGGATGTACGCACTACAGCAAAATGAAAAAAAAAGATACACGGTGAAATATGAAGGATTAGCCATTAAAGAGAATGAAGCCATTGAATGGTTACTTTTCAAAGTCATGCAGGGCCCTTTTAAACTATCTGTATTTCAACTTAACGTCCAATGATATTTCCAACCAATCACGTATTGCGCACATTGGGGACAATGTCGGTCCAGAGCTGCGTGGTGTAATTGACGAATATTTTGTTAAAATAGAATAAGACATAACTGTAAAATAAGCTACAGATTGTGGTATAACTATACGCCCAAAGAAAGGTGCGATGCAAAAATTTCCATTGATAAATGTAACAGTGAATCGCAAGTCCCACGTTTGTCGGTACTACGCAATCTTTAGTATTGGCTGAGCGTGTTCACTGCATGTTCGAAATAAAGAGTGTGGTCATGCATTCTATTATTAGCAGTCTTGTCACAGAAGCTTTTGCAAACGCCGGGCTGGTTCTCTGACGATGTCACTCCTAACTGACATACCACAATGTTTTAGCAATATGAAAGGTACACAAAAGAGGTTGTTCTCACTGCATGAAAACGTATATACTGGACAAACACTATTTGAAGTCATGTATTTAGACTAGCGGTTTCTATCACTCTTAACACGCTGGTTTCCTTCTTATTCTCGTTCTGCATGTCGTGTTAAGCATATATTATGCATTGCTCCACATTTATAAATTCCAGCAATTAGGTGAAAAATAAGAGTGACAAATGTTCTTTCTTCAGGGAAATCTAACATGTGGTACGAACGTCCCTCGGAGGAGCTTTTTCCCACGACGGCGCTTCCTGCTGCAGTGTTATGTGGTATACCCCAAGCTTTGTGATTTATTCCATCCAAGTTTTGCCGGACAAATGGAAAACGTTCAACATACACATGTTCCACCAGTTAGGCGGAATACATTGCAGACAATGTTCCGCTCGAAGGAAATACGCAGGCATATGAAAGTAAAATTAGAAACAGTGCGATCTAAATAATAAAGAACGGCTGCTGATACTGATAGTTCACTACTGATAGTTGAAAAACAGAGCACTCACTCCTTTGGATGATTACGCACAATGTGGATGATCCTTCCGGGTGGATAGAGGGGTTGGTGGGCAGTGAGGGCTATCGTTGCGTCGCTGGGGTGACTGGTGACGTCCCGGTCCGCTAACGTCGGACCTTCGACGCCGTCGAAGTCTACCTCGTCAGGGCAGCAACAGAGGACGCCTCCGAGGATGATTTTCCACTATATCAGGAGTATGGGTAGGGGTGACAGAGGAAACAGAGTGTACCTCGATGTCACCGATCGTCGCATGGACAACCACGCGACGCAATCGCGATAATAGGCAGCCCAGTGAAAGGTGCAGGGTTCGATTCTCAATCACGCTAAGCCTTATACGTAAAGTGCGAGAAATAACGAAAATATTCGCTGAGCACAGATCCAAGATTCCTTTATTAAATTGTTGGTGTAGCTAACTTCTGTGCAAGTAATTGCGTCTCCATGTTTTGGACAACAATCTAGATTCCTCTCGCAAAATAATTGTGTCCTCATACGTCAAGTTATCTGACTTTCCTGCAAAAAAAAAAAAACGCTATCTGATGGCCTTTATGACAGTTCTATATGTATCGGTAACTGAACATCGATTCTGTTTTGTGCTCGAGACTGATAGAGTGTTCGTACATCAAAACGCTGAAACGGAGCTCGCTCGGTCAGTGTAGAACGGTGGCGATGATCAGGTGATCTTTCCTGACTAGCCTTAGCGATACAGCTTCTCTGTCGAAGCTAGCATAGGCCTTACAATATAGGCAAACCTCTACATAATGCAATCACAAAACTTTTGACACTTTGCATTCACAATACAGTTGTCTCGATAGACTAAAAAATAGAGTAACCAGTCAGCACTGAGTGCAAGCAGAGGCTGCTAATGCTGGACACAGAGTGACAATTGAATTTAGCTCTAGACACAATAAGAACAGCGGACAAACTGAACCAAAACTTTGCGAAGCTTGCCGTGAAGATGTACACACTAGCCATTTCCGCTACTATTACATCAATGATCACTGTTGCGTCAGAATTTGTCTTACGAACATTTATGATGCCAGAACATCTCGCAAGTACGAGTTCCAGCTCTGGAAGATTTTCCTGTTTTGTTTTGTTCGTGCTGAATCTCTGCTTTATGTAAACTGTAATCCTAAACAGTTCCTGATAGCATCAATTTTAATAAATGTTCTATTCACCACAAGATTATCTTTCTGTTTTAATTCCCAGTGTTTGCAGACCATTCGAATAACTCTGTGCACTCGTATTCATAGAATGTCTGCCTCTCCATAGCACGTACTGAATGAGGCTTCACGGCTGGCAGGTGTCAATTTTATGTAATTCATTTGTAGTCAAGTTTACAAACATCCTTATTCTTTATATCGACATGCTATTTCTATTTTCACCTTCGAGCATTCGACTCTCCTGCATGCACAATTAATTCCACGGTGCACTTGACGAGCGCGGAAACGCTCTCTCGTAATAAAAAAAAAATTATGTAGAGTCCTCACCACCCAATCTAAACATAGAGCCCCACTAATTAAGACTGCGCGCGCCCCCTAACTAAAACGAAAACGATAAACTGGCGGATCCCAGCAACCACTTGGCTCACGCGCGTGCCAAACACTTTTTTTTTTATTTTCCACCATGTTCTCGTTTCTTCTTTTTATTTCGGCAAGTAAAGCTGCTTCTATTTTCGAAGGCTGTGTTCCGAGACAATAAATGCCTTCATGTTTATTCAGGCATCGACGCGATAACACACACACACACACACACACGCACGCGCGCACACGCACACACACACACACACGCACGCACACGCACACACACAAGTGCGTGTGTGCGTGTGTGTGTGTGAAAGTGCGCGTGCTTGCGTGTGTGTGTGAGAGAGTGCGCGTGCTTGTGTGTGTGTGTGTGAAAGTGCACGTGCGTGTGTGTGTGTGTGTGCGTGTGTGTGTGTATGTGTGTGTGTGCGCGCGCGTGCGTGTGTGTGTGTGTGTTATCGTTTGTGTGTTAACGTTTTCAGCTGGTGGTTCAGCCTTCGTCAGAGTAATGTGAGAAGAATTCATACGTGAAAGTTTCGTCTTCGTCGTCTCTTTTTTTGCATACAATACGTCGGGTACAACGTGATTGACGTTAAAAAAAATCTGGAATATATATATATCAACAACTGGAAGGACAAGGAGATTGATTTGATATGTGGGGTTTAACGTCCCAAAACCACTCTATGATTATGAGAGACGCCGTAGTGGAGGGCTCCGGAAATTTAGACCACCTGGGGTTCTTTAACGTGCACCCAAATCTGAGCACACGGGCCTACAACATTTCCGCCTCCATCGGAAATGCAGCCGCCGCAGCCGGGATTCGAACCCGCGCCCTGCGGGTCAGCAGCCGAGTGCCTTAGCCACTAGACCACCGCGGCGGGGCAAGGACAAGGAGGTTAGACGGTTCTTAGACCGCTTGGCTACTCTGTGCCGGGGCAGAGGTAAAAGAGAGTGAAAGACGATGGAAAAGAGATGTTACCAAATAAATAAAAGGGGGGCGGATGACAGCAAGAGATTCGACGAAAATTGGGGGTGGGGGGAAACGACACTTTTAGAAGTGTGTCGCTGAAAGGGGGACATAACGAATCACGATTTCGGAAGCGAGGGCAGGGTGACTATAGGAAACGCGGCAGACCGCTAACCAAAATCATCGACTTTCGTTCCTCCTAATATAACCAGTGAACGGGGCCTACGTGTTTGCGAAGCTCCGGTGCTGGCATTATCATTTTATGACTAACGGATTCTCCAGCTAGATTGATGAGGACACCGAGACACGCGGTTGCGTGTGCCTCTACTCTTGAGATTTACTGGCGAAATCGATCATCACCACCGTCTTATCCAAGGTCCCTACGTTCCTCCGATACGCAGCCGATTTATTATATACTTGAGGGATCTGCATATTATGGAAAGTGCCGTATTCGTTCTTACCCTTCTACGCGCAAGGGTCGCTAAGATAGAAAAAAAAGTGTGTCATTATTCTAAAAACTAAGCAGTAGAAATAATCATTATGTTTTTCATGACGATATCCTCGCTGCTGAGCCATTTGCATTAACGAATCACCGAAGACCTAATCAACATCTTGATATTTGGGAAAAATTCCCGCTCTTTCAGGAATCGATGTATATCGAGATAAAGTCTATACGAAATGCGAATAGCTTGTTACTGGATAATAAAATTAAGGTTTACGCTTTAAAGCTGTATATCTTAATTTTCAGTATACATTTACCAAGGAAAAAAAACGGAAGGGCAGCAAGACACGTTCGAATACGTAATGTGAGTAATTGAAATTTTACTTTTGTGAATACGATTGCATAACTTCAAAGCAAAACGCACTTCTAAGAAGGTAATCGCTACGCCTGAAGTCCTCTCGACGAAGAAAGGAAAAATTGAGTGACAGTAATTAAATCAGTGAAGCTCGAGGCATCTTATTTCGATATCAAAATTCTATAAAAATCAAGCCGCAGCAGACGTACAATGAAAAACTGCGGGGCGCTCTTACGACCTATCTGCGTGCATCTTGCGCCGGCACTTTCAAGCAAATTACCGTGCTCCACTTGGAAAAAAAAGTTTCGAGAAGGGAAGAGCAGAAGTTTCGAAGTTCTTCGAAGAAAACATTCAAGTCCTTTTTTTATATAAGCTAGCTGTAGAACATGTGTGCTCTGTTTACCGGACGTATAAATAAAGTTAAATCAAGCACTAGAAAAAAATTAAGTGTGGGTATAGCAGTATAGTAGGCAAGGATGTTTCAATACATGGACAAAACGAGTCTACAAAACATATTTACAAACCAGGAGAAATAAAGTCTATAGATCATGCATGTAGCAATATAGAAAAGAAAAATTCAGCAACTTAATCACCCAAATGCTCAAGAAATCGCGGAAAATTGGGCGAGTTAGCTACAGATCATTGCAATGCGTAGCGCTAACGACAAGAACAGAACGGCTCAGCGGTTCCTGAATAACGCCAACAGTTATTTAGAACTGACGTCAAACCATAGGAAAAAATACTATAGTATATAATACGTGATCAAGGGGTTCATTAACCGAATGATTAAATTACGGTTGTGTACTAGTATATTTCATATGGTGGGTCATTGTTGTCGAATCCTGGCTATCAAGTTCCTCTAGCTATAATTGAAATTCAGTACAGTACTAGTCACTTTAAATATCAGTGACATTACGCATGACTAAAGGTGTTTGGAGCTGTATAAAGGCAACGCTAATGCGTTGATTCCGCATTTAGAGCTATAATCAAAATTCCTGTCTCTTTTACTTTTTTTTCAGTCTGCTCATGACTACTAGTCACTTCATTTACCGGACCGTTGTGTTCTGTCGGCTTTGCGTCGAAATACCATCACCCTTATAATCACGATCAACGTTAAATGTCAAATAGGAATCCGATACTGATAAACTGTTAACTGTTTTATACCGATCTGACGTCGATTTTCTTCGTCTTTTCTTCGACCCGACGGATCCTCTTCTCGTACTGTTCGGTACACTACAAACGTCAAACTTAAATACTCCTTTTTCCATTTTATATGCCAGGCGGTTACAACCTAAGAATAAATACGAGCTCCACCCGAAAACCCGTGGCTCTTTTGTTTATTACTTGTAAAAAAGACTACTCCAATCTGGTTTTCTTACGAACCATAGGTGTGTTCTCTTTTTTTTTCATGTGAATGTAAACAGGACGCTCATCGAAAACACTTATCAAAATATTACACTTCCCTACGCAGTGACTTCCTAATATGTTGAAGTTTGCTACGGCTTTCAGGTTTTCGGACTAATAACAGTGACACAAAAGATGTGTCTGCAAACACGAACTATCTGAAACACGCGCAGTGCGATTGAATCACCTCACGGAACAGAGCGCATGTGGTTACATGGAAGGTGTGTGCGAATTCTCTTTGGTTGCGACATTGACGTCTCTCTTTAGTATTATGTGGAGTTTAATGTTCCAAAACCACCATGTGATTGTGAGGAGACGCCGTAGTGAAGGGCTCCGGAAATTTCGACAACCTGGTGTTCTTTAACCTGCGCCCAAATTTTTAAAAAGTTAGGGGACCCTTAAGCTTCGCCTTTCAGAGTTGAACGCGATAGCGAAATCCGGCCTCTAGAGCACCCCTCAACTGCTAAGTGCATACTTACACATATGATTTGTTACATACCCACGAACGCACACAAACACGCACACAGTAGATTGGACCAGGGCGCGCTATTATCGCCGAATGGGCTCGTTTTCGTCGTCACGCCTGTCGAACAAATTGCGTTAAAGGGGCCCTCAAAGGCTTTTTCAAGTAACTATGGAATGAATTCACTAGAAGAGCTTATTGCCTCATGAATTCAACGTCGCAGACATTTTAGGAATCCGTCCAGTACGAGTGGAGTTACAAAGCTTTGTCGCATGCTGCAATTGTATTATCTCTTCTCTCGTCCCGACAAAAGCGCTGAAAGATAAGCAGGGAGGGGTGGCGGCGCAAAGGAACTACCGCGCCCCGTGACCTTGAACACTTTTTTTTACGAATGCGCGCCTTTTTCAGTGTGATCGCGCGCGCGCGCATGGACAAGTAGCGGTCTCCCGCGGCTATCTCGGTAACTTGATTTTTCTGTCACAGACGCACAGACGATTTTTCGCTCACAAAGAACGGGGCCGACGCCGGCAGTGGGTTTTCTGCAACACGAGCACTTTAACGCTATCACGTTAACACCACCATGTGATTGTGAGGAGACGCCGTAGAAAAGAGCTCCGGAAAATTCAACCACCTGGGGTTCTTTAACGTGCACCCAAATTAGAAAAAAAAACGGGCCTGCAGTATCTTCACCTCCACCAAAAATGCAGCTGCCGCAGCTGGGATTCGATCCCGCGACCTGCAGGTGAGCAGACGAGTGCCTTAGCCATTAGACCATCACGGAGGTGTTGATGTCCCTTTATGACGTTCGTGTTCACTCTTATTGGTAGTAAGATGTAACCTACTACAGTAAATCGTTGCTATCGTTAACAGTGGCGACAAGAGCGTCTTGTCTCAATCGGTATACTCGTATGGACTTGCGCGGTTACTGACGTCAAACGTCAAAACGCTCTGGGAATCCCATGATTCGAGTATAAGAACGACAATGCAAAATGGCCGACGAATTAAAGCCTAACGCGCAAGTTCCACGATAGCAAAAGGGTACTTACTTCATGTGATAACTTTCCTCAGCATACCTTCTTCATGCGATCACTACATAGCTCTTTCGTTCTCAAAGCAACGTGCTAGACCGGGTGGGAACCTGTTTGGATGAGGCACGATTAGTATTGACCAGAGGCTCGCGCCTGTATGAGAAAGTGGTTACGCTCTAAAATACTCTTTTCGGTGAGTCCAGGTTTTGCACGGATATAACTTCTTTCATGTGGAGACAACAACTTACTCTAAGCTCGCGACCCTCCGACAAAGTTATATTCTTCTCTAAAAAAAAAAAAAACGCTCACGTATTCTTTTTGACATGTCAAGTCTGACATATGTAGCACACCATGCCTAAGGTGAAATAGTCTGACACATTTTTCCTGTATTATAGAACCAGGCAGCTTAATCATCGCTGCATCCACGCTCAATCTTTAGGTTACGTGTAACTGAGAAACCTAAAGGTCTGAAGGTCCCGGGTTCGTTCCTGGGTTTCGGTACCAATGTAAAATCCGAAGATTTCGTACGTAGATTAACCGGGTTTTCAGGACAAATACACCTAGAGAAATCAAGCAGTGAGTCTTGACCACAGTATAACATAGAAACAATTGTTTGTAATTGTTTGTATATCGGCGATGGCATTTATTTCAGCAAAAAAGAAAGAACCAACATTCTCTTGCCACGCACCATCCCTCGTTTTTCTCTTCCTCTAGCGCGCGCATTGTTCACTGTTTTCAATCAAACCAACGCCAATGGTACGATCAGTGAATGACGATAACGTCAGCGGCTGCGCACGTATGTTGTGGCCGAGTCTTTGCATCATATATAAACCTTCATGGACTTCCACGCTGTAGCGGCGTTCATGAACGAGCGAACGAAGGGGGACCTGAGTGTGCTGCAGGTGGCTGCACGCTTAACAGCGAGGCCTAATCCTTACGTAACGTATACGCACTGATTGGGACATCAATGTGTGGCACCTATGACACTGATATTGAAACCAACAAGGTGAGGCTTATTGCTACTTTACCGAAATATTAACGTGGGCGTAAATGACGACTCAGATGAATAAGGAAAACAATAAATGAATGAATGAATGAATTAGTCAATTAGCTGAGTGGGTGAGTGAGTGAGTGAGTGAATGAGCGAGAAAATAAAGTGAATGAATGCATGGAATCAGTGAAGGAGCGAGGGAACGATTGAATGGGCGCCAGAGGGGCATCCAGAGATGACAAGAGTACGCGACACGCACGTCTACGCACCTTGGGGTCGGCGCTCCTTTTGATAGCGTTGATGAGATCTGTGCGCAGGGCCTCCATCTGGTGCAGTCCTATTCTGGGCACCACGTCTTTGCCCAACACCACCGACGTGATGAACGTCTTGCTGTACTCCACGGCGGGTAGGCTGAGAGAGGGTGTGAGGAGGAGGGGAGAAGGGGTGCGATAAACAGGCGAGCACCTGGCGACGCCGCGAGACACAAACAGAGACCGTCAGAGCGAGCTGTATGGCACCCACACGGAACGTCATCGCTCTACTCTGGGAAGCTACAGATGGAGGGCAAGCTGCGCGGATAGATTCCGCGTTGTGTTCTTCTTTAACGCTTCGTTTGTCGAGGGTACTGCCAGGGAATGAAACATGCACTGCCAAACTGCGAGCACGATTCGTAGACGGAGACTTTCCGGTTTCTAAATGCGGCTTTGCTGGCCACGCTTGCATTTGGCGCCACTCAGCGAGTTTGGCAGGCCGAGGTGCCGTCGATTCATAGAGGGGTGGTCTTGACTCTGGTTATATCAATCCGGACTACAGCGTGAGGCAGAAAAGTTGCTTACACTCAAACAGTGCTGAACCGGCGTCACTGATATGCGATACCGGAGCGGTGATATATGAAGATTTCTCAAGTGGAAACATTTTTTTTTCGTTGAAGACGCCGCGTTGAAGAGCCGGGATTGATATAAGTTTGGTTATATGTTCTGTTCGGCACACTATACACAATGTCGACTGTAAGCACTTCTTGTTTCATTCGATATGCCAGGCTGAAGTCGGTTGCAATCTAAGAATAAACACGAGCTCCGTATTTATAAATCCTCGTAAATATGAATATTGATACAAGTTAGGTTATATGAATCCGGGCTACAGTACTGGGCGAAAAAGCCACTTACATCCAAAAAGTGCCGAACCGGCGTCCCTTGTGATACCGGAGCGGTATTATATGCGGATCCCTTAGAAAGGAAGATTTTTCATAGAAGACAGTTTTGCGTTTCAGTTGACGACAACCTATTATCAGTGCCGTTGCGGAACGGTTACGCAACCATCTGGGTGAGGGCACCAGAAATGCGTAGGTCGTGGCTTCAAATCTCGGAAAAGGACAAAATTTCTCTTCACTTGGAATATTTTTTGGAGGGCGATCGGGGAGGCAGGGAGGCTTGAGTCGATTTTTTGTACAACGGACTGCGTAAAAATAGCTCTGTGCTTTATGGTAACCTTATTAACTACTCATAACTACATGCGCCACACGCAATCTGTCAAACCATGTTAGTATTCAAAATGCACAAACGACTGTGAGTGCAAGACTGACAAATATATGAAAAAAGAGCTATTTTGCTGTATAACAATCAAACACAAAGAACACCGATGATCAAAATTTAAGAAACGATAGAAAAAAAGCTACAAGGATGCAGTATGTACATAATCGCCAGCTCAATATCAAGAGTAACCCCTGTGTCGGCGACAAATACACGTTAGGATTCGCATTGAACTCAAAGCAGCCATGTTACTTCGTAGTGTCACTGATATTCCGTCACGTCGATGCAATCTTATTGAGAAATCTAAGGTCTAATACCTTCGATTATTCAGTTATGGTTAATCCTATGAACCAACTAGCATCGCGAAAACCTGCCTGATCACGAATTATACAAGCATTGACCACACGAAGTACTCGCCCTCGTTTAAAGTTTTCTACAGCGTCGGCTTTATTATCCGTGTCAAATTAAAGTTTATAATAGGTAATAATCAGTGCTTGTAGTGAGAAAAAACATTTGATAAATGAAGGACCATTTTCAGCTCGTTCTTTGCTGTACATATCAGTGAAGTATTCCATATTCAAGGTCACTTATTCAATGTTCAAATCAAGTTGAATCAAGCCTTATTTCGTTTTAAGAGAGGAGGCGAAGGAATGACAAAAAAAAGCCATCTCCTTTAGACTAAAAAAACTTAAATTGGTGTTACGTTTCCCTCTATTCAAACAGAAGCACATACAATTCAGACTTCTAAAGCACCGTTCAGGCTGATTGTTACATTACCAAATAACAGCCTTCCAGCCAGCCGGAGCACACACACTCACCTGAGGAGTCCCCCTGGTGGCGCGTACGCGTAGCACAGCAGGTTTGGAAAGTCCTGCTTGAGCAAAATGGCCAATATGGCCGCCGCCCCGGCCCCGAGAGAGTGGCCCACGAGAACCAGGTCGTACTGGGTTGTGCCTTTGTCCTGCATTTCATGCAGCAGTAATGCGCACATCAACTACCATAGATTCCTTGAGAAACTATAATTTGAAAGAATAGCGCGAGTCCCGAATCCTTGAGTAAAGGTGTTCGTCAGTGACATTCGTGCTACAGCGTTCGTGTGTTTTCATGTATTCTCGTAGTAAACATTGTGTTTCGTGGCGCCTCCGAAGCGAATCTCTGAGGCCACATAGGAAGAAGCATGCAGTAAAGTATGGCTCCGCTAGGTGTCGGAACAATCGCTGCTACTCACAAAGAAACCGTCTGCTTTTCAATGAACTGCGTTGATTTAAATTTCATCAATTTTGCTCATAGATTAATGGTTCTTGGTCAAAAATTGTGCTCCGATATCATACGTATCCAGTGTAACCGTTGCCTTGAACCTGAATCATCAACTCTGTAGGAGTCTTTTTTTCTTCACAAGACGTGAATATTAAGAAAACCGGAAGTGCATGCGAAACGGTACAGGCCAGTGTACTGTGCCCTGTCAGTGCATGTTAAGGAACACCAGATGGTCCTGATAAATTCATATGTGGGGTTTAACGTCCCAAAACCACCATATGATTATGAGAGATGCCGTAGTGGAGGGCTTCAGAAATTTCGACCACCTGGAGTTCTTTAACGTGCACCCAAATCTGAGCACACGCGCCTACAACGTTTCCGCCTTCATCGGAAATGCAGCCGCCGCAGCCAGGATTCGATCCCGCGACCTGGGGGTCACCTGCCGAGTACCTTAGCTACTAGACCACCGCGGCGGGAATACCAGATGATCCTAATTTCTTGAGCCACCCATTGCATCGTCTTTCAAATATATAGTGGTATTGACACGTAGAACTTCAGATATTTTTACCACCATAGCGTTCTAAATCACCCGAATAAAAGCACTTTCAAGGTATTAGGACCATGGAGCTACCAATCGCGTTGAGTTTTCTCGGGGCTACCGGACTGATTCAACACTTGTGATATCAAACGCAGAACTCTTACATCAGCTGAAACGATGACTTCTTTGTTCCTTTGTTACTTTCCTTCCCCCTTCTCCAGCGCAGGGTATCTTACAGGGCTCAGCCCTCGTTAGCTTCTCTGCTTTTCTATTGGTACTCTCTTTATGCAAACCGAGAATCATATGTTTAGGAGAAGGACGTAGCAAAAAGTTAAGAAAAAGGCACATGGGTTAACCAGGATAAAATTCCGGTTTGTTACCTTGCGATCACGCACTTAGGACACATTAATGAAGACGCGTGATAATAAATCGCAAGGCTAATGAAACTGCTTTAGATAGAGTGTCCTTTATTATCTGTGAGGAACGCTTCTTCCTATTTACCAGAAAAAGAAGATTTGTGGGCTACCTGAATTATGTATAGTCGCACATGAAAGACTATTAGTCCGAACCACCCGGCTAGAGAGCAAGCACTTAAAGTAAGCAGCTTTGAATCCTTATATACCCACCCTGACTCTGGGGATGAATGCGACGCGAGTGGTTAAGTTTTCGGGTCTGAAGGAAATACCTGAAACTAACAACGTTAAGTTTGTTATTGAAGAATAACACAATTTTCCGGCACGCAAAACTTTGGCGCGGTGAAGTAAGGCGGCGGTTGCAAATGTGCGACTTAATTACGAGGCGCTTTCAAGCAAACGGTGTTTTATTTTATAAAAAAAAGCCTAGCAGTTTTCAGTTTAGTTTTGCTGTTCGTTAATGTAGTTTTAGATAGAAATGTGCCACACTAATTTCGACCCGTTTTTTTTTCGAAAACAATGCAGTCGGAATACACAAATTCCACCCTCCCCTCATTTATTTGCTTCTAATAGTTTCCTGCTTCAATAGGAAAGTTTCCCAGAGTTTCTTAACAATTCATAAGATTAATCACGCTCTTCGAAAACTTCCACTACACTCCTTCGATGTGCCAGCATAGTTTCAAGACCGCGTGTTGCTTTAAAGCTTGCGTTCTTGGGAAGCAAACGACAAAAAAACATAGCGTGCTGGCAACTACAACCTCGTTAGCGTACTGTTGCACTGATTTGCGTGCTCTGAAGCTAATAATGAATAAAATCTCGAAAATGTTCCAGTAAAGCACCAGGCTATGTAAGTCCAAACGACGTAAATGCTCAAGAACGAGAATGGCAACATCGAGTCGGCGGACATTTAAAGCAAGAATTTAATCTCGTCTAAATTGAGTAGAGCACCTGTGCACGACACCAAAGGCGAGGTCTTAAAGCAAGGCAGGCTGTCTTTCATTTCATGCCGTGTCCTCCACGTGCGAAGGACGGCGTTTCATTTTGCTTTTACGCACGTTTCGATGCGCCGCGGATTTGTCTGCCTTCGCAGCAAGCTGGTGTCACATCGTTACATTTTTTCTTGCATAATATCTTTCCTCTATTCATTTTTTTGCGCGCCGCTTCCTAAGTGAAGCCCTCTAGAAGTGTAGCATAATCGCAAGCGAGGCTGCTGATGAGCATTGCTCGTTACAGAGAGTGCAGTCAATGTGCCAGCCAATTAGCAAAACTTTAGAGTATACTGTCTTAAAAGAAAAAGATGAAAAATATTACACTAGCCACTTAAATCTTGAAAATTTCAGCTAAGCTGGCTTATATCACGGGCCCAACACGGCTTCCTTCGCTTATGCTATATATAGACCTTTCTTTGGCGTAGAGCAAGTATAGCGAACCTCAGCGGTCCAGCAGTCGAAAGTCACGGTACGGGCAGATAGTAGACCGACGGTGCTCCCTTCAATGGCTGCGCGACGAGCTGCATGGTTGTGACACTGCTGTGTGGTGTAGAGAGTGATGAAGTAAACGCGATAGCCTATTAAATTATCTAAGTGTACTACACGGTAGAAAACACGGACGGGAAAAAGACAAGGACAAGCGCAGACTATAAACTGAAGGTTTATTCATCCCGCATCACAAATATATATGACGAGGGGGAAAAAAGAGACGAAGGAAAAAAAATGAAAGTAGCATTTATAAATAAAGTCAGACTTCACATACGCGAAGCACGAGCCAGAATATCAGATGAATTACACGCATGCGCCATTTGCCAGAAATTGAAGCTCCTTATCATTGATTGATATGTGGGCTTTAACGTCCCAGAACTACCATATGATTATGAGAGACGCCGTAGTGGAGAGCTCCGGAGATTTCGACCACCCGAGGTTCTTTAACGTGCACTCAAATCTGAGCACACGGGCCTACAACATTTCCGCCTCCATCGGAAGTGCAGCCGCCGCAGTCGGGATTCGAACCCGCGACCTGCGGGTCCGCAGCCGAGTACTTTAGCCACTAGACCACCGCGACGGAGCGAAGCTACTTATCTAGGAGGGCAACCGATGGTTAGCTCACGCAGTTGATAGTCTGTGCTTGTCCTTGCCATTTTTTCCGTCAGTGCTTCCTATACCACGCAGTACACTTAGATTATGTATCACCAACTGGTCCAATCGTCCACTTGAACTAACCTATTAAAAACGGATTATTATCAAGAGCTAATATTGGTAATCACTTTTATGTGTTATCAACACGATGGGTACGTCATGATGGCACAATGCTAGCGACGCACCAACATCCATTCGACGTGTGATTTTTATGAATGAATTTCTACAATTTTTTCTGGACTTTTATGAAGAAACATTTTGCAGGTGCTCAGAAATAAGCGACCACACATGTTTGCTAAATTATCCCAAGACTTGAAAACACAGACCTTGTTCAAAAGAGTTATCGTACGACATTGCTCTCCGATCAGCTAACAGCTTTTATCACTGCTCATCCCACGTTTCAGATTGTCAAGAATTTTCGCTGACGAAGACCTATAAAGTAGGCGTTTCTTTTCGTGAATAAGCAGGACCTTATTTTTTTAAAGGCATTTGCTGATTTGTCCTTCTAATGATAATCTGACTTCAGTGAACAAGATATCTGATTCTTGGCCAGTAAGCGCAAGATTAATTATATAAATTAATCGAATAATTGGTTGCCCTGGGAAGCATCAGAAAAAGGCACACGATTAAGAGAAGACAACGTCAGAAGATTCGCAATTTTTATAGCTCTCGTTAAAAATGATGACGTCAATGGTTTGTGCACTTACCAGGCTGTAGTTGAAGGCTTGCGATAGGATCCCTTCGTCCACCAGCTTCCGTTTAATGTACTCCGCGGCCTGAACCATACCCTGCATTGATACAGTGGTAACATGTAGGAATAACAGTGTCGCCACCATTTTAGCTGACATCGATAAAAATTTAATGATGATGCGATTCAGTGATTACAAGTGGGCTGCCGGAAAATAGGGGCCGAATTAGAATGTACAATGAAATATTTGTAGCTATTTAGCGTAATTTCTTTAGTTTGCTCCTTCAGTTCTCGCTAAAGCAAACATCTGCGCAGCATTATGCATACCAGAGGTCTCAAGCTCACATCAGATAGTGGGCAGCAGTCTCAAAACTTTTTCCCGCATAGGGTGGGGATCATGAGCGTGTGCAGGGTTCCTCTTCAGGGGGGGGGGGGGGGTGAATGTTCGTCCCAGCACTCCCCACTCCACCGCTCTTCATATAATGTCAACGTATGTTGCTGACCTCGCTCCCTGCTTCTCACCTTCCTCCCTAGGTCACTGTATGGGTCCGGCTTCTGCATATCTCACGCATGGCTGATATCTGGAAGAGATTTGGTATCAGGATTCCAGAACCATTTGGCTACCAGTCTCCACGATAACTACAATCTGGACGCCGATCGTGGATTATTGAGCTCTTGCTCTATGGTTCGGTTTCAACACAAAGTGGCCACATGGGGTGTTTTGCGAAAAAAAAGGTTTAGGATCAGTAACGGGTGTGTGCTTACCCGAACAAAGCGTTATTAGTCTCAATCGGCCCACAAATAATGGAAGCACAATTCAGCAATGTCAGAAACACCGGCCAAGCCGTAAATATTAGCAGTGGCTTTGATATTCCAGGATATACGTAGCGTGAAGTACGGACGGGCGAAACACGGACGGACGGACCGGAAGATGGACGGACAGACGGGAGGACCGACTAGCGAGCGATCGAGCAATCTTATGCGGGTCAAGCGCCATTCCACTAGTGACACGTCACTTCAGGATCTTCCAGGCTTTCTCCGGCGCACCAGCTGTGCGCCGTGTGACGTCATTATTCCTCGCGCGTGCGCAGAACTGATCACGCTAAGTCACGTGAAAGTGCTCCACCACGGCCAGTGTAGCGAACGATACGAAAGACATGTGGGACGAAGAGTGTCTTGCGCGAGCCGCTAGTGAAGGGTAGGCGGGTCGCATGCATGAGATCACTTATCTGTACCATCTCTTACTTTGCAGATAGCGTGTGATAAAGATAACATATAATGGACACCTTCCTTCATATTGCTCAGTGTGAACATGCGCTCCGTTGATCGTTCGTCGCATTTTTTCCTTGTCTTTTTTACTGTTTTTCCTCCACTGGCGACTTCTTTCTTTGTGATCTCTGCATATCTCTCCAATATTTTCACCTGGAGTAGCCTGTGCGTTTGACCAGATTTCATGCTTCTCTTGCTTTACACGAAGTGCGGATTGCTCTTTTGTACAATGATCTACCATTTTTGTCAGGTGACCTGCCATTTCGCCTATAACAGAGGGCACTTCATCATCAACTTTTCGGTAGGGTATTCATGTGTCCTTCATACTTGAGAGTGTAAGCTAGCGCCATTCGAGGTTCATGCAGCCAGTGGGTACTGTGGCGGCTGCATTTCCGATAGAGGCGGAAATGTTGTAGGCCCGTGTGCTCAGATTTGTGCGCACGTTAAAGAACCCCAGGTGGTCAAAATTTCCGGAGCCCTCCACTACGGCGTCTCTCATAATCAAACAGTGGTTTTGGGAAGTTAAACCCCACAAATCAATCAATCAATCAGCCAGTGGGGAACACTCCCTGCCTAGGACGGGAGAGGTAGCTGTTCGTCTACGTCGATTTTTTTTCAGTGTACATGAGAATTACTGCGATGAAGTCAAGAAACCACAAACAATGTCCACGTTTCTATTGGCATAGTTTCACTGATATGAGTCAAGAGAAAGATCTGTAGAGACGTGGCGACGCGTAGCACGAGACCTGGCGAGTCCGAGGCTACAATGCGAGTAGCACAAGAAGCATCCCAAAATAGCGGGCGACGTCGCGATGACGTCACGACTAATCTGCGGCGTCATCATGATATCATAGTGGCGTAACTTTGTATGGTGACCTCATTACATGACATCACCGCTTCGTCAAAGATGGGATCATTCCTGACGCAGTGAAACAAAGGAAGAGGCGCAGTGATATACAAAGGAGAACGGGTGCAATTTTGTGTCTAGTGAGAGACATAAAATTGACCCCTTTATAACACTTTATTTGGTTCACAATGGACGCAAGTAAACTCGACGTCACCTGGATACCAGCCCTATCCGGGATGGCCAGGCTAAACAAGACCACCCTCAAAAAACTTCCTGTTCGGCGAATTGGTGTTGTACCTCAGACATTTCTGGCACAAATGTGCGAAAAAAGAAAGAGTACTGAGAAGCGAAGAAAAAGACAGCGTACAGGGCGAGCACTAAACATCATCAGACTTTATTTCGGAAAAACAAACACACTATGAATAGTTGACCGCGGTTGGGTGGCTACGCGAGATTAAGATCCTAGATGGAGGCGCTGATACCCCGGGAAAAAAAGCCACTGGTAGCGTCTCGTATCAAGAGCAAAGGCACAGACTGTATTAGCGACACTTCGGTACGTTTCTTCAAGAGCGAGTAAACCTTCTTTGACTTGATGCTCGATTAACGACGCAGCCGCGGCGAGCATGCGCCGGGGTCTATTTTCCTGGGTATTTTGAAGAATAAAGTAAGTTGATCTCAACCTGTTTACCCTATTGTTTTTTTTCTTTTCTCAGTATTCAATTCTTTCCCGCTTTCGCGCTAAACATGTCGTCTGATTAATCTCACGCAGGCCCTTGGAATGGCCAGAGTTTGAGATCAAGTTATCGTTTTACCGTGAAGCCTTTTCTCTCCTTAATGTTAAATAAAAAGGCTGTCATTTTTTTTTATCGCAGCTACTTTTTTTTCGGAGCGTTTTTTTTTGGGCAAACGTAACATGACCACTCAAAACGTGACATTGGCAGTGTGAGTGGTTATGCATTACACGGGAAGGCATTTACGAAGGCGCCTCCGTTTTGTAACAAATTGTACCACACCCTTTTACCTTTCGACGATGTTAACGCATTTCGGTAACACGTGCGTTAACATTAGTAGTTAAATTTATTTTAATCTTCACCCCTCTACGCACTTTGAAAATACGCAATGTGCATTATATCTGACGCTGCATAAGAATAAAAATAACGCATGCTTTTATAGGAACACTGCATTTTTGTTTTCGCCAACTTGGCGCACCAGAAAAAATACTCCTTTCAGTCAAAACATTTGTTTTTTTCTTTCCATAAGTTTCACTTCTGGTTGTCTTTAGTGCTCACAGCATCTACAGTTATATTATTGAGCAAAAGCAAAGGCAGAAAATAAAAGAGAACGCCTTCTTTTTCTTCTTTTTTTTTCGTGAAGCTTAACTACGTCATACTTGTCGAGAGCTCCGCAATATTTACTTTGCTGAGCCATGGCTGGTAGTGAAGTCTCGTTTCGTGCTCCATTTCACGAGGAGAAAATGGATTTAGCGAATGCACTGCATGGATGAAATTTCGAAGAGGCAAAAGAAAAAGTAGCCAACGATGCATCAGCTTTTAGGCCACTAATGCTACGGAAAACCTCGCAATTTCTTGGAGCGTCTTCTCGTCAAAACAGCTTTTCTGGTAAAAGCATCTTCGTCGAACTGGAAGCCACCTGTAAAATAGGTGCCTTAAAAATAACTTTTTTTTGTAATAATCTCAGACAACATAGTAGGGACGAACTAAACTAACGCGCTTTATTTCGTGCTGGTAAAGATAACTACCCAGATTTATGTATGCAGGTAACCTGCGGAAGGAACACTTTTTCTGTTATCAAACGAATAAAGCTTTCAGATATAGTTTGGCAATAACTCGTACGTCACTGAGTCAGACTGAGTTTTAGTTGGTATATTCACGACGTATCAGTATGCATGGAGAGGTTCAGACGGGTCAAAAACAGGATTCGGCATCGCGACGAGCCCCACATCACCAAGTTAAGAGTGAAAAACAAGTTGGACAAAGGAAAGTATACGTGAATACAGAGCGAGCGAACAACGCAGATGCTGTACCTACATACAAAAAGAAATTTGACAGAAATAACGAAGCATTACTATGGACATACTAACACTGGACAAATAATAATAATAATAATAATAATATAATAATAATAATAATAATAATAATAATAATAATAATAATAATAATAATAATAATAATAATACCTGCGGTTTTACACCCCGAAACCGCGATACGCTTGTGAGAGACGCCGCAGTGGAGGGCTCCGTAAATTTCGACCATCTGGTGTTCCGTGGCACTCACTAAAATCACAGGACACGGGCCTTAACTTGTTCGTCTCCATCGAAATTCGCCCACCGCTGCCGGAATCGAACCCGCGATCATCAAGTCAGCAACCGATCCGCTACAGGCATTCCCCCAACGCCCACTGACGATGCTAAATCAAGCATATTCAATATCAAGGTATTAGAAAACAGAGTACGTAAAAGCGTGAAATGTTATGCAAACCTTGTGACCCAGCCAGTCCTCGTGCGGCGGATTGACTGGAAGTGGCTCGCCTTCTGCGTTCAGATCCGTCAGCACGTCCTGTTTGTGAAGATGAGACAACAACCAAGTTAGTTATACTTCGCTTACGAAAAGGCACTGGACGCCTGTTGAATCTGGGATGGGCATATGTTTGTTGATACGCAGATATAGAGAGAAATAACTTTATTGGGTTGAAAGAGAAGGGGTTAGGGAGCTACAAGTTGCACCGAAAGACCACACTACAGTATGCGAGAACAAAGGAAGCGAGCTCCCAGAACAAGAACCAAGTATGGAAAACAAAGTATTGCTTACCAGGTACCTCAAGTTTTAAATACCCTTGCAGATCAATTGAATTTTAGGGCTAGTAGTGCGACTTTCAAGAAACAAATACAGAACTTATTCATAACCACCGGTCTACACTATCGAAACTACGTAATGGAGTCTCATGCCTGTGCAAATGCTTAAATTGTTTATAAACTTATATGTCAATTATACGAGTGTATACCGCGGAATTCATTGTATCCGCATGCATCTTATGTCTGTTTTTGAGTTGTTTCATTGATATTGTTCAGTTGTGAATTATAACGAGAGTGACCTCTAATTCTTAAAATGTGTTATGTAAACTTCTTATGCTATTTATGTTTGAATTTTGTGTTTACAATTTCAGGTTGCTTGAAACCAATGTATTGAATATATATATTCTTTAAGCTTTGCACTGTCACGCACTGCGGAGGGACAAGGGCCTTTGTCAGGCGGTTCGCCTTTAGCTCTTTGCCCCTGCAGTGAGCTCTGTATCTGGCTTATTGTAAATAAAAATACTACTACTACTACTACTACTACTACTACATGGATAGGAAAACATCCGGCATAATAGACGCACGTCCTGGATGGGCGCCTGCGCCTTAACATCGCCTTCCATCCCGTAGTTCTTAGCACTCGAAGAAGGAGAGCCGCAGAAACGATTTGCAATGCAAGCTACGCGGACACAAAAGAAGGCACGAGGCTAGAAACGAACGCTAACCAGCAACGAAGGTTTATTTGCCACCAGCAAAGAAGGCTTTTTTGCCACCATACGCCTTCTTACACTGCTGATCATCATCATCACACCTGCACACATCACTCTCGTAGGGAGGATCACGAGCTTCCGACAAATACGCTAGAGGGAACTCTGGCGCTAGTGTCTGTGGAAGCTGCAACGTCAGAGTGGGAATGATGGGTGGCGCACAAATTTGTCTAAAATCTTTGTTCTTTCAGTCCTGTTTGACTCCATGTGGCCTGAATTCACCTTGCCCATGAGGAAGTTCAGCAAGGGTTTAGCAGTTTACACTTCACCACACTCACCTCATTAGGCTCACTGATTTATATCCGCTCACGAAGTTCCCAACGGTTTGTTCTTTTCTAAGAAACAAAACCAAAACACGGCGATAAACAAAGTGCCTTCGAAACCCGCAAGTCCATAGACTAGGCAAACTTGAGTACTACCAATCATTCCCGTGGTCGCTGAACGATCGAAGCAGCAGAGGTTCGTCTAGTTAATAGAATACCTGCCTTGGATAACTCATCATCACGTGGGCGTACACTGATGGTGCTCTGACGCATCCAGACCTCATTGTAGTGTTTTTTTTTCGCATTTCAGCATCTGAGCCCTTTTCTGAAAACGATATATGCCGCAACGAAATTCTATTGCAGCCACGTAAACCCCACTCCAACGCGAGTCAACTACGACGCGCCGTTTTCTGTCGCATTATTAGCGTGCTCTCTTTAACGACAACTTTCACGTCGCACAGTCTGACCTTGGTACGCACAAAGATATATATTGGCATATAACAGGTTTCTGCAGGCTTTCCCGGCCTTCGCCGGCTGATGCAACGAAATATTTGCTCCCGTGTCATACTCCACTCAGCCCCGAAGTTCCCAGGCACTGTTTCGCACTACAATTACGCAACACCTGCAGCCACGGCGATTTCAGGCCGTACAAATATTGCACTTGAAAGCACGCACGCTGAAGAAAGCTCTCTCGAAAAAGATAAAAAAAATTGTTTCCTTCATAAGCTGTGGTGAGCACGATCGATCAACGTCTTCCCATAGGGAGTGACAGCACAGCAATTTCACAATTTTTAGAAACGTTTCCAGGGAGGTGGAGGCTCTACGACTGACCAGTTTTTTTCTTGTCCTATTTTCTTTATATAATCTTCAATCAAGAAGCTTTCTTTTCTATCTACTTTGCCTCTTTCTGACGTACAGCAAGCGTTGTACATCGAGAAAATATATCCAGTCAAAAAATGAACGTACACCGGAAACAAAGCATAAGAGGGGAAAGAGGGTATACAATGCGCCATTCTCTAATACAGTACAGCATTTTCAATGTTTCCATCTTCGTGGTGCTCAGGTACACGTCCTCATCAGTCACAACGCCACGGCATTCTGCCGCGCAAAGTGTTCTAGCCCCTTTACTGCCTCCTCCGTTTCTTGAGTACGTTCAGTTTTTGGCTGGATATATTTCCTTGAAGCAATGCACCAGCTAGCCAAGCAACGAGTGTTATTAGAAGCGCCGGGCCCCTCCTTGTGTGAATAACTGGTCACGATCCTTTTGTCTCTGTGTTACAGCTTTCTTCATATATTTGTGCCTGATATCAATAGTAATAATAGCATAGACGAAACAACAAAGAAAAGGTGTAAAGCTTGGCACGTTCGCCTTCTTCATCGTAAATTTAGGAACGAAAGCGTCGTGATTGATTCAAGATTCAAGGATGCAAATGCTAAAAAAAGAAAGCGTGTAATCTCAGCGTAATTCTTTGCTTAAGCGATCGCGGACCTTTATGAAACTGAACATGACTGGCTGGTCCACGATATGTAAAGCAATGAAGGCAAAGCACATCTCGCGTTCACGCAAGGACAATGTTGAAAAGAATTTTTTTCTGGCGACTGTGTCATGGAAATAACACGTATGAGTTTACGCACAAAATTACAGTAAATATTACGGAATGATAGCAGCGGCATGACTACGCACACACACACAAATATGCATACATACTTTCGCCATAACTTCGTAACATTCTACAGCAGCACCTCTTTCGGTATTCGGGCACAATAAGAAAGCCGAATCACTTATTCATCATTGCCGGTGGCAGGTTGACGTGATAACGTTAAGCAGCCCGTTTCGCAGAAATTCCGGTATCGTCGCCATATGTTGTGAGTCAAAAATCATCATCTTCTCCGCGACTGAAATATTGCACGTTCGAAAACACTTCACGCACGCAATTGCTCGTGGTTTAAAGCACGCAACCAAATACACAAAATGCAGCCATATGCCAAAGTTTCACTGACACAAGCCACTTTCAACTTTATTGAACACATTGTAGTAATCCACATATTAAACTTCGTGAGTAAAACCACACAATAAAACGACATAGGCGCCCCGTATCTGCATGTTTCACTGCAAATGTCGTCGAAAGACGATGGTCCCGCTCCTGGAGAGAATGAACAAAACGTTTATTTGATGTTCTGCGCGAGAAAATCGGTGAGCTTTATTCTGCAGGTCCTGCGTTAAGTCTGGATCCGTGCAGCGAAGGTGAACGAGCGCATCGGGGCACGTTAGACACGAGGGCTATCTGGCAGTTATCTACGAAAACGAAGGAAGGTGTGCGCGCCCGTTTCGCAGGCGATAAGGTGTATAACGCAAAACGACGGGCAGATGCCACCACCGTGTCGTCTTAGCAAAGCGTTGGAAACACTTGCCTTTATGAGCCTCACAATGCAGTGTCAGCGCAGCGTGATAAACGCAATGATCCTTAGAATTACTTATGTATGCCTTCTTTAGTATAAAGACACGCATACAGAATAAAGACGTGTTGCTGTGGTGCATCATATATGCGCAATATTTGCTTCTTAATTGACAATCGCACAAGTATGAATGCTGAAAATTGAGCAATATTGGTCATTGCTGCGCATAGGGTTGGCCGTTTCGAGTAACCTTCGAGGCCGTTTAGAATATCGTGGACAAACAGACAGACAGACAGACAGACAGACAGACGAAAAGACAGACAGACAGACAGACAGACAGACAGACAGACAAGTGTACAGACAGACAGACCTAAATTTTTGCCTCGAAGTACACCAAGAAAGACTATCGCCCTTAAATGTACACAACAGGTGATTGAAGCACGCACTATAGGAACAGGATGTCGCTATCAAGTTGAACTCCTAAAGGCGAAGCTTTGTATCGTATACGTGCAAACCTTACCTGAAGCGATAACGTTCCTCGTACCGAGACCACGACCGTTCTCTTCTCGTGGTCTACGGCCACGAAGAATGGCGTCTCACCGACCTGTCACGAAGACAACAAAACGCAGAAGAATCAGCCGCACGAAAGATGGCCAGCGCCTATTAGCGACGTGCAGCAGTGTTTTAGACAAACAGCTCACCAAACTATCTTCTAGAGGACTCGTGAACAAAAAAACAATTATAAATTCAATCCATCACTGCCGAGTAATGGCGCTAAGATAATGCACAATTTTTTTAATCGTTCCTTTATTCTGGTAGCGATTGGGATCGCTGCGAGTAGAATTTCTCCGCTGGCGTCGGCGTGATGCTTCGTAGTATAGAAAACAAAACAAACCGGAAGTAAGCATGTTTATTTCGACACCCGTTATGGCTGGTCAAGCGGAAATTGCGGCGGGGATTGCAAGCGGAACTTCGCCGACAGCGTTGGCAGTAATGGTCTGTAATAACACCGAAATCGATAATGTTCCTTTCGTAATTCGCGCGCGGTATTCGGTAGCATCGGTAGCGACTATGAGAGGGAGCGCGTGGCTCTCAGCAACGTGAAGTCAGAGAATAAAAAGTATTTCGAAATTTTTCAAATATCACGGAATAGCTTTTGCTCTTCAGCGCCGATAAGTAGCGCTGAAGCCCTCACCCAAATATTAACGTGAAAGGGCTCGTTTCGCAGGAATTCTGGCGTAAATGTCAACGTTGACGTAGGCGGCGTTCGTTGTCAGCGACAAATCATCATATTGTCCGAGACAACAAAATTGGAAATTATAAAAATTTCAGGGTTGGAGTGAGGATCTATTAACCCCGCAGTATGCGAGGCAAACAAGTTTTCGAGCACTCGGCCATATTACTTGTCGGTACTGCTTTGAAAAAAAAAAAGCACTGCATGAATCCTATGTAATGAAGAGAGTCTCCTTATCGCATCAGATGTTGCGTAGCAGACGCTTACAATCTCAACAGGCGTCAAAAGACGTGATTCGAGCAACGAAGAGTTTTTTTTTAGAAAAGCGCTTTGAGATACTCAATAATCACCAGTAGCAGTATAAGAATTAACAAAGTGAATAGCTGCGCAAACTCACGCGTTGCAGAACAGACGATGAGTGGACCCTTCGCTTATGCGCAAAATGAATAATTTTTGCGTAGTGGGCACCTGATAACTGTACTTGAAGTAGGCATTCACTGATACTTTGAAAACGGCCAATGCTGCGCGCGCAGTCATTCGTTCACTTGCGGCATGGTTCAGGTGTGCACCGAAAACCGAAGCAGGCTCGCGGTTCTGAAAGCGATGCGCAAAAGGCCCTCCTATGCTATCGCGATCCACCCTATGCTATCGCGATCCACTCTTCAAGACGAAGCTCAAGCGTCCTCTATCTTTTTTTTATTGTGGGACGTCCTGTGTCTATTTATTTATTTATTTATTTATTTGTGTAAGAAGTTGGTTCAATAATTAATTAGTTAACTGAGTAGTCAATAATCAATCCTTTCGTAATTATTTAGTCATGCCATAACATAAGCGCTAGATGCATCACAGCAAGGAGGTTACTACATCGATGACAGCTAGCACCGTTTTTGCAAACAGGTTAGAACACACATAAATATTACAAACAAAAAAATTATGCAGGCAATAATAAGGAAGAGAATGTGACACTACAAATCATGAGTACTTGTTTTCAGCAAGCAATAATGTAAATAACTCTACGAAGGAGAAAACAAAAAAAAATAGTGGAAATGAATTCATACATTCTCTTTTTTTCTTCTAAAAAACATTCTTCGAAATAGATTTATTCCGTGCGTACCGATCTCTCTTTGTCCGTTGTCTTCGTAGCACCTTACACTTTAACGTACGTTAAACCAAGACACCCAGTCAGCCATGCTTACACGACGCAACTGAACCCCTCCATTGTAAGCGCTGTGGCTCATCAACTCATCATAACCAAGGCACAAACAATGATAAAGAATCGACGGATACTGCACTCACATCCACGTGGTACGTGACGTACACGACCTCCATGTTGTGGTTGTTGACCATATGCCTGAGCGCCGCGTAGTTGCAGTAGCAGCAGTTGTCCTCCACGACGAGCGCCCGGTCCCGTTTTTTCTTGCGCGTCGGGAAGCAGCAGCACCTGCAGCATAGAGACAGCGAGACGGGGAATCAGCAGTAAACTTGTCGAAAAAAATTATTCGATAAAGCTTGAAGCCGAGAGTGCAATGTAGGCTGGTCTAGTCGAGATGAAAGGTAAAGAATACGGATAACTATAATTGCGTTAAAATTTTAAGTCATTTTGGTTGGTGTATGGGACCCTTCTTTTAGATGCAAAGCAGCTCTTTGATTAGCCTGTGTAACGCTGTCCGTCCGTGTCTCCGTGCCAATGCGCCGTTCCCGTGCCAACGCGCCGCGCCGCGTTCGCCCCGCCGCAGTTGTTGGAACGATCTCAAGTAGGTCAAGTCAAAACAACGCGATGACGTCACTCTCTCCCTCACCCGCAGCTGCTGCCGGCTTCTCCCACCACACCTAGCTGGTGTTGCTCATTTGCCCGCTCGCAACACTTCTCTCTCACTTCACCCTCTATACTGCCCACAACACTCGACCACACGTCAAGTGGAAACACTCTTTCAGCTCGTTTCAGAGAAGCATTTACTCGAGTAAAGACTACACCGAGTTTCGCTTGAAACCGTTTTTACAGCATTCGCGTCGACGCCCGTTTGAGCTGGGTCAACGCCGCGAGCACCGGTGCTGCTTCGCTTTCAATCATGGTTCCCTTTGGGGAGGCGATTCATAGTTTTTTGTTTGCATAAATGTTACATAAACGTTTAAAAATTCAGGCAAGTAGGTAGGTAGGAAAACAAAACAGAGGACAGGGAGGTTAACCAGAAACATGACTGGCTGACTGCCCTACACTTAGGGAAGGGGTATAAAAACATGACAGATAAAAGTGCCAAAGGTGAGGCAGCTGGAGTTTCGGTAGGTGACCCAATAGGTCCGTAAAACAAGCTGCCCTAGAGAGGTACATGTTGCGTAAACAGAGTGTAAAGTGTCTTCAAGCTTACCAAAATATCCGAGACAACCACATTGTAATAGCTATTTATTCCATTCACGGGGCGATGGATACGGTGTGAAAAGAAAAAGATTACAATGACTGAATGGTTGAAAGTTCTCTAAACAGGCGTGAAATGTGTCAGACCGGCTGGAGAATTTCTACAGGCAGGCCAATCTTTTTTTTTTTATGAAACAGGCAGTAAAATAAACGTCGCACGTACATTCAGGGGAAAAGTGCATCTTCCAAAGTGTACAAACTAACCCGAGATCAAGTTTTACTGTACTTTACTGTCACATAGAAAAATCAAAGTACCTCCTTCTACGCGTAGGTAGGCTTCACTTGAAAGACCTTACGCTTTAGTGTATCTTGATTACATGAAGAACGGGACGGCGAATCAGTGCGAAAACCGCCCGATGCCGTCACTCCAAGTTGTATTTGCGAATACTTGCACAAACTCAGCCTTTTCTCACAGCAATGGAGACTGTCCTGCTACTACGTATGTAAGCGTTAATTCACTACAACTTCACCTTGAAAAGAAATACAGGGTTCCCAGGTTACTGATGTGAAAAACAAAGTACAGACATACAATCAAGAAAGCTTCCCACGATACTAACACAAGGACTCCTAATAGTAAAGATGACGTTAAATTTAACTTTGTACAACTCTTCAGGGGGTAAAAATTCTATGTATATGCAATGCTCAGACAAGGATAACGAGGACTGAGGATGACCCACAAATTTGCACTCCATTACCCACGTGACACCTGATGACGTCACACTGCGACCAGCTTACCTGAGGCTGGGAAACAGGTGGCAGCAGCCGGTGCTCCCTCGCGTCATCATGTACATGGGCCAGCCGTAGACGCCCAGTGCGTAGTGCATGTAGTGCGTGATGACCATGACTGCCTCGCAGACGTTCTGCACGAGTTGCATGGTGGGTTGAAGTTGACTCAATCAGCGTAGATACTATAGACAGAAGCACTCCTTGCCAATGAGATTACGACGTTGATTACGCATAGAGTCGTGCAGAATTGGAGTGTATTTTGGCAGTCTGTCTGGTTTCAGTATACAATAATCAATTCCATTAGTGTGAAGTACAGCGCCTTTAGATTCCGCTGCATCGGTTGTAGACATGATATAAGCACATTCTCCGAAAGGCGGGTGGCCAAGATTTTGGAGCGCACATTTTAGTGCAGGCGTATCGGTTCGGGCATACTAGAGCCAGCGTATCGGAGCGAGTGTATTGAAGCGAGTGCATTGGAGCGAGCGTATTGGAGAGGTAGCGCATTGGCGCGTACGTTTTGGAGCATACATATGTGAGCGTGGGATTTACATCGAAATTCGCACTTCGTATCACATTTATCAGATTTATTACTTCTATATATAAACAAAGATCACAGAACCACATGTCTGATGAAGCCAGCTAACAGAAAAAGCGGTGATTTGACATGTCGTTGAATTCATTTTTTTTTTCATCCCAATTTTATACATCGCGTCGAAAAACAAAACATTTAAAACAACAAAAGGCACACTGATTGAAACAACGCACAGGAGTTGCAACGCAGCAAAGCTAAACTCGGAGCTCTTTCTACAGCTCGTGCCGATTCTCAATTTGAGAAGTCGGGCTCGTACCCATAGTAGTACGTAGCGCGTTGCAAGTACTCGATTACTAATAATCAATTATATTTTTTGTTACTTGGTAAAACAATATATTACTCTTTCGGTACTGTGACGTTTTGGGTAGTAAGATTACTTTTGCAATTGATTACTGCCAATCAATCGCTTTTAGAAAACAAAACTGTGACCACTCTTTCATGGCACTTCTTGTCCCAAAAGTATGCGATTCCTCTTCAGGAACCTGTAGGTGTCCTGTCAGACGGAGGGCTCCTACAAAGCCTGTTTTTACCCATTTTCCTTGGCGTTACCCGCAATTCCTAACCCGAGCACCAGCAACAGCGAAGGGTGGCGCTTCATAGAAGATATGGGCCCTAAAATCGAAGCGTTACGCAACTTCAAGCTCATGCGCAAAGTGTTACTACTTGAAAATACCACCCTTCTTTCCAGGCCATGCCTTGAGAGTGCATTCATAGCAGCAGCTTACATCTTAACTAGGAGGCGTTGAAGAATCAGCGACGACGGAGTTTGAAAGCAACTCCTTGTAAAAGTTAACAATGTGCAACACCACATAAAGGAAGCCACAGTCAGCTTCCCTACCATTAAGCAAGTCTCCAGATCTCACTCTACTATGCTAGTCATAGTAGCTCGTTATAGCTTGAGTAAACTTCTGCGATTGTGTTTACAGTAATGATTATTTCAAGGAATTAAAGAAGCACAAAAGTAATCAATTAAATTTATGTAATTCTTAAGTTACATTTCTGTGATTGACTGCTGTGATCTTGTTAAGTATTTAAAAAAGGCCATCGCAATTGCAGTCGGTTACTTTTATTCAGTACCGCTTGCAAGTCATCTCACACTTCAATTAAATCTCACATGAACACACATTCGCGCAGTTGCGCATCGCGAAATCCAATTTCTTATTTGGGGAATTCATTTCCACAAATAAACACACTCGAATGACATGGACAGCACCGGAAAGCAAAACACGAAACCGAACGTACACACGAAGTGGCCGGATTACAGAAACGCGGTCCTTACAATTTTCGGCTCGAGTTTTTTTTTATTACCTCTCGGCGCTTCCTCCAACCCGGATATTCCGGTAGGACCCGTAGTACAAGCGTAATAAGGACAGGCCTTTTTCAGCGCTTCTCATTGTAAAGCCGCCTTGTGTTCCCTCGGGTAAAGTTTCGTTATCATAAAGAAACGAAAAAAAAGGGAAGGCTGGGACACAAAAGGGTGCGCGCGAACGTGCCCGAATGACGGTTTCCTTCGAGGCTATGGTGTTCCCTTTGAAATACAAGAACCTCTTTCTATGCGAGATGGCGGGCACGAAAACGCACAATCTTACAAGAGGAACGTCCATGCTACACATGAAGACTAAACAGAGGGAGAGAAAAAAACACGGCACTCAACGAAGGAATAAGCTACAGGACAACTCACTCGAGAGCGTGTCCTAAATAAACTAAACTCACAATCGCGAAAAGTATTAGGTGAACACGCGAACAAGAAAACTTTAGGTAGCTTAAAATCACTGCATCGTCAAAGCAGAACAATATAAACGCAAAAACAATTTACAACCGCGAAGCCTACACAGTGTCTTAGGCACGTAGCCGTATACACCGGCTAAGAATAATGTCGAAGACTTAGAACTATTCTGAATATATACCGATCGTTCCTTCGAGGACGTTTCTACTTCCTGAATAAACTTGATTTATTCCGATAAGCTAATCCATTAGCCGCTTATGTTTTGCCGTTTATTTTTTTTGTTTTTTCAAGCTCGTGGACGACTATATTGGAATTCAATATACGTCGAATCATTTGCATATATTGCAGGCCTGACTGCATCCACAGCCACATTAGTCACCAGAAGGGTTCAGGCGATAGTTCCTTTTCAAATATAGTGTACCGCATAAAAAGAAGCGCTCTATTCATACGTCTCCCATAAGGGACAATATACATGACTGTCTACGCGAATACATAGTGAATAACATAGTTTTTATAGAAGTGTACCGCTTAGAAGAAGCGCTCTATATATGCATGCTTTCAAGCATAATCGGCATTGTGTATTAATGACTAGATTGTGGTTAGTATAGCGAATAGCGCAGTCACTATCAGAAGTTTACCACTTCAAAGGACTTTTACTGGGACGTATCTTCTCGCATAATCCACGATGTGTACATGGCCGATTATACATAAAGGAGTTTCATATGAAGTTTTTATAAACAGGTTTTAAATGTTTTAGGATAGTCGCTTCAAATAAAAAGGACTGGAATCGAGAACCTTAAAACGAGTGTTTTGGTGCTTGAGAATGCATCGAATATATTTTCCATACAACTATCTTCAACAAACAGAAAGAAAAGCAATTTCAGTTTTGATATTTAGGGGCTCGTTTCTCAGTGACGCATCATCGAAATGTGACGTCATGGAAAAGACAGCAACTCGCAGCGTACATACGGCCGATCAGTCACCTGCTCATCGTTCACGTAAGAAACAATAGGTGAATTATCATCCAGTGACTCCTATACAGTGGTTCCGGAAAATTGCACGGCATGCGGGGCCCATAGTACGCAAGATTTCTGGAAATGTGTTGATTCGTCGAAGATAACGTACGTCCCTCTGAAGTGGTAGTGGTTTATAGATGCTCATCGACTAAAGCTTGAAAATAAAATATCAAAAACATTTTTTTTCACGAGTTGCCTGACTTTTGTGTGCGAAGAGCGTTTTACACTTTACACCTAGAATAAACAAAAAATTCCCCCCTTTTAGTTGTTTCAAAATCATACCAGAACTCCTTTAAAACGGTTTCCCTGCCCCCCCCCCCCCCTCCCGCTGGCAAAGTCAAATTGTGACAGAGATTCCGTTCCATACCACTTTTAAGGGACTAAGGGACACCCTCTTCCTTCATCATACACACTTCCAATGCGTTCGCTTACGTCTTTAGGCTATATTATAGATTACAACGCTTCTAATAAAATTGTATGTCTTGAAAGGAGCACTTTATTCTACTTGCTTTTCGCATAATCGACAGTACGGGTGGCGGATTACACGTATGCTAGTATATTGTCACGGGGTCGTGACGTGGCCGAAGACAGGAAACTTCGTGTTGGGATTTAACTGTTTATTTGGGCGAACCTGTGCCCGGTAAAGGGAAAGTCTAATTACAGCAGCAGTCTTGCACAGATAGCAGTCTCGGACTGTTAGCGGCGAACGGAGCGTCGGCCTTCGATCAACAACTGACAAGCGGCGAAGCGCGTCGGCATTTATACTCTTGCCGTCGAATGTTCTAGCGTTATCGCTGGCGGTGGCGTAGGTTCCAGAACAATCTGTACCGTTCGCACTGTGGGCGTGATCTTATTTAAATGATCTACTACAGTCCGGAACCTTCTCGAAAACTGCAGGCGCGGTTTGCGCTGAGAATCGTGTGGTGTTTTGGGACGATAACAAAAACTTGGGAAATGAAACGTGGTATTGCCCCCCTCTAAAAAAAGGCATCGTCCCGATGCTTTAACTAAAGATAAAGGTACAATAATAATGCAAGAAAGTACAATGAATAAATTACGATACAACAATAATACAAAAAAACCCGCTGGTTCAGTTTGTTAACGCGCATGAAACGGCTTGAGGCGCGCGACATGGACGACTTCAGGTCGCGATCGGCGTCGTTGAGAGTTCGTGATGCCGTCGGCGACAACCTCGTAATCAAGTGGGCCGAGACGTCGAACCACCCTGTACGGTCCGAAGTACCGTCGCAGAAGCTTTTCACTTAGTCCACGTCGGCGTATCGGCGTCCACACCCAAACACGTTCACCGGGCTGTTATTCCACGAAGCGTCGTCGAAGGTTGTAACGGTGGCTGTCGGTCGTTTGTTGATTCTTGATACGGAGAGGCGCAAGTTGTCGGTTCTTCGGCGCGTCGAAGGTACTCGTTCACATCGAGGTTTTCTTCGTCGGTGACGTTGGGTAACATGGCATCGAGCGTCGTTGCCGGGCTCCTTCCATAGACCAATTTGTATGGAGATATCTGCGTCGTCTCCTGCACCGCCGTGTTGTATGCGAAGGTCACATACGGAAGAATGGCGTCCCACGTCTTGTGTTCGATATCGACGTACATTGACTGCATGTCGGCGATCGTCTTGTTAAGATGGAGGCGGAAATGTTGTAGGCCCGTGTGCTCAGATTTGGGCGCACGTTAAAGAACCCCAGGTGGTCTAAATTTCCGGAGCCCTCCACTACGGCGTCTCTCATAATCATATGGTGGTTTTGGGACGTTAAACCTCACATATCAATCAATCGTCTTGTTAAGCCGCTCGGTGAGGCCGTTGGTCTGTGGGTGGTACGCTGTCGTCCGGCGGTGGTTTGTTTGGCTGTATGCCAAGATCGCTTGAGTTAAGTCGGCAGTGAATGCCGTTCCTCTGTCGGTGATAAGGACCTCCGGGGCGCCGTGACGTAGGACGATATTTTCGACGAAGAACTTAGCTACCTCGGATGCACTGCCTTTTGGCAGCGCTTTTGAATCGGCGTAGCGGGTGAGGTAGTCGGTAGCTACCACGATCCACTTGTTTCCGAAAGCCGACGTCGGGAACGGCCCCAGTAGGTCTATACCAATCTGCTGGAAAGGTCGGCAAGGTGGATCAATTGGGTGCAGAAGTCCCGCTGGCCTTGTCGGCGGTGTCTTGCGTCGCTGACAGTCCCGGCATGTTCTAACATAACGAGTGACGTCGGCGGTAAGACGTGGCCAGTAGTACCTTCCTTGTATTCTCGCGAGCGTGCGAGAAACGCCGAGGTGCCTTGCCGTCGGATCGTCGTGCAGGGCCTGCAGGAGTTCTGGTCGCAGAGTTGAAGGAGGTACTTAGCTCGAAGCGGTGAAAAGTTTCTTTTGTAGAAGGCCGTTTCGTAGAAAAAACGACGCAAGTGCGCGCTTGAATACCTTCGGGACTTCGGCGGTCCGGCCTTCGAGGTATTTTATTAGGGCCTTAAGTTCCGGGTCGGCCCTCTGTCGTTCAGCGAAGTCGTCGGTAGTTATCGTTCCTAAGAAGTAGTCGTCATCCGGGTCGTCGGGTAGCGGTTGGTCGACAGGCGCACGAGAGAGACAATCGGCGTCGGAGTGTTTTTTGCCGGACTTGTAAATGACAGTAATGTCGTTGTAATGACAGTAATGCTGCTTCGTTCATGTACCGGACGCCCCCGTCAAGCCGTGTACCCAGCACCTCCACCAGATGTCACGGGGTCGTGACGTGGCCGAAGACAGGCGACTTCGTGTTTGGATTTAATTGTTTATTTGGGCGAACCTGTGCCCGGTAAACGGAAAGTCCAATTACAGCAGCAGTCTCGCACAGATAGCAGCGAACGAAGCGTCGGCCTTCGATCAACTACTCACAAGCGCCGAAGCGCGTCGGCATTTATACTCTTGCCGTCGAATGTTCTAGCGTTATCGCTGGCGGTGGCGTAGCTTCCAGAACAATCTATACCGTTCGCACAGTGGGCGTAATCTTATCGAAATGATCTACTACAGTCCGGAACCTACTAGAAAACTGCAGGCGCGGTTTGCGCTGAGAATCGTGTGGTGTTTTGGGACGATAACAAAAACTTGGGAAATGGAACGTGGCAATAGGCACACAGGCCCAGAAATCGGCGCACGGCTTTCTTGTCAGTGGGCGGCGGGAAGTCGGCGATGGCGGCTGTTTTCCGTGGATTGGGACGAACTCCAGACTTGCTGATAACGTGCCCCAGAAACAAGAGCTCCTCATACGCAAATCTGCACTTTTCTGGCTTCAGTGTGAGTCCGGAAGTCTTGATGGCTTGAAGTACAGCTTCAAGACGCCGAAGATGCTCGTCGAAACTCGAGGAAACACGACGACGTCGTCCAGGTAAACAAGGCAAGTCTGCCACTTCAATCCTGCCAGTACTGTATCCATAACGCGTTGAAAAGTTGCAGGCGCTGAGGAAAGGCCGAAGGGCATCACCTTAAACTCGAAGAGGCCGTCCGATGTTATAAACGCCGTCTTCTCTCGGTCTCTTTCGTCGACTTCGATTTGCCAATAGCCAGTCTTGAGGTCCATTGACGAAAAGTACTTGGCGTTATGGAGCCGATCAAGTGCGTCGTCTATTCGTGGGAGAGGATACACGTCCTTTCTTGTGATTTTGTTCAGGCGGCGATAATCGACGCAGAAACGTAGGGTCCCATCCCTTTCTTCACTAACACCACGGGGGATGCCCATGGACTCTTAGACGGCTGGATAATGTCATCCAGCCGTCTGGATCATTTCATCAACTTGTCTCTTCACGGCCTCACGTTTCTCGCGTCGAAACCCTGTACGGACTCTGACGGAGTGGTCTGGCGTTTTCTTCGGTTATGAAGCGATGTTTCGTGATTGGGGTCTGCCGAATTTTCGATGACGACAAAAAGCAATCTTCGTATTGCAGGAGCAGGGCCTTGAGCTGTTCTTGCTTATCGTTCGGAAGTCTGGGATTGACGTCGAAAAGCTATGGAAGGGGCTTGGTTCCTCTGAGCAGGTTCCGCAGAATCGGCGAGGGCGAAAGCACTGGTGGCTTCGACAATTTCTTCGATGTATGCGACCCGTTGTTCCTTTGTTCACATGTTTTGTACTCATTGCTGAAATTCGTGAGCATAACCGTTGCTTTGCCTCCCCGCAGCTCTGCAATTCCTCTTGCGACGCAAATATTTCGGGTGACCAACAGATACTGACTGCCTTCAACGACGGCTTCCAAGTCAGGTGATTCAGGAGCGCCGACTGAATAATGACGCTTGAGCGAGGCGGAATGGTGACTTGTTCTTCCAGCACATTCAAGGCATGGTGTCCTGACGGGCGTGCGCGGCGGTAGTGCTTCTTCTGTGGATAACGTTATCGACTTTGTTTTTAGGTTGATGACAGCACCATGGAGGCATAAGAAGTCCAGGCCAAGGATGACATCTCTCGAGCAACGCTGTAGGACTACGAAGTCTGTAGGATAAATACGGCCGTTAATGGTGACTCTCGCTGTGCAGATTCCTGCAGGCGTTACGAGATGACCTCCGGCTGTGCGGATTTCAGGGCCTTCCAAGCTGTCCTAACTTTCTTAACTTCGCGGCGAACGACCCCACTGATGACAGAATAGTCCGGCTCCAGTATCGACGAGAGCGGTCACACTGTGGCCGTCGATAAGAGCGTCGAGGTCGCTAGTTCGCCGTCTCGCATTACAGTTAGGGCGTGGGCGTCGGGTCACGGCTGCGTCGGCTTGTTCCGCTGCTTCCATGTTGCGTCGTCAGGCCACCTTCGGTAAGTGAGCTTTCGCCGTCAGGGCTTTGCCTGTTTGGCGTTGTGTTCGGAAAGCTCCGTCGCGGCGTCGTCGTCGTCGGAAGATCTTCGGTAGTTCGTCGCACAGCAACCGCAACCTCCATCGGTTGCTTGCCCTAGTTTCCCGGATACGGGCTAGGAGACCGGCCCCGCGTTGGGCCAGAGAGTACTGCCGGTGGTGCGGTGACGTGCGGCGGCTGGGCGACGGGCGAACGCGAAGGGCTTCGTGGTGTCCACCGAGTTCCTGTCAGGTAGTCGGCGATGTCACGTGGTCGTTCTCCTGGCTGTGGACGCGGTGCATTGACGGCGAAGCCACGCAGTCCCATCTGTCGGTACTGGCAACGGCGGTATGTGTGTCCGGCCTCGCCGCAGTGGTAGCAGAGCGGGGGCGATGGTTAGGGGTGGGCCAGACGTCAGTCTTCCTCGGTGCACTGCGCTGGGCAGCTGGGCGAGCGGTATGACGTCGGGTGGGGTGGGTTGGCGCGCGGTGGCGTCTGTCGACGGAAGTGCGATGGGGCAGCGTTTTTGGCGTGGACGGGGAGGAGCGTTTGTGGCGCAGTGCAGCGGCCGTAGCTCATAGCTTCCGGCTGGGCAGCGGTGCGTGGGGAATTTGAAGCGATTGCCGGACTTCTTCTCGCACAATGTCCGCGATCGAATCCACTTGAGGCGCGCCGAAGGCAACAGTTTGCGCAGCTCTTCCCACACGATACGCTCGATCGTTTTCACGCAGGTCGTCGGAGTCACTGGCTCGAGCAGCAGCGCATTCTGGAGTCAGGCGACGATTTTATACTGTCTGGTGCGCATGTCCAGGGTTTTTTTCGATGGTGGTCCGCCTCGGATACAAATTCTTGGACGGTGTTCGGTGGATTCTCATTAGTCCCGCGAAGAGCTCCTGTTTGACCCCTCGCATGAGGAAACGAAACTTCTTTTCCTCAGGCATGTCTGGGTCAGCGTGACGGAATAGGCGGGTCATCTCCTCTCGTTTGAAAATTCCTACCTTTTCATTTGGTAGCTGAACCCGGGGTCTAGAGTAAAGCAGCGGCCCTCTCTTTGCAAGCGACGCTCGCGAACGTTTGTAGAAATGCGCCCGCAGAAGACATCCCACGTTCGGAGCATGGACTCCCAGATTCTCTAGCCAGGTCCTTGCGGTGTCTTCCAGGTAGAAGTACACACGACGGAGCTTTTTTTCGTTGTTCCCAGTGGTTGAGGGCGGCCACGCGGTCGTATGTTTCTAGCCATGTTTCCGGGTCTTCAAACGATGAGCCATGGAACGTTGGTGGTTCCCTGGGTTGATGAATGACGATCGCGGGCGGGGACGCTCCGGTTGTCATTGTCGCTGCAGTCGAGGTCATGGTCATTGTGCTTCCGTGCCTTGTCTTGTAGAAGGCCGTACTCCGGTAGGAGAACTTGCTGTCGGCGGCTTGTTTTGCTGCTCTTGGTTGGCGTCGGTATCTTCTCCGCGACGGGGGGCTGGGTTCACGGCTTGACGGGGGCGTCCGGTACATGAACGAAGCAGCACCCTCCACCGGATTGTCACGAGGTCGTGACGTGGCCGAAGACAGGAAACTTCTGTTGGGATTTAACTGTTTATTTGGGCGAACCTGTGCCCGGTAAAGGGAAAGTCTAATTACAGCAGCAGTCTTGCACAGATAGCAGTCTCGGACTGTTAGCGGCGAACGCAGCGTCGGCCTTCGATCAACAAGTGACAGGCGGCGAAGCGCGTCGGCGTTTATACTCTTGCCGTCGAATGTTCTAGCGTTATCGCTGGCGGTGGCGTAGGTTCCAGAACAATCTGTACCGTTCGCACAGTGGGCGTGATCTTATTGAAATGATCTACTACAGTCCGGAACCTTCTCGAAAACTGCAGGCGCGGTTTGCGCTGAGAATCGTGTGGTGTTTTGGGACGATAACAAAAACTTGGGAAATGAAACGTGGCAATATCCATAATACAGCTTCTTTTACGAATAAAGTGTAATGTGTAAAAAGAAAAACCTTGTATAAGTTATCTCCTCGTAGGTGCACATCTTGCAAAAGGCCCATATGGGCTTAATTTCGGTTTGCCTTCTCGGCGACGTCACATAACAAACATTCTGAAAGAAAACAGCTACACAACGCAGCTCGGTACTATCCTTAATGCCCAGTGCGGGTACATGCACTGCTCTTGCTTAAACGCCAAAAAGAGGGGCCAGCAGCACGGAAGATGTACAAGAGGACCAATCTGCACCGGTTTTGTCGCTCTTCCTCTGGCCCTATCGGAACAACGCCCCATCTTTGGATTTAGAATGAATTATTACTAACGATTGATTCATTGATTTGTGGGGTTTAACGTCCCCGAACCACTATATGATTATGAGAGACGCCGTAGTGGAGGGCTCCGGAAATTTGACCACCTGGGGTTCTTTAACGTGCGCCCAATCTGAGCACACGGGCCTACAACATTTCCGCCTCCATCGGAAATTCAGCCGCCGCAGCCGGGAATCGAACCCGCGACCTGCGGGTCAGCAGCCGAGTACCTTAGCTTCTAGACCACCGCGGCGGGGCAATTATTACTAACGAACTCAAACGGCTGTTTTCCTACCATACACATTGCTTAACACATCGATGAGACTTTCAATGTGGCTAAGAATCAGGCTGAACATTAGTGGTAGTTACACCTTAGACTACAAACTTTCAAGGTATCTTAAGTATTTTAAGGACACAGAGCGACAGCACTAAAGCTCAAAAGTAATTTTGAAACTGCGTCTAATGTTTTTATTTTTGTAATTTATTTTTTTTCCAAAAAGTTACGCTTTTTAGGATCAGCTACATGCGCAGCCATTGCAATTTAGCGGAAAGGTAACTACTAGAGCTTTGAAGAAGTCAAAGTAAAACTGTGAGCATATACGGCAAGCACTAGACCTGTTATGTTTGTTTTACGTTATTGGATATATGAAAATTGCCAATGACGAATGGTTCCTTTATTTCTAAAAACACCCGATGCACCTATATTATTGATTCTATAGCTCCAGTTAGTAAAGGGCTCTGCTTAACATATGCGAGACATCATGCTTGATTACACTCAATAGCTGCTGAAAAGAAAAGAAGGTACCACAAACTTCGAAAGTGGTCATTCGGGAAGACGCAGAATTAACGTAGGGCTACAGGCGCGTTTCTGTCACCATATCAAGAAAAAACAGAACAAAAATATTTTTGAAACTGTGAGCACCCAAGTGTGGTATACTTTCTGAAAAATAAATCGATTTTCTTTCAGGTATTGCAAATTTTATTTTTTTAACCAAAGAAGCCCACCAACACCTTACAATGACGCCCACATATGAAAAAACAAGTGGGTCAAAGGTTATCAACGAGAGCAGAGCGAATCAAATGCGGGCTCGTCGACCTACCGGATGATTGACGTCCAGGAACCTGGTGGCGGGAGTGACGGCGACTCCGGAGAGAAACTGGTACGTGTCGTTGCCCTTCTGCAGTGAGACAGCAAGGAAGGTATACATGTATAATACGGGAGAGCAGAAGCTCGGTCAGTGACACGTGGGAATGTCACGTCACACGTGACGTAATACGGGTGATTCGTTTAGAGCTACTTCACGGGCTGTATTTTGTTGCAAAAGATGCGATTTCATGCGGTTTACGGAAAAGTTCAGAAAGAA